>CM053599.1:111114453-111153514 GCA_028646575.1 Pseudocheirus occidentalis | reverse complement strand
AGGAAGGAAGGAAGGAAGGAAGGAAGGAAGGAAGGAAGGAAGGAAGGAAGGAAGGGAAAGAAAGAAGGAAGGGAAAGAGGGAAGAAAGGGAAAGAGGGAAGAAAGGAGGGAGGGAAGGAAGGAAGGAAAGATGATAGAAAGGAAAGAGGAAGAAAAGAGAGAAAGAAGAAAAGAGGAAAGGGAAAGAAGGAAGGAAGCAAACATTAAGTACTTTACAAATATTTCACTTAATCTTCACTACAGCCATGGGAGGTGCTATTATTACCCCCATTTTGCACTTGAGGAAACTGAGGCAAACAAAAATTTGTGATTTGCACCATTCAGAGTAGGAGCAAATCCCTTTTGGCTGAGGTCAGACACAGAATGGAACATGAGGTACAGAGATTAGCCTTAGTGATTCTAAGCTTCCTTTCATCCCATCAGACTGTATAATTCCAAGGATACTGTAACAGTGTGGGAGATCACTATGCAGAGAACTTAGGAGATATGTTGGAACATACTGAAGCAGGGAAGTTGGGAAAACCTTTTGTCAGATTAGGTCAGATGACTTTTTGCTCAGGTAAACCATAGGCAAGTCACTTGATGTCTCAGCCTCAGTTTCTTCATCTGTAAAACGAGGATAATAATAATAATAATAATAATGTCTACCTCCTGGGGTTGTGAGGATAAAGAGATGACATTCGTAATGTATTTTGTAAACACTGAAGCACTGTGTAAGTGCTAGCAGTTATTATTACTGTTGTTTTAAGTAAATGTATCATTTATTTTTAACATCCTTTTTTTTAATTTTGAGTTTCAAATTCTCCATCGCCCTTCTGCCTCCATTGAGAAGGCAATTCTTTCCAGATCCTCTAAAGCAGGGGTTCTTAACCTGGGACCCATGAATAGATTTCAGGATGCTCATGAAGATAAATAGGGGAACAGTACACCTTGATTTCTCCTTAATAGGTTTCCTTTTGTAATCCTACATATTTTGTTTTATGTATTTAAAAACATTAATCTAGGAAGGAGTCTATAGGCTTCACTAGATTACCAAAGTGGTCCATGACACAAATATTAAAAACTCTTGCTCTAAAGATACAGGTAACCAATTCATTGCTCATACATGTGAGGTCACTCTATACTGAGGTGATCAGCCTCTCCAGGGACAGATAGTGAGTGGGAAAAGAAATCCGGGACAAAGCAAGTAAGTCAGAGCTGCTTCTTTTGTTCCTGTCACTGGACTCTTCTGAAGTACCATGTGATCTATTTACGGGGTTGAATAGCATAATAATGGAAAAAGGAATTATAATCTGTAGTATGATTTAGTTCAACAAGCATTTATTAAATGTCGTGCATTTAATGCTCCATGCACTTTGCTAGAACCTGGAAATAAAAGAACAAGAAGCAAAATAGTTCCTGCTCTCAAGTAGCTTTTATTCTACTGCAAGGAAACCGAGTGTACACATATAATTAAATACAGAATATGTACAAAGTATAAAGTCACAGGTGTAATTTGGGTCAAACCGCAGCTCTCCCACCCCCCCAAATAAACCTGGGGAGTATTTGTGTGGCTTCAGTTTCCTAGAGTCTCCAACCCTATTCCAAGGCTTGTAGCAAACATTCCTCCTTGGACCAAACCATACAGCCAGAGGCCACTAGGGTCTAAGGGCATAATTTCCCAAACTTTAACATCACTGGCTCCTATTACTATAGCATCAAACCATTGTTTATCAATGTTACCGAGATTCTTCTTTACCATAAAACAAACAAAAACAAACAAAAAACCAATACAACAACAAAAACCCAAAAAGTTGTCCTGTGCTGTGAAATGAGGAGCAGGTGGCTTATTGGATAGAGTACTTGGCGTCAAGAAGACCTGAGTTCAAATGCTTCCTCAGATACTTACCAAGTCCCAAAATCTCTTTGAGCTTTGCTTTCCTCAACTGGAAAATTAGGGCATTGCATTTGCTGACCTTGAAGAAGGTGCCTTCTACCTCTAAATCTTTAATCTTGTGAACTCGTGCATCTGGTGGTTAAAACCAGTTCTCAGCTTGTTAATTAAGAGACATGAAATGTAGCAGTAAAATGTAATTAGAAACCACAGTTTTCTCTTTAAATTAAAAAACAAAATCATTTCTAGGTACTTCAAGGCAAATGAAAAAATTAGAAGTTTTTATTGAGAGAGAAGGGATTGGCCGATATCCCAGGTGACTCTAAAGAGAAAAGAGCACTGGACTGGCGATGAGGGGGCTCTTGGTCAAGTCCATAGTTTTTAGATTCTTTCTCTGTAAAATGACAGAACATACAGAGATCATCAAGCAATCAAGCATTTATTAAGCATCTACAGTATTTTAGGTGCTATGATAAGAACTGGGGACAAAAAGAAAAAAATGGAAACATTCTCTATCCTATCACATTGAAGTAGAGGAGATAACATATATAGCATGAGATAATTAGGCCCCAGGCACTTACTGTGTGTGTGTGTGACCCTGGACAAGTCACTTGACATCTCTCAGCCTCAATTTCTTCATCTGTAAAATGGGGATAATAATTATAATAGTACTTACCTCCTGGGGTTGTTGTGAGGATAGTATGAGATGACATTTGAAATGTGTTTTGTAAACATTGAAGCTCTATATAAGTACTAGCTATTATTATTATTGCTTAATGAAAATTTATCATCTATTTTTAACTTTTTAAAATTTTAAGTTTCAAATTCTCCACCACTCTCCCATCTCCATTGACAAGGCAAGCAATGTGATATTAGTTATACATGTAAAATCAAGCAAAACATATTTCCATATTAGCCATGTTGCAAAAAGTAAAGCAAGAGAAAGAAGAAAGTGAAAAAATATGCCAAAACTTCATCAAATCTCTCTCTGGAGGTAGAAAGCATTTTTCATCATGAGTCCTTAGGAATTGTCTCAGGTCACATTACTGGTCAGATAGCTAAGTCTTTCACAGTTGATCCTCATTACAATATTGCTGTGCTTTGTATAATGTTCCCATGGTTCTGTTCACTTCACTTTGCATCAGTTTGTGTAAGTCTTCCAAGTATTTCTGAAACCAACCTGCTCAACATTTCTTATAGCACAGTAGTATTCCATCACAATCGTATACCACCCTTGTTTGGGCATTTCCTACTTGATGTGCATCTCCTCAATTTCCAATTCTTTGCCAACACAAAAAGAGTTGACATAGTTATCTACACAGAGGTCTTTTTCCTTTTTCATTGGGATACAGACCTGCTAGCTATTTTTTTATGTATCTAGATATATACATAATATGTGTTAAGCACATAGAGGTAAAAAGTAATCTTGGCAGGGAAGATAGTACCAGTTAGAGGAACCAGAGAAAACCTCATGTAGACAGAAATGTTTAGAAACATAACTAACATAGAATTTTTGTATGCTTGGATGCACATGTATAACCTATATCAAATTGCTTGCTATCCCAGGAAGAAGGGAGGTGAGAGAAAAGGGAGAAAATTTGGAACTCAAAATTTTTTTTAAATAAATGTTAAAAATTGTCTTTTAAGTGTAATTGGGGAAAAAAATAAAATATTTTTAAAGTGCACTTTTAGTGCCTTCATGGGGGGCAAATAAAGAAGTTTATTACTTCTCGACTGAAAAAAAAGGAGATGCTTAAGCTGTGGCTGGAAGAGAACAAAGGATTCTCAGAGCCAGAGGTGATCAGGGAGAGTGTTCCAGGCATGAAGGATAATGAATATGAAGGCATGGAGATGGAAGATTGCATTATTTGTGATGATTTGTTCAGCAAATAGCTTTGGCTGAACTACAGGCTATGAGAAGGAGAAAATTATCTGAGAAGGCTGGAAAGGTACTGTGAGACCAGGCTCCAAAAAAAGCTTTAAATGTCTAACAAAGAAATTTACATTAGTTCCCTAAGGTAGCCATAGTTTATTGAGGAATAGGGTAACATAATTAGACCTGGACTTTAGGAAAATCACTTTGGCTATATGAAGAACAGAGTGAAATGAGAAGAGATTTGAGACAAAGAAACCAATTAGGAAACTATTGCAGTAGTGAAAGGTGATGAGTGCCTGAGCTAAGATAGTTGTGTGAATAGATGACAATAATAAAAATCATGATAACCAGCTTTTATATAGCACCTATCATGTACTAGGCACTTTGCTAAGTGCTTGACAAATATCTCATTAGACCCTTACAACAACCCTGACAGATAGGTGTTAATTTTATCCCTATTTTTCATTTGAGGAAACTGAGGCAAACACAAATTGAGTGACTTGTCCAGGGTCCCACAGATAATGTCCAAGGTAGGACTTATATTCAGGTCTTCCTGACTCCAGGCTGAGTATTCTTTCACCACACCACTTATAGCTGGTTGGAATAGAGGAAAGGGGCCAATTGCAAAGAGATATTGGGAAGATAAAGAGTAGGAAGATTTGACCATTGCTTGGATATATGGCAGGGGAGAGGGGTTGAGCCTGACACCGGGATTGTGAATATGGGTGACTGGAAGGATGGCAGTACCCTTGACAATAAGAGGCAAATTCAGAAAAGGGGAAGTCTGGGGAGGAAAGATAAGTTCTGTCTTGAACATGTGGAGTTTGAGAAGCCTACAGGATATCCATTTCAACGTATCCAAATGGCTGTTGGTGATGTGCAAATGAAGCTCAGGAGAGAGACTAGGGCTGGATATAGAAATCAGGGATGGTGATTTTTAACCCAGGAGAACTGATGAAATCAAGTGAAAGAATAGAGACAGAAAAGAAAAGAGTGCCCAGGACAGTTTGAAGGTATACCTATAGCTTCTTATAGCTCTATTATAGGTAGACACTTGAAAGGGACCTTCAAGGCCATTTAATATAGCCCCCTTTATTTTATAGAGGAACAAACCAAGGTTAAAAAGAGAGCAGCCCCTTGACTTGCCCTAGGTCACACTAGGAGCGAGTAACAGAGCTTGGATTTGAACCCGAGTTATCTCACTCGAAACTCAGCATTTTTTCCACAACACTTCTGTGTGTGGAATGATCTCCAAAGTTCTTTTTTTTTTCCTGTAGGTTAACATATGGTTTAATATCCGTTAGGAAGTGGGAGAACTTTTCATTTTACCTGCCAGAATAAAAAAGAATGGTCTTTGATGTTAAAGCTTTTATGAAGATTAATACAGGGAAAAGTACATAAACAGTGCTAGAGAATTCACACACATTCAAACACTCACAGTTGTAACATATCAAGTTCCCCATTTTTATGTTCCATTGTAGTTTTATTTATTTTGTAAAATACTTCTCAATTACATTTTAATGGCCAAACTCAGGGGCTTTTTGGTCTGCACGTTTGACGCCTCTGATCTACAAAATGGAAAACCACATGTATAGATTATATATAGATTAATATGACATTTAATAAATACCATGTTTAATAAGATGATATTTAGCAATAACAATTTACCGATTCATTTTATATTCTAATGTATAAAGGACAATGAAAAATTGCTTCTAAATTTCTTTATTTTTTCCCCTTTTGGCCAACTAACAATCCAGAACAGAGGTTCTAACCTGCTTTGGGCTTTTTTATTTGTTTTTTTTAACATCTATGGCTCTTTCCACTTAAAATATTCTAGTACTTTATGTGGGAGCCAATCATAATGCCTGGTGCGTAGTAGACATTTAATAAATGACTGTTGATTGATGAGTTGGTGGTTGTTTACAACATCACACTGGTAACAGCAGAAGAGAGGGAGGCAGCGTTTAAAATTTATAAAGAGAATGTCCTACACCAAAATCCTCTTCCATCATTCTATGTGTTACAGCCATAGGGGCTTAAGGATTCCATGTGGAACACAAGTTTTAGCCAGTCCTTTCAAGGTAGAAAGACTTCAGGTACAAACCCAGTGATAGATTTTGTTTCCATTATCTAAGAACAGTTAGTTGTGTGGCTAAGGATGGTTACCAGATGATGACTATTTTTGGCCATAAAAACATAAATCATGAATTACCATCTGTTAAGACATATAGGAATTGTGGTCTATGTCAATGGAAGGAGTAAGATTGTACACTGATGAAGAGTATTCCAGGAAGGTTGAGGCAGGAGTCAACCAGAATGTATGTAGTCATAAACAAAAGTGAAGAATTCTGCTAGGAAAGGTTGAGGATAAGTGAGGGAGTGTTCTCAGCATCTACCTTGTAGGGAAAGAGTATTTGAAAAAGAATTAGAAATGTGTGCAGCATTTAATGCTTAGGATTTTGTTTTCTCTCTAATCTCAGGCTCCTTCTCCTTTCCTAAATAAACCATCTCCCATTCAGCTGAGATCTCCCCTAGTACAATCCCATGACTTTCTAGGCTCTCCTGAGTCAGAAGGAAGCATGGAAGACTGTACTGACTACATCAGCACAGGGATAGAGAGTGGAAACTCTTTAAGTGCTATTAAAGAAAACAAAACAAACAGAATTTGTGGAAGACAGGTTGACTTCAGGGGACTCTACCTCCTTACAGTTTTGTTTTTTTATCTCATATAGGCTTCTCGGTCTAAAAGTCTCCTCTGGCAAGTGGTTTTACCAAGAGTCATAAGGCTTCACAATAGATCCTTTGTGTTTTGCTATTTTGTAGATATCCTAATATTTACCTGCCTGGTCTGGCTTTTTGGTTTCTACCTAGACAGTTCGGTGACCCAGTATAGAGGGGTGGTCTTGGTGTCAGGAAGCCCTGAGTTCAAATACTGTCTTAGACCTACTTGTTAGCTTTTTTGTCTCTTGGCAAGTCACGTAACTGCTTTCAGGCTCAGTTTCCTCCTCTCTAAAATGGAGTCAATAATACCAGCTACCTGAGCAAGACATTGTAAGGATCAAATAAGATAATAAATGTTAACCGCTTTGCAAAACTTT
This sequence comes from Pseudocheirus occidentalis, assembly GCA_028646575.1. Taxonomy (NCBI): domain Eukaryota; kingdom Metazoa; phylum Chordata; class Mammalia; order Diprotodontia; family Pseudocheiridae; genus Pseudocheirus; species Pseudocheirus occidentalis. The sequence goes on along the minus strand of CM053599.1, from coordinate 111,146,664 downwards.
AAATGTTACATAAATGGTAATTATCATCATCATCACTATAATTAATACTCTCTTCTCAACTCAGACCTTCATTCTCTGCTCCAGCTGGGAATAGTCTTTCCCAACTGGGTATTTACCTAATTACCTACATGTATACATAGGCCCTTGGGCAGGATATCATACCTGTTCTTTGGCCCCACCTTTGACCATCCATTCCCCAGTATCCACTTACTACCTACACCACTGAATTCCTAGTTGTACCTCCCTGAGTACCCTGCAAATCACGTGCCTAATCCTTGGTTGACTTTCCTTGAGCTACACCTGCTAAATTAATGACTGTCAAAATTTAGAAATGAGCAAGCTATTCTGCCCCCAGTGATTTATTCTTCCTGTGGGTCCATGGCAAGGTTAATTTGTCTTAATAAGGAGTACATCACAACTGCTCCCATGAACGCTCTCATTAGCATCTTCCACAAATGGAGTCATCCACAATCATTAAATAGTGTTGGCTGTGCACAGGATTGTCAAAGACCTTGCAAAGCAAACACGCATTGAAGCAGGAAGGAAAGGGTGCTATCTGCCAACTCCAGAGCCTTTTAATAAAGGTACTTGCTTTAAGTGACTTCTGGTGTCATATTGACTTTTTTATAGGAGTTAGGGAGCCTTCTGGGGGACACCATCTACTCCTTTCTCAAGCCATCTCTGAATTTTCCAGGTCCCCAGACACAATAAGAAACTCTTCTTCTATTCCCTCTCATCCACTAGAATAGGCTTTTAAGAGAATTAGGGGAAGACATGAAAGAAAAAGTGGTAAGAAAGTCATGTCAGAGGCATAGAACAATCATTTCCAAAAATGATCTTATATTTTTGACTCATTAAACCTCGGTATGTCCACCTTTCACCTTTTGTGTCCTTCACTCCCCTCTTTTCCTCCCCTTTCTTCTCTCAGCTTCCTTGTGTCTCCCTCCCCACCCCCTTAGCTCTATGTGGGATCCTCTACTTGTCACTGTAGAGCATTAAAATGGGCCATTTGCTGCTAAAATTTCCGATCTCCTTTCTCAAAAGACAGCCAAGCAGGCCCAAATTCAATTCCCAATTCTCAAAGATCCCTTTCCTCATAGACTGTGTATAGGGGAAACTTTAAGAAGACACTTCATAATACAGTGCCACAAAATATGAAATACAGTATGATAAAACATAACATAATATGACATGATACAGTGTGATGCCTTACCACACTAAACCACATCACACTGCAGCCCCCCCTCCCCTCCCATCCCAGGTTGCATCTATGAGTTCCCTGTGGCCACAGGTGTTCCCTTCAATACAGACCAGCAGAGCCTCTGTCCTGGGTGACTGTTGCACATGTCCTGTCACTTTTCTGGAAGACGTGCTGGGGTCTTTGCTCTAAATCTCTTAACATTCTGTAGGCACCATAGCTCACACTGACTCTCTCTCTTAACCTTGTTTCTTGCAATCCCCAAAAAGCCAATGCACGACAACACACATCTACTAAGTGCTTTCTGTATTCAAAAGGCCTATGCTAGGCTGTGAGGAAGAAAGTATACCAAAAAACTTCCCTGCCCTTGAGGTGTTTATAATTTAATCTTTATCTTCACCAATATTTCCCATTCTTTAGCCTGGAACTAATATTTACAGGCCTACAAAATATTTGTGACTAAAAATCCTCTCTTTATATACCGTATACATTTTTAAACTAACTTTGCTCTGTCCTCCTTCCTATGTGCTGCTTTTTACCACCCACAGATGTCTGTGCCCCACTCCGCCCTTTCAGCTGCTTCTCTGAGACTCCAGAGAGCACAACAACCCTGGATCTCATGAATTTAATTCCTGCAAAAGCCAGTGTTTCTATCCCCAGGACACAAAAGGAAAATAATCACTCCAGGAAAGTCAACGTAGTATTTGCAGTGGCTTTACATATCTGGTTTTGTAAGGCTGTCTTCATTTTTTCCCCCCTTGGGTATTATACCTGCTAATTGAGTAAGCTGCCACTATATGGTCAGTGATATAATGGCTATGGCTTAGTGGTCAGAAGAGACAGGATCTTAGAGCTCGAAAAGGCATTTAAAGGTTAACTACTCGACCTCCATCATTTTATTTATAAAAGATAAAACAACTTGCCCAGTGTCACACACCTAGTTGGTGGCAGGACTCTTGATTCCTGAAACACAGATTTCCTGATTCCCAGTCCAGTGTTCCTTCCCTGCCACACACTGACTACTAGCTTCCAAGCAGCTAGGTTTTCCATAAATGTTAACAGAATCAAAGATTCTGATTAGTTTCCATTAAATTAATTTCCATTAAACAGGACTTTTTGGTTAAAGTATTGTTTTTGTTTTTCAGTCACATCCAACCCTTTTGGGGTTGCCTTTTTTTTTAATAGTATTTTCCCCCAATTGCATGTCAAGACAATTTTTATCATTAATTTTTATAAGATTTTGAGTTCCATATTTTTCCCTCTCCATCCCTTTCCCTCCTCTCTTCTGAAAATGGTAAGCAATATTATATAGTAACCTATACATGGGCTATCATATTACTTACAGTTGTTAAAGAACAGATCAAAAGGAACAAAAAACACGAAAAAGAATAAAGTGAAAAAAAAATCTCAATCTGTATTCAGAGTTCCTCATTCTTTATCTGGATGTGGATCGCATTTTCCTTTGTTAGTCCTTTGTACTTCTCTTGGGCCATTCATTTTGTTGCTGAGAACTGAGTCATTCATAGTTGATCATTACCCAATAATGCTGATGCCTTGTACATTGTTTTCCTGGTTTGTCTCTTTTCCCTTTGCATCAGTTTATACAAGTCTTTCCAGATTTTTCTGAAATCTGTCTGTTCATCATTTCTTATGGCACAACAGTATTCTATTACATTCACATACCACAGCTTGTTCAGCTATTCTGTAATTAATGGGCATCCCCTCAGGTTCTAATATTTTACCACCATGAAAGGGCTGCTATAAATATTTTTTTATATGTAGTCCTTTTCTCTTTCTATGATCTCTTTGGAATATAGACTTAATAGTGGTATTGCTGGATCTGAGGGTATACCCAGTTTGGTTGCTCTTTAAGCACAAGTTCCAAATTGCTCTCCAGAATGGTTGGATCAGTTCACAACTCCACCAACAGTATATCAATCTCCCGATTTTCCCACGTCCTCTCTGACATTTGTAATTTTCCTTTTTTGTCATATTAGTCAATCTAATAAGTGAGAGGTGATACCTCAGAGTTGCTTTAATTTGCATTTCTCTAATCAAAAGTGGTTTAGAGTACTTCTTCATATGTCTGTAGATAGCTTTGATTTCTTCATCTGAAAACTGCCTGTTCATATCCTTTGATCATTTATTAATTGGAGAATGGCTTATGTTCTTATAAATTTGACTCATTTTTCTATATATTTGCGAAATGAGGCCTTTATTAGAGATACTTGCTATGAAGATTGTTTCCCAGCTTTCTGTTTTCCTTGCTTTCCTTGGTTGCATTGGTTTTGCTTATATAAATTTTTTTAATTTAATATAATCAAAATGATCTATTTCACATTTTGTAATGCTCTCTATCTCTCATTTGGTCATGAATTCTTCCCTTTTCTATAGCTCTGACAGGTAGACTATTCCCTTGCTCTTCTAATCTACTTATGGTGGCACCCACACATTTTGACTTTATCTTGGTATATGATGTGAAATATTGATCAATACCTCGTTTGTGCCCTATTGTTTCCCAATTTTCCCAGCAGTTTTTGTCACATAGTGAGTTCTTATCCCTAAGGCTGGGGTCTTTGGGTTTATCAAACACTAGGCCTTGTGTACCTAATCCATTCCACTGATCCACCACTCTATTTCTTAGCCAGTGCCGCATGATTTTGATGATTATTGCTTTATAATATAGTTTGAGATATAGTATTACTAGGCTAACTTTCTTTATATTTTTTTTATTAATTCCCTTGACATTCTTGACCTTTTGTTCTTCCAGATAAATTTTGTGGTCATTTTTTCTAGTTCTGTTAAATAATTTTTGGTAGTTTAATTGGTATGGTACTGAATAAGTAAATTAGTTTAGGCAGGTTGCCATTTTTATTATATTGGTTTGGCCTACTCATGAGCAATTGATATTTTGCCAGTTGTTTAGATCTGATTTTATTTGTGTGAAAAGTGTTCTATAATTGTGTTCATATAGTTTCTCGGTTTGTCTTGGCAAGTAAACTTTCAAGTATTTCATATTGTTGTAAACAATATGAAAATAACTATAAGTTATTTTAAATGAGAAATTTCTGTCTCTTCCTGCTGGACTCTGTTGGTCATATTAAAAATGCTGATGATTTATGTGGGTTTATCTTATATTCTGCAATTTTGCTAAAGTTGTTAATTATGTCAAGTAGTTTTTTAGTTGATTCTCTATGGTTCTCTAAGTAAACCATCATATCATCTGCAGAGGGTGATAGTTTTGTTTCCTCGTTGCCTATTCTAATTCCTTCAATTTATTTTTACTTATTGCTATAGTTAACATTTCTAGTACTATATTGAATAATAGTGGTGATAATGGGCATCCTTGCTTCACCTGATTTGGGTTGCTTCTTTTTGGGGGGTACGGGCAAAGATATTATAGTGGTTTGTCATTTCCTTCTCTGGTTCATTTTGTAAAGGAGGAGACTAAGGCAAACCAGATTAAGTGACTTGCCCAGGGTCACACAGCTCATGTCTTAGGCCAGATTTTAACTCAGGAAGATGAGCCTTCCTGACTCCAGGCCTGGAATTCAATCCACTAGCCTCCTAGTTGCCCTTTTGTTAAATATTAACTAGTATTAGAATAATAGGACAGTTAGGCAGTGCAATTGATAGAGCGCCAGGCCTGGAGTCAGGAAAACTCATCTTCCTGAGTTAAAATCTGTCCTCAGATATTTATTAGCTGTATAACCCTGGCAAGTCACTTAACCCTGTTTCCCTCAGTTTCTTCATTTGTTAAATGAGCTGGAGAAGGAAATGGCAGGCCATTCCAGTATCTCTGCCAAGAAAATGTGGTCATGAGGAGTCAGACACACCTGAAAAACAGCTGAACAATTAGAATAACATTATATCAAAAGAGTTGACAAAGTTTAGAGTAAAATTTAAAGAAATACAAGCCAAAAGCTCACTGAAGAGAATAATTCCTTCATAATTAGACTGGAAAAAATGGAAGCTAATGACTTTATGAGAAATAAAGATACTATAAAACAGATCCAAACAAATGAAAAAATAGAAGGCAGTGTGAAATATCTCATTGGAAAAACCATTGAACTGGAAAATAGATCCAGGACAGGATATTTAAAAATTATTGGACTACCTGAAAGCCATGATCAAAAAAGAGCCTAGAAATCATCCTTCAAGAAATTCTCAAAGAAATCACCCTGATATTCTAGAACCAGAGGGCAAAACATAAATTGAAAGAATTCGCCAATTGCCGCTTTAAAAAGGTCCCAAAAAGAAAACTCCTAGGAATATCATAGCCAAATTCCAGAGTTCCCAGGTGAAGGAGAAAATATTACAAGCTGTCAGAAAGAAGCAATTTGAGCATTGTGGAAACACAATCAGGATTACATAAGATCTAGCAGCTTCCACGTTAAAGGATTGAAGGGCTTGGAATATGATATTCCGAAGGTCAAAGGAGCCAGGATTAAAACCAAGAGTCACCTACCCAACAAAACTGAGTATATTGCTTCAGGGGAAAATATGATCAGTCAATGAAATAGAGGACTTTCAGGCATTCTTGATGAAAAAAATATTGAACAGAAAATTTGACTTTCAAATACAAGAAGCAAGAGAAGCACGAGAAGATAAACAGGAAAAAGAAATCACAAGGAACTTATTAAAGTTGAACTATTTACATTCCTACATGGAAAAACTATAATTGTAACTCCTGAGACTTTTCTCAGTATCAGAATAGTTGAAGGGAATATATGTGTGTGTGTGTGTGTATATACACACATGTGTGTGCATACATATATATGTATACATTCATATATGTATATGTATAGGAGGGTGTATGTATATATAAATGCATATGTGAGTGTATGTATATGTGTGTACATGTATACAGACAGAGGTGGCAGGATCAGTTGAATGGGAAGGGATGATATCTAAAAAATAAAATTAAGAGGTGAGAGAGGAATATAATGGGAGAAGGAGAAAGGGAGAAATAGAATAGGGTAAGGTAAATTATCTCATATAAAAGAGGCAAGAGAAAACTGTTACAATGGAGAAGAAGATCAGGGAAGTGAAAGGGAACGGATCAACCTTACTCTCATTGAATTTGGCTTAAGGAGGGAATAACATACACACCCAATTGGGTACCTTACCCTACAGGAAAATGGGGGGTAAGGTGTAAGAGGGGGGATCATAGAAGGGAGGGAAGATTGGGTGAGAGAATAGTTAGAAGCACATATGTTTGAAAAGTGATAGGGTCAAAGTAGAAAATAGAATAAGTGGGAGGTGGGATAGGATGGAGGGAAATATAATTAGTCTTTCACAATTTAACTACTGTGGAAATGTTTTGCATAACTACACATGTACAATCGATATTGAACTGCTTGTCTTCCCACTGGGGGTGGGTGAGGATGGAAGAATGGAAAGAATCTGGAAATCAAAGTTTTAAAAACAAATGTTAAAATTGTTTTTTACATACAACTGGGAAATAAGATATACAGGCACTGGGGTATAGAAATCCATCTTGCCCTTCTAGAAAGTTAGATGGGGGTATGGGGGAGGATATAAGAGATAGCAGACTGGGGAAAGGGGTACTTAGTAGGCTCACTATCTTGGGGTGGGGGTAGGGGAAAGACGGGGAGAAAATTTATAACTCAGAATCTTGTGGAAATTGGGGCGGGGGGGAGGCGGCTAGGTGGCGCAGTGAATAGAGCACCGGCCCTGGAGTCAGGAGGACCTGAGTTCCAATCCAGCCTCAGACACTTGACACACTAACTAGCTGTGTGACCTTGGGCAAGTCACTTAACCCCAATTGCCCTTCCCCCCAAAAAAGCAAAATCTTGTGGAAATGAATGTTGAAAATTAAAAATAAATTTAAAATAAAATAAAATATATATATTAAAAAATAAAGAAATATAAGCACAGTGTATAGGCTAATGTTGTTCACTAACCTCATTCACTTTTTTTTTTACTTGTTCAGGAATTGGATTTATTCTTTCTTTTTTTGAAATTAATTTGTTTATTTACTTTTAGTTTACAAGATTCAGTTCCACAATCCCTTGAGTTTCAAAATTTCTCTCTTCCCTTCTCCCCTTTATTCCATCCTCCCTGCCCATGGCGGTATGCAATCAAATATAGAATCTGCAAGTACTTTCACATTGGACATTAGTATGATTTTATAGAAGGGTTGTAACCAATGGAATGAACAATGGGAAAGAAAAAACAAAACCAAACATGGAAAAGAACGATAGCATTTTTAATCTAACCTTGATTTTATCTCAAGTTAGAACAGACCCCAATTTATTAGTTGATCCTGAATCTGTCTTGAAATTAGACCTTTTGAGAGCTTTCCTTTAGTTTCATTGGGTATCACTATCCTTGTAACCCTTCTCTAGTCAGATTACTCAATGTGTTTTGAGTGAGGTCCACGATTTCAGTTTGCAGTTCAGGGACCAGTAGAATACCACAGAGTACCACAAGACAGCAAGGACGTAGCAATTTGTGGCAAGGATGGGAGTCAGAAGTAAGAATATAAATGAGTCAGATAGGAAATACAATCAGAGGTATAGTCAGGGAAGATCGAAACTTGCCTGATTCCATTGGGACCCTGAGTGGAAGGGCACACCAAACTGGTAAAGGTTGGTGTCTTTGGTGTCTTTTCCAGGTCGAACAGGACCAGGCATTGAGGAGAGGAAGCAGAGAGCCTGGACTTGGTGTGCAAGTCCACATTCAAGACTAGTGCTGATTCATACTAGCAGCAAACACCTGGGGAATTGGTAGCTAGTAGATGTTTAATCCCCATTACTTCACTTCACTTGGTGATTCAGGGGGTCTGAACTTCTTCCTTTGGTGAGGAGCTAAGGGTGAAGGAGGGAGGCTTCTGAGGTCTTTATACTAGTCTAGTAAAAAAAAAATCTCACTGACTATGTTCTACTAATTAGTTAGTAGTTTACACAGGGCTTTAATGTTTACAAAGCACTTTATATTTTTCTCATTTGATCATTACAACAACCCAGAGGGAACTTCGGCAAATACGCTAGTTAAATATCTAAGGTAAGATTTGAATTTGGGTCCTCCTGATTCCAGGTTCAACACTGTATCCCTTCATCAGCCACCTATCCAAAGAAGACTGTAAGTCACATTCACTGAACTTCTGACTAATTCTCTAAATATGGAGGGTCTCCATATTCTTTCCTGTCCACAGCTATAAGGGAAAAAATATAGAGAAGATGGCCATCAGAACTCTTCTCTTGGGACAACAAATCCCCCTTGATTATTCTTTTCAATCAGAAGAGTTATGTTTTATACTTAATCATCACTTTCAGACATATCCCTGTCTATTCAGACAAAGACAAGAATAATAGCTGTACCACTAACGGTCAGGAACACCATTTTAAAAAAATTGCACAGGGTAGGGAGTCTTATGTCTGAAAGCAGGAGCAGAGGTAGCAACGAGTATCCCATGGTCAGAACTACACACCAGAGTCAGAAGAGCCATTATGACACTGAATGAATGAATAAAGTGTGCATTAAAGGATTACTATATGCAAAGCACTGTGCTAAATGCTGGGGATACAAATAGGGAAGCCTCTGTTAAGGGGCTCACATTCTAATAGGGGAGACAACACATTGAAAAAATTTCAACTATAAGTCAGAGGAAAAGACCTCATACTCCTTAGGATGCAGAATCAAAGAAAATAGTGATACACCTTCTTTAATAGCCTTTCTACATATAAAATCATATCAATTTCTGATGCTGAATTATTTGCCACTAGGTTGGATTGCATTTCCAAGGTTCTTGGGTTTGGAGTCTTGAGATCTTCATTAGGGTCTGAGGGAAGATGGTAGTCAAAGAATTAGCACATTTGACAGTTGTAGGAGTTGGACTCAGTCTGTATAGGCTCTCTTTGGAACATTGGAATAAGCAAAGAAGAGCAAAAAGCAGATCCATAAAAAAGTGTTAAGACAAGTCAGGAATATCTAAGTGTTTTCAATGTTGAATGGAAATCCATGTTTGTAGACCTTGTTAAATTCTTACATTGAATGAGTGATCCAAGTCTGCTGCCATGATTCCCGGTGGTAGTCAGTTACTAGTTATCCAGCACTTAACCAAGGAGTGTAGCTATACCCCACTGGCCTCCTGGTTCAGATATGTCCATTAATTATCTCAATAAAAGTATTGTCCAAGGGCAAAAATGTCAAGTGAGCTATACCTCAGAATCAGGCATTTCACATGTTAAATGCTGAGGAGGTAAGTTGAAGGTGTTGGGAAAATGAAGGAAATCTAAAGGAAGCTAAAAGAATAGCGTATCACTTATAGACACTTTGTCCTGTCAAGTTGTTACTCCACTGACATTTCCACCCAGCAGTAGATTTTTTTTTATGGAAAGAGCATTTTGTGTTTTCCAATTACATGTAAACATAGCCTTCAACATTCATTTTTATAAAATTTTTGAGTTCCAAATTTTTCACTCTCCCTCTCTTCCTTCTCCCATCCCCAAGACAGCAAGAAATCTGATATAGGTTGTATGTGTGTAGTCATGTTAAAAATATTTCCACATTAGTTATATTGTGAAAAAAGAAACAGAAAAAAACCACAAACAAACCAAAGAAAGTTAAAATAATCTGCTTTGATCTCCATTCAGGGTCCATCAGTTCTTGCTCTGGATATGGATAGAATTTTCTTGGATCATAGTATTTCTAAGAGCTAAGTCATTCATAGATGATCATCACACAATGTTGTTGTTACTGTGCACAATATTCTCTTGGTTCTTCTCTCTTCACTGAGCATCAGTTCATGTAAGTTTTTCCAGGTTTTTTCTTAAATCTACATGATCATCATTTCTTATGGAACAATAGTGTTCTATTACATTCACATACCACAACTTTTTCAGCCATTCGCCAACTAATGGACATTCCTTCAACTTCTAATTCTTTCCCATCACAAAAAGAGTCAGTGGTAGATTTTTTGAACCTACCTGTAGGACTTTAAAATTATGCCTATTAATTTTATCCCATTAGATTTAATCCATTATTGTAGCCCCTTGAGATAATTTTTCAACCTGATTCCCTCATCCAGCATGCAAGTTATCTTTTCACTTGAATTATTTGACAAGCATTTATAGAAAAAAACTCATTATGCATTAAACAGACAAAAAGCAATACAATTCCTGCTGTCCTGAAGGTTTCATTCCACTGAACCGATACAGCATGAACACATGTAAGTAAAGACAAAGTCATTTGGAAAAGAGAATCAATAACCAGGGTATCAGGGAAAGCTTCACAAAGTAAGTGATACCTGATCTGAGCTAGCAAGGAAGATAAGGATAAGAACTTGGAAAGGTGAAGTTTAGAAGAGAGTGCATTCTAGGCATAGATTTATGGTTTAGGAAAATTTGTAGAGGGTGGAAACGAAATGCCAGGTTCAGAAAACAGCTAGTAATCCAATTTGCCTGGAACAGAGAGTGTGGGAAAGGGAATAATATGAAGTGAGGCTGAAAACATTGGTTGGAAATAGATTGTGAGGGCCTTAAATGCCAGGCTAAGGAGCTTATCCTAGGGAGCCACAGAAGGTATTAAAGTAGATGAGTGACATTGACAGCTTAGGAAGTTTTGTTTGCAGCTGTACCAGTGGATGGAGAAAGACTAAAAGCAAAGAGACCAATTAAAATATTTCAGGCAAAAGGTGGTAAGAGCCTACATTAAGGTTCTGACTGTGTAAGTGTAGAGAAAAGGATGGATAAGAGACATGTTGAAGAAGAAATATTAATAGGATTTGGTCAGTGATAGGGGAAATGAGGGAGAGAAAAGCATTTAATCCAGAGATCCTTACCCATTTTTGCTTCATGCTTCCCTTTGGCAGTCTAATGAAGCCTGTGGACTCCTCAGAATGTTTTTAAATGCATGAAATAAGATTTATAGAATTACAAAGAAAACTAATTTTATTGAAAAAAAGATGTAATTTTTCCACATCCAAGTTCATGGACCTCTGAAATCTACTGTAGATTTAAGGTTAAGAACCCCTGGTCTAAGATGATTATAAACTTGTAAATATGGGAGTTGGAAGGATGGCAATGGCCTCAATGTAAACAAGAAAGTTTAGAGAAGGAAAAGGTTTAAAGGTTTAAAAACCATAAGTTCTGTTTTGGAAATGTTGAATTTGAGGAGCTAATAAGGACATCAAGGTGGAAATGTCCAGAAGGCAGTTGTTGATGTAGGACTAGAGATTTCCAGCAGAGTAGGAGTCATGTATAGATGTATGTCATCTGTGTAGAGATGATAACTGAACCTTTGGTAGCAGATGAAAGCGTAACATCTACCATTTTCATATCTATGCTATTTCTGCTTAACAAAATGGCGGTAGTTCCATTGATCACTTTTCATAACAGTTCTGGGCAATCTCTCTTCCAAAGGTTCTGTATCATAAAGATTCTGTTGTGATCCATGTTTCTGTTTAGCAATAATCAAAATGGAAATGAACAATGCCACATATTGTTGGAAATGGACATGCTCCCCCTCCATTCAGTCACAGGCAGAAGGGTGAACTTTTCCAGTAGGCAGGTGGAGTGGGACAAGAGTAAATATGCAAGTGTAGCAGTAAACCATGTCAAGTACAATGGGAATCCCTACTTCCTTTAATCATCTCTACGTGTATGATTCACAGATTTATATATCTCACCTTGGTCTTTTCCTTGAGCTTAAGTCCTTAATCACCAACTGCCTACTGGACGTTCTAAATTGTACATCCTGTAGAAACCTCAAATTCATCCCAAATGTCTCATTTTCTCATCCTAAAACTCATCTTCCAAACTTCTCTGTTTCTGTTGTAGGCACCAAGCATCCTTCTCATCTCCCAGCTTTGCAAATTGACATTATCCTCTTTTCTCCTTCTCCCACATCCTACATATCCACTTAAACCATTCTAATGTCCCCTTCTAACTACTCACATGGCAATTGCCTTAACTCAAGCCCTCACATCACCTCTTGCCTAGACTGTTGCATCAGTCTCCTAATTGGTCTTGCTGCCCCTGGTCTTTTCCCTCTCCAAGTCATTCATTCTCCACACAGATCAAAAGTGATTTTCCTTAAATAAAGGCCTGATCATGTCAATAAATTACTTACTCAATAAATTTCGGTACCTCCCTATTGCCTCTAAAATAAAACACAAACTCCTTAATTGGACTTTTAAAGCCCTTAGCAAGCCGATCCTTACCCAAGTTCCAGCTCCGGGGTGTGTTGCTTTCCTTTTTATTTCCATACTCTACTATTTAGCCAAATTGGCCAGTTTTCTGTTCCTCATATATGGCCCTCCATCTCCTGTCTTCGTGCCTTTTGTCATTCCCCATTCTGGGAAAGAACTACCTTGTTATCTCTGCTCTATAGAATTCTTTGCTTCCTTCAAGACCCTGATCAAGCACCATCTTGTACTAGAAGCCTTTCTGATCTACCGGAAACTCATCTCTCACTGCTAGTTCCCTTCCTCTCTGGACTACTTCATCTTTTTTTTTTTCATTAGTGGTTTTTGTTTTGTTTGTTTGTTTGTTTTTTGCTTTTTGGAGGGGGGAAGGGAGGGCAGGTAGGGTTAAGTGACTTGCCCAGGGTCACATGGTTAGTAAGTGTTAAGTGTCTGAGGCTAGATTTGAACTCAGATCCTCCTGACTCCAGGGCTGGTGGGTGCTCTGTTCATTGTGCCACCTAGCCATCCCATAGTGTTCTTCTTTTCTGTTTATACTTATACGTGATTATGTTGTCTTCCCTAGCTGATCATAAGCTCTCTGAAAGCAGGAACGATTTCCCTTTTGTCTTTGTATACTTGGTGCCTGGCATATAATAGGCTCTTAATAAATGACTGTGCATCGACTGGATTCCTCCTCAAGAAAGCAATCAACAACTAGGATACACAAGGCAGTGACAGAAGAAGCTCTGACACTGGTGATCTGCTGATCCAATCACTTGCCTTGGAATTTCTGGGACAAGGTCTTACTACTTAATTGCTATGAGAAAATGTCAATAATTAATTAATTGTGACTCAAGCCATCATGAGGAGTCTCTCAGAGCCGAGACATCAGTGTGTCCCTGGAGGTGGGGGATACCGCTATGGAAGTGTCTTCTTGGACCTTTTGGCCACTTATTCAGCCTTAGGTTTATTCTGCCTCAAAAGGGCAGAAATTCCTGGCTAGTGGATGTGTTAGTACTTGAGGGGGAAGAATGAAGACCCACCTAGAGAGGCCAGATCGCAGAGGCCTGGCCATGGCTCTACTTCCTAAGTATACTTCTAATGGTATATTTATGAAGCTACCTCCTCTACCTTCAAAAGTCAGCACAGGAAAAGAGCAGTTATTTCATAATATCTATATAATATATATCTATATATTTAGCCAGCTAGCTATCTGGGGAGAGGGGGGCATATTTATCTGAATATGAATATGAATATATTTTGAATATGAATACTTTTAACATATATAAAGATAAAGGTAGGAACCAAAACCGTGATTTTGTTGATATAAAGAATAGGTGAGAAAGCTCTTTCTTTCACTGCAAATTATTACCTTATCTGAAATTTATAGTATTAAAAGATTTGCCTGGGGTCCTGAGTGATTGTGAATTGACTAAGCTCATGGAGCTTGTACGTGTCAGAGATGGCCCTGAACCAAGATCTTCTTGGTTCTCTATCTTTTCTGCCATGATGCCTCCTGTGAATGTGGAATTCTGATATTGTGTCTGATAGACTAATTTTTGAGTTCCACTTTGTGACTAGGAAACTATCATAGTCATGATTCATTATCCAGTAATATTCTCTTTTTTAACATTCTCTATTCCACCCAAACTAGGTTACTTTATGTTACCTGTAGGAACATACTGTATACTTTATAAAACACACAGAATTTCAGAGATAGAAGAGGCTACTCTAAATTACAACTGGAAAAAAATGGCCCTTATAGTACACTCAATGAGTAGTTTATCTAGCCTTTGCTTAAAGACCTTCAATAAGGGGGAATCCACTACTTGGGTTCCTGGTAACCTGTTCTATTGTTCTACCTCTGAATCTCAGTTTGCGTTATTCCTTATGCCTGAAATGCCCTTCTGCGTATTGAACTCTTACGCACTTTTATGTACTACAACTCAAAGGCCATCTCCTCCAGAAAAACCTTTTCTGACTCTACCTTTCAAAAATGACCATTCTAGGCAATGGTGGTAGTACTTGCCTATAGTCCCCTGATACCAGAGAGATTGAGCCTCATGGAATGCATGGACTTGTGAATTCTGAGATGATGTAGTAGGGCTGAAGTAAATCAGGTTCCATGCCAAGTATGGCAGCCGTATTGTGAAGCCCTAGTAGTAGGAAGCCACCAGGTTTCGTGTGGAGGGACAAAATGGTCCAGGTCAGAAATAGAGCTGAGCAAAGCTTCTGTGGCAATCAACATTGTTATCTAGCCCATGAATGACCATTGAACTTCTGGCATGATTGAGACAGAGAGACCTCATCTCGTCATCATCCTTATTGCCACCACAGTCCTCTTCGTTGTTCTCGTCTCATCGTCATCAGCATCAGTGTCAGCATCAGCTTATCTCCCCCAAGACTCATTTGTCCCTCTTTTACTCACTAAGCATGCCTGTATAATAAAATGCACACTCCTTAGCCTGACATTTGAGACCCTTCACAATGTGGCTCCTACCTACTATCTCACTATACACCTATTTACCAAATTTACATTTATATTGCAGTCAGGATGTTACCTGATCTTGAAACTCTTATCTCCCACCTTGTTGGATGCACAGTAGCTGCTCCCTGTGCCTTAAATGACTTCCCCCCCCTCATCTTTACAGATGAGCATCATTTTTCCCCCAAGACTCTATCCAGATGCTACCTTCCCAGTCCCTCCTGTGCTCTCTCTCCCACATACATTTTCTTTGTACAGTCTTTATTTACCTACTTGTCCTTTACCCCTTTTAAACTCTCAAAGGCAAGGTCTCTTTCATTTTTTTCTTTGTATTCCCAGTGCCTTGTACATACTAAAATACCCCCAAAATGTTTGTTGGATTGACTGGAAATGCTGGATTAGTTTGTATTATAATTATTTGTGTATGTTTCCTTTCCCTCTACTAGACTTTAAATGAGGGCAGTGACCTTGCTTTGTATATAGTACATACTTAATAAATGCTTGTTATTTAATATTTTATATTCCTTATATTTCCCTATTACTATCCCCTTTGAACGCTTTCTACTCACCACTGTTTTTTTTCACAGCCCCACATTCACTGTTACAGTAAGTCTGACAGCTCACATTTAATATAACAAAATATTACTGCATATTATAATATTTATATAGGGCTTAATGATTTACTAAGAGCATTCCTCATAACAACCCTGTGAAGTAGGTGATGCAACAGTCCAGTTTTTCAGACAGAGAAACTGAGACCCAGAAAGGTAAATTGACTTGCTCTATAAAGGGGTCATTCTTGTAAACAGTATCAAGGAGGGGATTAAAACCTAGGTTTCCTTGCTTGTTTTACTATACCAGCTGCCTCTCACAACTGCCCCCAAATATATAGAAGACGTGAGATCAAATCAATTTTCACCCCATTTTATACTGGTTTAAAAAAAGGAAGGCTGTTTTGTTTGTGTCTCAGAGCTGCTATTCATCTTGGGTTTTTTTGCACTAGCTCAAAGATACAAAGATGTCAGGTTGATAACTAAGTAATTTAAACAGCAAACCAGAGAAATCTCAGTGGAACTGAGCCTGGTGTGTGATCCAGGGGAAAAAAGAGCTATGTGTGTTTTGACTATTTAATGAGCTTTAAAAAGTAATTACTGATGACCAATGTTTGCTGTAATATTTTGGCAGTTTCTTAAGGGGAGCAGCTTCATATAGTGCAGACAGCCCCAGACTGGGAGACAGGAGCCTGAGTTTTATTCCTTACTTACCCTGACTGAGTCACTTCCTTATTCTGGACCCCAATTTCTTGATAGGAAAAATAGGCGAGAGGGAGCCACTAGATCTGCTCCCCCTCCCCCAAATATGAAAAATGGGTAAGGTATTGGAATTGGAAGGTAGCTTACAGTTCATCATTTATGAAAAATGGGGGAGAGGAAGAAGATCTGATGGCCTCCTTTCCCCCATTTTTATATATAATAAACTCTAAGATACCTTAAAACTCTAACATTCTACAATGATTTTTGTTATGTAGTATGCTCAACCAGCTTCTCACAGTGGATCTTGCAGATATGGTATTTGAAAGATTTAAAGCCATCCTTGTGGATTACACCTATAAGTTCTCTAAATTTGTTCCTAGAAGAAATGATTGTGTTTCAGTAGTCCAACAGTTAAAAACTGAACCAAATCAACATTTATTAAGTTCCTTCTGTTGAAGGCACTTGGCAGCATAGCAGTGTGGCATAGTAGACAAAGAGTTTGCCTTGTAATTAGGAAGACCTGGCCGGAGTCAAGTTCCCACTCTGACACATACTGGTTGTGTGACCCTGGGTAGATCATTTACCTTCTCAGTGCCCTAGGAAACTGTCTAAGACTCTAAGTTAGAAAGGAGGTAAAGATCTGAATTAGTAGAAGAAGCTTTTGCATCAGAAATTCTCTCCACCAAGGAAGCCTAAGATCTTGTCTGAAATTAAAATGTCCAACTCACTATGGTAGTACAAAATGAAAAACAATTCCTACCCTCTAGGAGCTTACATTTCACTAGGCTTCAATTTGGTTTTGTTTGAGAGACTTCTTTATGAGATAAAATTGCATTAGACATTGATGCTGATGAAAAGCAGGCAGATACTGGCAAGAGCAGCTGGAAGAAGGATGAACGAGGAGAGGGCAAACCTTTTAAATTCTCTAATTCATTTCCTTTGCTAATTCAGCTGGGAAATAATGTTTCAGCATATTGTTTCTATTTCAGAAACCAGTTAAATGAAATGTTTCTCTTTCTTTTTAAGCTGATGACCAAACACCCAGGCAAACGTCTGGGATGCGGACCTGAAGGTGAACGAGATATTAAGGAGCATGCATTTTTCCGATATATTGACTGGGAGAAACTTGAACGCAAGGAGATTCAGCCCCCATACAAGCCAAAGGCTGTAAGTCACCTATTTCATTTTTTTTTCCTTCCTCTCCCTCTCTCTTTCTCACCCCTTCACTTTTCTCTCTCTTCTCCTGTTCTCCATCGCACCTCTCTCTTTTGTCCTTTGTTCCTTCCTTCTCTCTCTTTGCCTCTGACATACTCTTTTTCTCTCTCCTTAGAGTATGTGTGCTCTTGGCACGGTGTGAGATATAGACATGCTGTATATATTTATGTATTTCCTCATGCGTCTATACAAGCCTATATACCAAAACATATGGGTGCCTACAGAATACACACATATCAACAGATTTAGACCTCTAACTCCACACATAAGCCATCTGCCCTTTGCAGATATAGGAAGTGTATTGAGTTTTGATTTTATGGTTGTAACTATAATGAGTGTCTTAAGTGAAAAATTTTAGAGAATTGTTGCTTCTTCACCAAGCCAAATAGTCCTGCTCTCCTTGTGGGCTGTAATGAAGAATCTAATTTCACCTGGGTTCTTTCCATTGGTTTGATTATGTCACTTTCTCCTTATACTGGTGTTGAAAAGGTCACATTGTTTATCTCAACCATATTTAAATTTAATTCAGAAACTCAAATGCTGTCTGAGTCAGTAATTCGTGGTAATTCTCTGATCCACTTTTGCCCAAGGTGAAACACAGGACAAATCAGAGTTGGAATAGTTGTTTATGAATGCTAGCCAGCCTCTTTGAGAGTCTTGACTATGGGACTAGCCTTGGCAATTTTTCTTCTATAATTTAACAACTTGAGTTCCACAGTCCTTTAAGGTAGGGGTGTGTGTGTGTGTGTGTGTGTGTGTGTGTGTGTGTGTGTGTGTGTGTACATATGGGTATGTTCTTGCATACTTATGAATTTTTCCACTCATGCCTTACTGGGTTTGTCATAGCTAAGGACCCAACAGTAAAGAACAACTAGCTCTCTGATTAATTAAGGTTCTGTTTATACTTCACTGAGGAAGGTTAGTTCTTAGAGGCTATAGGTCATGGAGTTTAAGAATCAGAAGGAAGAGAATTTAAAGCTCATCCAGAACACTATAATTTCACAATAAAAAAGGCAGCTGAAGTCTTCAAAGGACCTGCCAAAAGTCATATAACTAGTCAGAGGCAAAACTATGATTAGAACCCAAGTCTCCTGACTCCATCTAATATTTTTAATTTAAGTGGGGCTCTATGATTTAATTAGAAGTGTCTTTGTGTAGAAATATTTTGTAATTGTGTAGAAATTTTAGCATGTGGAAGAAGCATGAATTCTTACCATAGAATTATGTATAATAGGAACTTAGGAAATCTAAGGATAGGCTAGTTCATTCAGTGTAGGAATCTCATCTATTACAATCATGACAACTTTAATTTGAATATCTCTATTGACAGAAAGCTCACTGCTTTGAAAAGTATCCTGTTGCATTGATGGATATCTCTAATTGGTAGAGGCTCAGCTTTATTTATATTGAATTCAAATCTCAAATCTTGTATGCCTTGAAGACACATAGAACATGTCAACCCTCCAAATATCTACTCTTCCTGGGGGAAAAACACCCCTAAGTCTCTCAAATATTTCTAATATGACACAATTTCAAACCTATAAGGATTTCTCAATTGCTAACATGACTATGCCTGAGAAAATAGAGGACTCAGAAGGTCTCAAGGACGTAGTTGTTACTATCCTTGTGACATAGTCATCATTGCTTAGCCCTTTGCTGTCATACTTGACTCGAAGACCTCAGACAGTCTACAACACAGCCCAGTGCCCATGAGTTTGCTCAGTGGCATGCACTGGGGCACACAGATATAAACATGAATGGAAAGCCTCCCAGCTAACCACACTCCCCAGAGAGCTCAGGCTCTTCCATAAACCTGGCTCACATGGCTCATTTCCTTTCCCCGCCATCAGTACCCATCACTTAACAACCAAGCATGAAGATCAATTTAAAGAATGCCAACTGAGAGGCCTGAACTTTCCGTGCTTTTACTGGCTAAGAAGCAGCCTAAGAGAGGGAGAGAAGCCGAGGTCTTTATTAGAGATAGTGGGAGCAGTCAACACCTTCCCACCTCCACAGATTTGCTGCCTTATTTCTTGGACCAAAGGAACTGACACCTTTCACCAGTTTGTAAATGTCTATTTCAAAGTGTCTCAAGAAAAGAAATAATATTCCAAGTGGGTTCTGCCTCGGCCAAAGTACAATAGGTCTGTTATCTCCCTCAACCTTTCATAGATACAAACTAAAATTTTAGTCATACTTTTATTAGCTGCACCATCCTTTTAGCTCCTGCTGAGTTTTGATTGAGTAAAACCACAAGACTTTTCCCCTTACATTCTGCTCTTAAGCCAGACATCCCTGATCCTATTCTTGTGACTTGTTTGGGTTTTTTAACCTAAATACAAGACCTTTCATTTATTTTTAGTGTAATACAGACTATAAGTGGTCCTCCCAGAATGAAAAGTTTTCTTGTATGAGCCTGGCAATAAATTATTTGTCATTTAGATGAGTTTGCTTAAGCTCAGGAAGAATCATCACTGGGAAGCTGGATGTGGAATGAATGGATATGGAGAGCTCTTGTGTTCTTCAAACACAGTAATTCACGCAGCTCGCGACTATCCTGAAAATGGTCAACAAACTCAGAGTTGGGGCCCACTAACCCTGCAGGCCACATATTAACTTAGTTTTAAAATGTAAAATCATCTATATTTTATTTTATTGTTTATTTTGTTAAATCTTTTCCGTTTTAATATGGCTTAGGTAGCACTTGGTAGCAATTCAGACATGTTTCTCACAAGTTTGATGCCCCTGGATTGAAGCATGAGAGGTTTGCAGTCTGAGTCACTATGAAATACTGTATAGCATACAGTACAAATACATCAGATACAATCACAGGTCCTTGAAGTAGAGTGGAGACGGGTCCAGACTTGGAGTCAGAAAGACTTGGGTTCATATCCTATCTCATTCACTTATCAGTTATTGACAAGACAGCCTTCTGTGCATCCGCTTCTCATCTGAAAAATGAGGGGCTTAGACTGGATGCCTTTCAAGGTTCCTTCCAACTCTAGATCTACATTTCTGTGATCCTAAGTATTGAAATAGATACTTCAGTTCCTGGTTTGGGTTCATTATTCCATCCCATTGAAATTACTTTTAAAATCTTAATTCAATTATTTAACATACTGGCTACCCCTCACATCTTTAAGTCATCTGCAAATCTGGTTATCTTTCCTTCTATATCTTCATCTCAGTCATTGAGATTCTTTTTGAGCATGCAAAACATGTTCTTTGTACAAACACATATACTTGATGTTAAAAATGTCTTAGTACAGTTTTAATCTATTAAAACTTGAATCTGCACTAAGATTTTTGGGATGCTAACTATATGCAAATGTATATGTGGATGCATAAATGTACATACTAACATTTGTGTGTGCATGTTATATATTTTTATGTGTTAACAAATACTTTTATAACCACAATAGCCTCAAGATAGAGATTCTGTAGATATTACTATCTCCTTCTTATATATGAGGATTAAGAGAAATTCAGTGCCTCTGATCTCAAGCCAGACACCCCTGATCCTGTTTTTTTTTTAACCTAAATGTAATTCCAGTTCCAAAGTTGAGGATCATGGATCTAGAACGGGGAGCTACTTTAACCATGATTGAATCCAGCCCCTTAATTTTACAAATGAAGAAACTGAAGCCCAAGGATATTAAGTCTCTTATTCAAGGTCACATTGGTTAGCAAGTGGCAGATTTGGGATTGGCAATGAGGCATGGGATTATAGAGGCAACATGAGCCCAAGGAGGATAGAAGCCCAGCCTCAGAGTCCAGGGAGAACTTCAGCCAAGTCATTATTAAAAATGTTGGAAAAACCTTGCCCTAAGACCTTCCACTGGAGTTTCATCTCCAGATTAACCAACACTTTGTGAGTCTGGTTATTGAGTCATTTCAAGGTCCAATTAACCATGCTATTATCAAAGTCATTTCTCCATTATACACAAAGATATCATAAGGGACTTTGTTGAATGTCTTACTGAAGTTAATTAACTGACTGATATAACAACTCTAATAAATGCAAAAGGGCTTAGTTCAGACCAATTATCATTGTGTGAAACACTTAGAAAGATCTGTAATCTCCTTAGGGTGGATGTTTGTTTCTTATGCCAATGCAGACAGCAACTTGATATCTGGAGTGAAGTGTCTCTGAACTTGGTAGCTCAACTGGTCCTCAAAGGAGACTGTCTTTGGTCCTTTTCTCTAAACCTTTCCAGCTTGATAAGACCCACCAGAGCTTGTACTTCCTTGGTATCACCCTTCAAATACCAGCCATGAAAACAGGAGCCTGGTCAATTAAAATTATATTCCATCTCCTCTTCTGCCTCTACCCATTCCAGATGATC
Source organism: Pseudocheirus occidentalis (assembly GCA_028646575.1). NCBI lineage: Eukaryota > Metazoa > Chordata > Mammalia > Diprotodontia > Pseudocheiridae > Pseudocheirus > Pseudocheirus occidentalis. Next base: position 111,125,015 of record CM053599.1, on the reverse strand, counting down.
AGTCTCTCTATATATAAAGAACTTAACATATAATATAACAGAAAGCATCAGGTCTGAAATTAGAAGACCTGGATTTGAATCCCAGGTCTGGTATTTGTTAGCTCGAAGACTTCAGGCAAATAACTTCCCACCTGTCTGGGTACCCAATTCGTAAATTGATGGCAATAGATCTTTGTAATTTTTAGTGACTCATTAAAAATATAAAAAACTATCTTAGGTCATGGGATATGGAAAATGGAAGTAGGGAGATTGAGGCCTATACTGTAATTTGAAGACCTGTGTATTATCTGGTGACATTGTGCTTTCATGAAAAGGATGCATTGCCATTGTCTCATGCCTGGGGCATGTTGTTTGTCATACCCTTAAACTGGGTGGATCTGGAGTGCGCTAAGGCACTGATGTAACTACTTCTGACAGCCATATCTCTTAAGGACAGTAAAGATGCTCATTGTGTTACAGGATCTTATCCTTAGGTCCTCTCTGAAGCTCCTCCTGTAGGAAGGTGGGAAAAGTATCACCTCACTGAGATAGATGTCCACTTAAAATTGACTTATGAGTTATTTGGGAGAAGGCTTGATGTGAAGCCTGGGTAAAGAAAGTGAGCTTATTTCTTCAGAAATCTTGGGCTTTGGGATAGGAAAGGAGGTGCTTCTATTTGAGAGGAGAATTCCAAGCTTCCTGAGCTATGTGAGTAGATGCCCGCCTGTACAATCAGCTATCAATGCTGAATGTTGGGGTAGCTGCAAAGGCTATTGTCCCGTATTCCAGAATGGCTGATGCAACCGAGACTAGGAAGTCTTCTCAAAAAAGGAGTTCTTAAGAGAAATGGCCTCTTGTCTTCATGCTCCCTGGAGTTGGGGTTGGCACTCAGGCTCAAGTGAATTCCTTATTCTGAAGTAGAAAGTGAACTGAGAGAATGGAGCAGTGGTATCTAAGTGTGACTCAAATGTAAATAGGCATCACTTTTATAGCTTTTAAGTTATACAAAACACTTTACAAATATCTTATTTGATCCTCATGGTAACCCTATGGGTTGGGTGCTACTATCATCACCCTATTTTACAGATGAGGAAACTGAGGCAAGCATAGTGACTTGCATAAAGTCACACAGCTGAGGTGGCTGAGGTCGAATTCAAACTTAGTATGCCAGTATTAACTAAGCTCCTAGTGTGTGCTAGCTGGCACTAGAGATATAAAGATGAAATGAGCTGTGGTCCTTGACTTCAAGTAGGTTGTTGTAAATCCAGGAGTGATCTCCATATGAAAGTCAGGATTAAAGATGTTAGGTCTACACTGGAGACATCAGACAGAAAGGCATGAAAGGTTGGGAAAGGAAGGATTTTCCCTTTTGGAAGTCTCAGGGAAGATTTCACGGAAGGAAATGACACCCTCGCTGGATCCTGAAGGGAAAAAATAATTCACCATTGGAAATGTGGAGAAAAGTTGGCACAGGGCTAGCATGGACAAATATGCTGAAGCAGGAGAGGGTAGGACAAGAATGGAATGTGTAGAACAATCTAGTTTGAAAGGCATATAGCATGCATGAAGACAAGCATTGTGAGATAAAGCTGAATTGCTAGTTTAAGGCCAGATTTTGGAGGGCCTTGAATATTAGGCTAATAAATCAATATATAGTTTACTTTATGGGTAATGTGAGCCTCTTAAGATTTTGACTCTGGAAGTGACCTAGTTACTTCTGCTTTACAGTATATAGATTACTCTGATAGCATCTGGAAAATATACTGGATGGCAGAAAGACTGGGAATGGTACTGCATTACAAAACTATTACAACAGTTCAATGAAGAAGTGATGTGATAAGGTTCTGAGGTGTCCCTTCTCCCTGTCACTTGTCACAAGAGCATGGGATTTGGATCTTGGAGAGACCTTCAGCATCATCTAGTGCAATTCTCTCATTTTGTGGATAAAGAACCAAGGCCTAGTATGGACTTGCCTCAGTGGATCACTTAACTACTTGAATCACAGCCTCTTTAGCCTCAATAGACTGTCTTCATAAATTTCTGTTCTCCAAAAAAATCATCACCTAGTGTCCAGCCTTCTGGTGATGAGTTTCTAGGAATTAAACTCTATTGGTTCACCAATTCATAATTAGTCACTGGACCCAAATTCCAAACCCTTCTAGCTTGGAGGACATGTGATAGGTTTCCCTCCATGGTCATAAACTTTGAGAAGTCAAGGTCACCTTCATTCTACTGCAAGCCATTGGAGGAAGGCTTCAGTGGAGGTATATTAGATACTACCATTGTAAACATCTACTGTACTTTCTTCCACCTTTAGCAAAGCATAGAGTCTTTTTCTTCCTTACATAAACATGGGAACACTTTCAGCTCCGGCATTCTATGTTCCATGGGCTAAGATATAGAGCACCTCCAACATTTATTTGATTCTAAGATCCTCCCACATAGGCAACAAGGTAGATCATTCAGAGTGCTAGCCTTAGAGCCACAAAGTGCTTCAAGTTCTGCTGTTTGTAGATACAAAATGTTTGATCCTGAGCAAGTCACTTTACCATTTAGTACCTCAGGTAACCCTCCTATAACTTGCAGAGTAGTTGTAGCTCCGCCTTGGTGGACAGTTTCCCACCAAGGAACCAATTAAATCACAAGCATGTGGGTACACACACACCCCACAGTCTGGAACTCCCATTAAGACCCGCCTGCCCCTGGGGTAGCACTATCAGGCCTCCCTTCTCCCATCTCTGTCCTCTTAGCTACCTGTTGTATACCCCTTCCGTTTCCAGTGGCTTCTGGCAAAGCATGTGCACAAGGATGTGTGTTACATAAAGGATATTAAAAAGAATAAATTCATCTGTCAGGACTTATTGATTCATGGATGCTATTAAACCAAGTGTTGTAATAGAAAAATCAAGTAACAATAACAGAATAATATTCAAAGAGCAATAAAGCATGCTATTATTGTGTGCTCAGGAAAATAATTTCGAAAAGGGATTCTAAAGGTTGTTTTCAGCCTTATCCATTCCAGAGGCAAATGGCTCCTCAGAGGTCTTTGTTTGAAATTGTGCAGAACTATATGATAGCTGCAGTGGTGTTGAGCAAACCCCTCGGGGGAAGCCTGATCTCCATGGGCATAAGAGGGACATAGGAACCATAATCAGGAAAAGGGCACCATCTCTGGAAAGATATCTGAACTGGTCTTCAAAGGATGCCAAAGTTCCACGGGATAGAAGGACCCAGAAGGGAACAGCAAACTTGACAAGCAGCAAGCTATACATGACAGAAATGTAAATTAGAATCCTATTGCATGATAGTTTCTTTGGAATCACAGAACACAAAAATGCTAGCACCAAACACAGAGCATAGAATTTCAGAGGTGGCAAGACACCTAGGCACTGTGCTAGATTCTGACATACAAAGACAAAAAGAAAACCAACAAAGCAGCTCTTGCCCCTCAAGGTGTTTACATCTCAGAAGAGAAAACATGTCTGAATAAGCAGAAAAAATTAAAGTGGGAGAATGCACTAACAGCTCAGGCAGGCTGTAGAGGGAGAGAGAAACAAAAGAAAGCTTGATGAAGGAGGTGGGAGTTGAGTTGAGCCTTCAAAGGAAAAAAGATTTCTGAGAAGCAGAGGTGGTGTTAGCATGCATTCAGGCATGGAGAATGGCTTGTGGGAATGCTTAAAGATGAGAGATGGATTATCAAGTTGGGGAGTAGCTCAGAGTCCAGAGTGGATAGAATGTAGAATTTGTTTTGTTTCTGTTTGTTTGTTTGTTTGTTTTTATAAAAGACTAGTAAAATGGAGACTGCATAGATGGATGGAATCCAAATTGTAGGGAGCCTTGAGTGCCAGGCTAAAGAGTTTGATAAACCATGGCTAGGCTTGGAATCAGAAAGTCCTGCCTTGAGGTGCATTGGCTGGATAATCTCAGGTAATTTATATGCTTAGTGCCCCCTAGCAATCCTCCTTAGACTATAAATCCCAGAACCCTTACCTCCTGGAAGTTCACTATATCAATAAAATCCTAGGTTCACATTTTTTAAAAGGAATGTGGCAATAAAGTGCCACAAAATACAGTGCCACAAAATGAGCAGAATAACAACATGGATCAGTCTGTGCTTGTTCAGAATATTTTGGCAGCTGAGTTGAAGATGGATTGGAGAAAGTACAGATTAGAAGCAGGGAGACCAATTAAGAAACTGTGGCTCAGGCATGAAGTGATAACATTATAAACTACTAAAAGGGGCCATTCCTTGGCTCATTTCTTAACTAGCCTTTATTGCTGAATGAGTGTTGCCTCCATCAAAGTAAAAACTCTGAAAGACCTTAGCTTGAAAAGGCCAAGGTCTTCCACCCCATCCAGGGCCATCTCCAGTCGTCCTGATCTATATCTAGCCCCTGAACCCAGATGACTCCAGAGGAGAAGGTGAGGCTGGTGACTTTAAACAGCCATCTCTCACTTAAATCTAGTTCACTTGCAAGTCATAGTGTCACCTTCCTGATGTGACGGTCCTCTTTGAGAGCAAAGGGCAAACAACAGTCTTCCAGAAAGAGTCTGGTTTCTGTGACTGTGAAAAATAAGAGATAAAGGATGAAAAGAAGTTTGAAGTATGGTAGCAGGATTATTGGTGGTACAATGAAAATGGAGGGAAGAAGAAGAAAAGGACTGGGGCTAGTAGTATGGAACTAGATGGGGATAAGAGTTCAGGAAGGAAGGAAAAGAAGACTTCATTCCAGGACACTGTAATTCTGGATGATGATGATGATGTTGTTGTTGTTGATGATGATGATGATGATGATGATGGTGATGGTGATGGTGACGGTGATGAAGACAATGAAGAAAACTATCATTTATATAGCAATTTGCAAAACATTTAAGTTATTTCATTTGATTTTCACAACTACCCTGTGGGGTGACTGATATGAAACGAGGCTGAAAGGGGGTAAATTAATCAGTCAATAAACTTTTATTAAGTGCTGACTGTGTGCCAGGCACTTTGCTAAGCACTGAGGAGACAAAAGGAGCAAAAGATAGTCCCAACTTTCATAGAGCCCACGCTGCATTGAGAGAAGCATGCAAACAAGTATGTACAAACAAGTTAGATACAGAAGAAATAGTACATAATTAAAAGAGAGAAGGCAGTAGAATTAAGAGGAGCAGGGGAAGGGTTCCTGTAGAAGATCTGATTTTAGTCCAGCCTTAAAAGAAGTTAGGGAAGACAATAGGTAGTGCTGAGGAGCGAGAGCATTCTAGGCATAGGGGTCAGCCAGAGAAAATGCCTGGATCTGAGAAATGTCTTATTTATGGAACAACAAGGAGTTTGTGGAACAACAAGACATGGGCATGTTTGTAAGCAGTGGGGAAGGAGTCAATAGATAGGGAGACATTGAAGATAAGTAATAGAGTGGGGGTGACAGAAAGGGCAATCTGTTGGAGGAGATGGGATGGAGTAGGATCCTTCATGTAGGTGTAAGAGTGCACCTTGGTAAGGTGTAAGGCCACCTTTTCCTTTGAGACGGGGTGAAGAGGGACATAGTAGCAGAAGGCATTTCAATTATGGATTGAAAACTATGTGGTCAGGTGTAAAAAGATTGGAAATGTTGGGGTAGGTTATGAAAGGCCTTGAATTCTAAAGAGATAATTTTGTAGTTGATACCAGAGGGGATAGGGAGCCATAGGAGTTTATGGAGTGGGAGGGTGACGTAGTCAGACTTGCCCCTCGGGAAAACTATTTTGGTGGCTAAATGGAACATGAATCTGAGTGAGGAGAAGCTGTGTAGTAGTCTAAGCATGAGTTGGTCAGGGACTAGCACCAGGGTAGAGGCATTCATTATTAGAGGAGAGAAGGAGGCATATTTGAGAGATGGTGCAAATGTGAAATCAGTAGACCTGATTGGCTACGGGGGGGGGGGGGAGGGGAGAGAGAGTGAAGAGTCAGGCTGACACCAAGGCTTTGAGCCTAGGGGACTTGGGAGGATGGTGTTGTCCTTAGCAGTAATAGGGGAGTTAGTGAAAGAGTTTAGGGAGGGAGAAAATGGGTTCAGTTTTGGACAGGTCGAGTTTAAGATGTCTACTGTTCATTCAGTTCAAGAAGTATGAAAGACCATTGGAAATGTTAGCAAAGAGGTTAGGGAAGGATTGGTATATATGAGAACCATTAGCATAGAAATTGTAGCTAATTCCATGGGAGCTGATGAGATCAGTAAGCGAATCTGTACAGAGGGAAAAGAAAAAAGGGTCCAGGACAGAACCCCATGGGGCATCTATAGGGAATGACCTGGATAAAGATTCAGCAAAGGTGACTGAGAAGGCAAAGTCCAATAGGTAATAACTTCAGAAGAGAGCGATCTCCAAAAAGAGGGAAAAGAGAGTAATCAACAGTGTCAAAGTCTGCAGAGAGGTCAAGAAAAAATGAGGACTGAGGAAAAAACCACTGGACTTGACCATTGAGATCATTGGGAACTTTGGAGAGAACAAATTCAGTGAAACAATAAGGTCAGAAGCCATATTGTAAAGGGTTAACAAGTGAGAGGGTGGAGAAATGGAGGCATCAATTGTAGGTGGTCTTTTCTAGGAATTTGGACACATAGCAAAAGAGATATAGGATGAAAGGTAGCAGCGATAGAAAGATTCAGTGAGGATTATTTGAAGATAGAAAAGATACGGGCATGTTTGTAAGCAGTGAGAAAGGAGTCAACAGATAGGGAGAGATTGAAGATAAGCAATAGAGTGGAGGTGACAGAAAGGGCAATCTGTTGGAGGAGATGGGATGGAACAGGATCCTTCATGTAGGTGTAAGAGTGCACCTTGGTAAGGCATTAAGGCCACCTTTACCTATGAGACAGGGGTGAAGAGGGACATAATAGCAGAAGGCATCTGAGTGACATGAGATGAGGAAGGGGAAGAAGAGGGAGCTCTTGGTTAATGACCTCAGTTTTTTTCTTCTATAAAATATGAGACAAGTTTTTCAGCTGAGAGTGTAGGAGGAGGAGGACCCATGGGAAGTTTGAAGGGGATAAAAAGGTTAAGTTACTTGCCCAGAGTCACACAACTAGTTGATAAGTTTCCAAAGCAGGATTCAAACTCAGATTTCCCTAATTTCAAATTCCATACTTTATCTACAATGCCACCTAATTTCCTTAATCACTGGGGTTAGGGAAGCAAGAGATGCGAGTTTGTTACTCAGAGGTACTAAATAGTTGGGGTCTCAACTTTCTAGGATCCTACAATATCACTAGTGAATTAATGAGAGTGGAGGGCAGTGCAGAATATGGGTCAGAATTCTGGATCCCCAGGGACTGGACTGAATTGAATGTCACTAATTCAGTAGTTAAATCCCAAGATGGTGGTAGACGAAGCCCATAAAATGTTAGAACTGGAAAGGGCCTCAGAAAATGGAACATGGGGCAACTAGGTGGCACAGTGAATAGAGTACTGGACCTAGAGTCAGGAGGACCTGAGTTCAAATACGACCTCAGACACTTAACACTTACTAGCCAAGTGACCTTGGGCAAATCACTTAACCCCAATTGTCCTGCCTTTACCTCTCCAAAAAGAAGAAAGTAAGTAAGTAAAAAAGAAAGAAAGAAAGACAGACAATAGATCATAGAATGTTAGAACCAGCAAGAATATTAGATGTCATTTAATCCCACTCCATCATTTTATAAGGAAGAAATTGGAGCCCAAAGAGTAGAAGTGATTTGACTAGGGTCACCATCACAAGATGGCAACACAGAGAAATTGTAGTGGGCTGAAGTAATAAGAGGGTCATTGTTATCCTTGACTGTGTCCAGCATCCCTAAATCCTGTTGGAAAGGTTCCTCTTTCATACATAAATTCCACTTGTGTCTCTTTTATCTTCTGTTTTTGGCTTCTTTTCTTTCTCCTCAGATTCCAGGTTTTCCAAGTCCTAAGTCTTCATCCAAAGGGTTATGTACTAGGCATCCTTCATCTGAAGGGCTAAGATCTGTCCAAAATGTTTTCTGAAGACACTTCTCACTCTATGCAATGTGCCCTTGCATGCTGATGAATGTCCTTTTCAATCTGAGCCCCTGAAATGGGAAGCAAGCTTTATCGATTCTCTCCTAATGGTTTGCCTTGGGAAATCTTTCAGTAACAGTCAAGGGAGAGCAATCTGTGCAACTGAATCAGTTCAGGTTTCTGGTGCCTGCAGGTTTTGCTGGGAAAATACATTGCCCTCTTAAATCCACAGTAATGAACCCACGTGGGAGCTACCAGGGTCAGTGCTTCTCCTCCAGCAGACACAAGTGTGGGGTCAAGATGGAAGATGGTGGGTAGTTAGCAAAGGAAGGGGCCCCCTAAAGAATGTATCCAAAAGTAATCACCAAGTGCCAAAGAGGACAAAGGACCAACCCCAGTCCACCTTGGTTCGACTATATCTAAAAACACATCCAGTTTGAGAAGCCACATTTTGGGTGACAGATTTTGCTTTTTTCTTTTTAAAAATTTTACTTATTTTTAGTTTTCAACATTTACTTTTATAAGATTTTGAGTTTTAAATTTTCTCCCCCTCCTTCTTTTCCTCTCTACCCAAGATAGTATGCAATATGATATAGGCCATACATGTACAATCATATTAAATATTTCCAAATTAGTCATGTTGTAAAGAAGAATTAGAACCAAAGGGGAAAATCACAAGAAAAAAAAAGGAAAAATAGTATGCTTTGATCTGTATTCAGATTCCATAGTTCTTTCTCTGGATGTGGATAGCAATTTCCATCATGAGTCTTTTGGAATTGTCTTTGGTCATTGCATTGCTGAGAAGTGCTAAGCCTATCAAATTTGGTTATCACACAAGATTGCCGTTACTGTGTACAATGTTTTCCTGGTTCTGCTCATTTCATATAAATCTTTCCAGGTCTTTCTGCCTGCTCACCATTTCTTATGGAACAATAGTATTCCGTTATATTCACATACCACAGCTCATTCAGCGGTTCCCCAATTGATGGGCATCTTGGGGGCAGATTTTAACAAGCTGAAGGCCTCCAGGAAAGAGTGAATGGCATGGTGAAAAGAATCAAAACTGTTTCATTTGAGGACTGATTGAAGGAATAAAGACAGATAGCCTGGAGAAGAGAAGGCTTGGGGTGGGGATGATGACTGTCTTCAGAAATCAGATATTTGGAGGAGGGTCATATGTCGGAAGGTCTGACTGAATGGGTGGAAGTTTCAGGGGAGCATATTTAAGTTCAGTAGAAACTAGGATGTTCTAGCATTTAGGGCTGTCTAACAATAGAATGTACCTGCCTTATCAGGTAGAGTGTTCCCTGTGGAACAAGGAATCCTAGATGACTAGCTGTCATGGATGTTAGACAGAGGTTTCTGCTTTAGCTACAGCTTGGACCAGATAACCTCTAAGGTCATTTCCTCCTCTGAGATTGTATGATTCTGTGCAATCAGGGTTAGTCTGGCAAGAGTGATAAAGATTCATTATAAATCTGAAGGCTGTGGAAGATAAATCATAAGAGAAGGTGGCTTTTGGTTGATAAAGGATCTTCTGTCCCTGGAGCAAGTAGAGGCTAACAGTGAAAGGAGAAGGGTTTTGTGGGAGAATAACTTTTATGAATATTTTACTTGGGACCCTGATAGCAACTGGATGGTGCTGGACCTGAAGTCAGGAAGATCTGAGTTCAAATCCTGCCTCAGTCATTTATTAGCTGTGTCTCTTATCTTCTTTCAGCCAGTAAATCTAGGATTATAATAGCGCGCGCACACACACACACACACACACACACACACACACACACACACCAGGGTTTCTGTCAGAATAAAATATTTTAAGGCATTTCACAAACTTTAAAGCACTATATAAATTTTAACTGTTATTAGATTCATATACCTGCTATGGAAACTATTTTTCAAAGTTTGAAATCTTTAAGTATATTGGTTTCTCAGTTTAAAATTAACCAGGGAGATAACAAGGCTTGGTAGAAATAATGCTGATTTGATAGTCAGCAGATAAAAGTGACCTTTAAATTTTGACTCTGTCACTAATTTTGTGAGACCTTAAGAAAGTCACTTCCTCTCTTTGGGCCTCAGTTTCCCTACAGGTTAAAAAATAAAGAAGGCTGGGGTGGCTATGTGGTGCAGTGAATAGAGCACCAGCCCTGGAGTTAGGAAGTCCTGAGTTCAAATCCAGTCTCAGACACTTAACGCTTACTAGCTGTGTGACCTTGGGCAAGTCACTTAACCCCAATTGCCCTGCATTCTCCACTCCAAAAACAAAACAAAATAAAATAAAGAAGGCTTTGACTAGATAATAATTGAGACTTTTTTTCAGAGTCAGAATGTTTTGGGGGGGGGAGCAAATGGGGTTAAGTGACTTTCCTAGTGTCACACAGTAAATATCGTGTCTAATGCTGACATTTGAACTCACTTCTTCCTGACTCCACGTTGGGTGCTCTATCCACTGGTGCTACCTAGCTGCCCCAGTTGAGACCTCTTTCAGCTCTATGTTTTAAAATTCTTTTTTTTAAATTTTAATTTATTTTCTTGGTTACGTCATTCATTTCCACAAGGTTTTGAGTTACAGATTTTCTCCCCTTTTTGTCCCTACCCCCCAGCCC
>CM053599.1:111042064-111113953 GCA_028646575.1 Pseudocheirus occidentalis | reverse complement strand
ACCATGATCCAGATCCAGGCCACTCAACGCAAGAGCCCTTGGCCCTGATGGATCGTGTCAGCCCCCCTGCTATCTGCAGGCCGAGGGCTCTGAAGCAGCCCAGTGGGGGCCGCTGGGGCTCTCAGACGTTCCTGCTGCTACAGCTGCCTCCTACTGCTTCCTTGCCCTGGGAGCAGTTTGGCCGGATCTGCTCTTCTCCTCCCCAATTAGCAAAATCCACCAACCTTTCTCTTAGCCTTTTCTTCTTCTGGCCTGATAGATGTGGTAATTGTGCCTCCAGTGCAGCCGATCTGTTCTCCTATAGCCGCGGTTCCCAGACTGCTGCTAAGAGCCCCGCCTGCTGCGCTGCCTGTAGCAACAGATGTGCTTTCTGTCTTTTGGAGAGTTTTGGAGCTTGAAAATCTGTTTAGCATCCCATTTTAAGAGTTTTTTAATGTGTTTGTGTGGGAGCTGTGGTGCTTTGCTGTTTCTATGCCGCCATCTTGGCTCTGCCCCCTATGTTTTAAAATTCTATTGTCTATGTTTTAAAATTCCATTCACTTCTGACATTCTATGTTCTTTGTTCTGAGACCAAGCTCCAGTGCTCTGTGACTATCAGCTTTTCTTTAAACCTTCCCAAGTATAGCACTATACTCTTTAGGCGGGTGTGACGACCAAATGAACTAATGAATGGAAAGCGCCTGGTCTTAATAAAGTATTATATTACTGTCAGTTCTTATTGCTTGCTTCTTTATGTCTTTCTAAGTTTGAAGAAATAATTCAAAAACCAAGTGATAAAGGGGAAAAAATCCTTTCATTACTGAGGTCTGAAAGCAGACCATTCACAGAAAATTAGGTTAGCTGCTTTAGGTGATTTCTAGAATCCTGAGAAAGTTAAGCAAAAGGGCAGAAGTGAGATGGCCACTGCGCTTTTGCTCTTGGTATTCAGTCATTTTCAGTCATGTTGGACTCTTTGTGACCCCATGTGGGGGTGTCTTGGTAAGGATATTGGAGTGGTTCACCATTTCCTTCTCTAGCTCATTTTACAGATGAGGAAACTGAGGCAAACAGGGTTAAGTGACTTTCCCAGAGTCACACAGCTAGTAAGAGTCTGAGGTTAGATTTGAAGTCAGGAAGATGAATCTTCCTGACCCCAGACCCTGCACTCTGTCTTTTGTCCCAACTTAGCTGCCCACAAAACCACACTAGATTAATTTAATATACTCAATCACTAAGAATACGTGTTCCCTGCCCTGTCTTAAGAGCTATGGGGAGGGAAGAGGAAAGAAGTAGTGTGTTCCTAAGAATGCTGAACTTGGAGTCAAAAAGAGCGGGGCTCAAATCCCACCTTTTAAGTTCTGTGACTCTGGGTAATATCACTTATCTTGGTTGCCTCATTTCTGCATTTTCATTAACTGTTCCCCCATGCCTGGAATGCTCCCGCTCCTCGTGTCTGTCTCCTGGATTTACTGGGTGGGTTCTTTAAGTTCTCAACTAAAATTCCATCTTTTATGTGAAACCTTTCTTGATTTCTCCTTAATGTTAATACCCTCTCTCTATTGATTAGGTTCAAGTTATCATGCATGTGTTTGTATCTCTGTGTGTGCATGCATTGTTTCACCCATTAGACTCTGAGCACCTTAAGAGCAGACACTGACATTTGCCTTTCTTTGCATTCCCCCACACTCAGCACAGTGCCTGGCACATAGTTGGTACTACACATAAAACACTTTGAAAACTTTAACATGTTATATAAATGTCCTCACTTCCATCTCTTAGAATTCTTAGTCTCCTTACAGATCCTGCTTATGTGTGACAATCTGCATGAAACTTTTCCTGGTAACGATAACTGGTCTTTATATAATGCTTTAAGGTTTATAAAGCACTTTACAAACACTACTCATTTTAGCCTTATAACAGCTGTGGGTAGGTGGGTGCTATTAATATTCCCACTTCACAGATGAAGAAACTGAGGAAGACAAAGGTTAAGGAATTTGCTGAGATAGGATTTGAACTCAGGTCTTTCTGACTCTACATTCAGTACACCACTTAGCAATGTTCTTCACTACTGTTAGTCTACCCCCTCCCATTACTTTACATTTATTTGTCTACATCTTTATATGTCATCTCCCCTGATTGCATGTTGGCTTTTTGAGGAAAAGCACTCTTGCATAGTATCTGGCACGCAGTAGGAACTTAAGAAATTTATGTTGATTATTATGCCCTATAGGAGCCTGAAGTCTAGTTAAGGAGACAGGACATAGATGGAGGAAAATAAACATCTTTGAATTCCTCAGGCATTTTCCCAGTGTTCCTCACAATGATTAATAGCCTACACTTCTCTCCGAACAATATCTTCCCTGCCTGAAAATGGCAGCAGGGCTGCCATTGTGTCCTGGAGCCTTCATGGTTAGAAAAGCTGAGCATGGCTTAGTGAAAAGATCTTTGACCTCAGAATCCAAAGACCTTCACTCCAGTGCAGTCCTATTGACCATTCTTAACTTGTTAGAACTTCACTCATCTGAACTTCTGGAGAGAGAGCTACTTTTCTCATCTGGAAAATGTAATACACTATTTCCCTTAAAGGAGTGTGAAGAAAGCAAGCCATCGAGCTCTGTGGAAATACAAGTTATTATTATCATTCTGTTGAAATCCATAGACACCTTAAGGGTATGTTCTGTGTAAAACTAGGTGGTAATGAGGGAGAAAAAGCAAAAACATTTAGGTAAGAGGTGGTCCTTGCCCTCCTAGACCTTATAACCTAGTATGTCCCAAGAAAGTCTCTGCCATTTCATGAAGTTCTCTTTCCTTCCAAAAGAAGTATGGGGCCAGTTTTACTCCTCAGGAAGGCCACTTTGTACTTGTGGCCTTCCATTTACCAGAAAATAGCATTTTAAAAATTTACTGGTCTTCAGTCAATCAACAAGAATTTATTTAGACGTAAGTGCTAAGTGCTGAGAATACTACCAAAAGCAAAAAGACAGTCCCTATCTTCAAGAAACTTACATTCTAATGAGAGGGAAAACACATAAATGGGAGAAGATGAAGAAGTTCCCTTCTGCAAGGACGTGGTAGACTAAGTCTTGTAGAGATGAGTCATGAGAACAGACTAAAAGAGAAATAAAAACATTGTTGACCTAAGTCTCCTACATAAAATGGAGGTTCTGGGAGAGACCAGCCAATTAGAGGAAAGGACACAGGGATGGAGGGGTTTTGCAAATGGAGAAGTAGTCCAAGGACAGAGAAAACTTCCACAGTGAAGATGTTTCTGTGACATGATAGACGGAATCATGTACAATATTACTACTTTGTACCCACCATCAGCGAGGCATAGATCTGGATTGGTTTTCAAGGGCTGAAGATGATCATAGGATCTTGTATTTAGAACAGAAAAAAAACTTTAAAGGTATCTAGTGTAGCCCCTTCATTTCACAGATGAGGAAACTGAAGTCCAGAGGGGTTCAGTAACTTACCAAGGTCTCAAAGGTAGTAAGGGTCAGAAGCAAGATTCCAACCAAGGTTTTCTGATTCCAAATCCAGAGATTCTTTCCACTGTGTCAACCAGCCATACCCTTGGTCTACCTTCCTTGTGATAAGTAAACAAAACTTTCAAAATAGCTAAGTGGTAGGATTAAGGGGTCACATCTATAGCAGGGTTTAAAACCATACTTTCTGAGGCCAAGATTGGAAATATCCACTTTGACTTTAGCAAGTATTTGATATAAATGCTTGAGAATGAATGAATGAATAAATTATCATGGAGTAGAATACGTTTCTTAGTGTGAAGTTAACTGGTCAAAAAGAGAATTGAAGCCTGAAACTTGTCTTTTTCAATGCTATGCTCTAGTCCCTAAGTAACTGATCTAGAAATACTTCAAGATAAACTCTTCTGAAGCTGACAATTTCATTTTGACTATAAACTTGTTAGAAGCATTGGTAAGAAAACTTAATCAATAACAAATGAGAATGCTGATGGTAACTGACATTTATATAGAACTTTATGGTGTACAAAGTACTTTTCATAGATTATCTCATTTGAGCTGAATTTCCACAAAATATATCTGGAAAGTTCCTCAGAGATGATTTAGTCCAAACCCCTAAGTTTACAGCAAGGAAGCTGAAGTGTGATCCTCGCAACAGCCCCTGTAAAGTAGGCAATGAAATCATTCAGTTCAATTAAACCAACAACATAATGAACTCCTGTATATAGAATATTGTGCTAAGTTCAGGATAATTCAGGGCACATACTGTCTTCTCTATCATTTAGCAGCCAATACTCTCTAAGTAGGCCACTTAGTGGTAACATATCAGAAAGATGCTCATGCAAAGAACATACATATTTGAAGCCATATTTATTGGGATAGAATTTAGCGGGATGTAGTTAGTTGATTCATGGTCTCTTACCAAAGTATGGGAACATAGCAAGTGAAAAATGTGTGCTTAGAAAAGGAAGTTCAGAGGGAAAAACACATAAACTGAACAATTTTAAAACAACATGATAAATTTATTATATGCTTTTAAAAAAGTATGTAATAGAGATTTATTATTCCAAAAATAGTCATTATTTTTGTTCTACTTTGTATGCCAGAATGTTTTTTTGTCTTCATTGAATTCAGAATTTAAAAAAAATTAAAGAATAAACTCTGAACCATCTGAGACACTTAAAAAGAGAGGGGAGCACCTGGCATCCAGACTTTGTGCCCACTCCTGATCTCACTTGTGTAAGTGTCAACATCTTGGACATAATCTCATGAAGGAAACAGTAGCCCAAGGTGGGGAGAAGAGGGGAGAGGGAAGGCAAGTGTTTTTGGTCCTTCCTTAATTATGTAAGAAATCTCAGATCCCAACAAGGAGAGAAAAATTTGACTGTTCTGACAAAGGTTCACGGACTCAGCATGCCATCTGCACTGACTTTCTGCTGGTCCCCATAGTTCTCCCCACTCACCCTGGACCTAGCTGTATTGGTTCTGATTGAGATAATTGTCGTTTTTGCTGCTTCCGTGTTTTCTCTTTTGTAAAGGGAGAGTGATTAGAGGGTTGAAACATTCAACAGTTTGAAATAAGGAAACACAGGGTACTGGAAGGCTGACAAAGCAATGATCTTCTCCCCCATTTACTTTTAATACTATCCTTAATTAAATGCCATGTTCGTGGCCCACGTAGATCATATTGCATTATGCAGATCACTCTGGGGGATCTGGTGATGAATTGCTTCAAAAAAAATAAAATAAGGCTCTTCATGAGTCTCAGATTTGCAGTAATTCTGTTATTTGAAAACATTGTTTATCTATCTCAGGCCAAAAGCTTCAACTCGGGTTTTAATGAGATGGAATTCTGTTAGTATAACATTCTGTGCCAAATCAAATTGCCCTTTAAACTCTGTGAGCAGCAGCTTTGCTCTGGTAAGTGTGTTTGATGTGCTGATGTTTCCCAATCAGAAAGAGAAAGAGCCTTTGTCTGTTTCCACCCCAAATCCAAACTCTTAAGTTTAAATGATGGATTTATTTTTTTGTCAGTATGTTTTACTTAAATATAAAATCAAGTGTCCATCTTCCTCTATCTTTTCCTCTACTTCTTTTCCTGTCAAAATGATATAGATGGTCATGTTTTGACAGATGAGTTATTTTAGCAGTATAGAGGCTCAATGTACAGATCATTCCCTTTCCATGCCTTAGTAGTAGAGAGGAGATCTTCATGGGTAGCTGTGACCAAAATTACTCATGAACTGGCAGCCAGCCCCCAGTGATGAACCTCTCCGCATTCATCTAGGCTGGCATTTGGATGGCGGAGACCTAATCCATTGCCAGACCCATTCTTGAAGCTTTTCCAGCTTGTTAAGACTGGCAGGCACTGTGGTCTGCTGGAACAGTCTTTGAGAGTCCAGGGTCAGCTCTACTACACAATGATGCAGCAGAGAAGGATGCTTGGGCTCGTGGGGAAAGGGAGGGGGTACCATAAAATTGCAGGACAAAAGGAAGAGAATGGAGCCTGTAAACTGTAAAGTTGAGTTCAGTTTTGATTCAGAATGAAAGTCTTGGAAGTATTATTAAAAGGGTGTATAATGAACAGCTAGGTGGCATGGTGGATAGATTGCCCAGCCTGGACTCAGGAAGATTCAGCAGTTGTCAGACACTAACTGTGACCCTGCGTAAGTCACTTAACCCTGTTTGCCTCAGTTTCCTCATCTGTAAAAATGAGCTGGAGAAGGAAATGGCAAACCACTCCATTTTCTCTGCCAAGAAAACCCCAAATAGGATCATGGAGAATCAGACATGACTGAAAAACAAATCAACAACAATAAATAATGAACAGCTGGAAAAGGAAGCAGTTACCACAAAGAGTATAGTTTGTCAGGACCTAGGAGAGCCAGACTAATCTCATTTCCTTTTTTCGAGAGGTCTGTAAGACCTAGTAGATTAAGGCAATACTGTTGTCATTTCCTATCTAGATTCTGACCAAGTACTTTACAAAGTCCCTCATGCCAATTATGAGAAAAATAATGAAGAGTCATGGGCTGCATTACAGTACAGTTAGGTGGGTTAGATATTGGTTGAATGACCATGCCTAAACAGAAATTGAATATGGTTCAGTATCAGCTTTGAAGGAGGACTCTTTTGAATGATTTAGGCATCTGTACCCTTGATCCTGTGTTGTTGATATTTTTTTATACATGCCCAGGAAAGGTATAGATGTCATTATCAAGTGTGCAGATGAGCCAAGGGTTTTTGGGGGGAGGGTGGGAGGGATTACTGTGACTGATTACTTTTATTGAAGAAAAAAAGAATGCAAATATAAGAAAGCAGTTACCTTCTTACCCTTCTCTCAATATGCCACTTCTCATTTTTTGTTATTCCTTTCCCCCCACTTAATAGTTATTTTTTCCAATTACATGTAAAGATAGTTTTCAACATTCATTTTTATAATATTTTGAGTTTCAAATTTTTCTCCCTCCCTCCACTCCCTGCTCCCCCAAGACAACAAACAATCTGATATATGTTATACATGCACAATCATGTTAAACATAGTTCCACATTAGTCATGTTGTGAAAGAAGAATTAGAACAGAAGGGAAAAACCACGGGGAAAATAGTATACTTCAATCTGCATTTGGATTCCATAGTTCTTTCTCTGACTCTGGATAGCATTTGCCATCGTGAGTCTTTTGGAATTGTCTGTGATCATTGTGCTGCTGAGAAGAGCTAAGTCTGTCATAGGTGATCATTATTGCACAGTGTTGCTGTTACTGACAGAGTTTTTTGGGATAGTCAACATACTAGACGACAGAGTCAGAATCCCAGAATATTTTTATAGGCAAGAACATGGAGTCAGATTTAATAGGGGAAAATATAGTTTTATACAGGTTCAAAAAAATCATCTTCTTGAGTAGGAGATAAGTGAGACGTGGCCAATAGTAGTTCACCAGAAAAAAAAATCTGGGGATTTTAGTGGACTACAAACACAATATGAGTCAACAGTAGCCAAAAAAAGATCACAGAAGCTTAATCTTGTTGTTGTTGACTCATTTTTCAGTTATGTCCAGCTCTTTGTGACCCCATTTGGGGCAGCTAAGTGGCACAGTGGATAGAGCTCCTGGCCAGGAGTCAGGAAGACTCATTTCATTTCCTGTAAGAAGACCCTTTAAAGATCCCAAAAGCACATCTATAACAGCTATTTTTATAGGTGGGGAATGAAGCCCATGAGTTACTGAAATTGAAACTCATGTCCATTCAGTGAGTAAAAGAGGAGAGAGTGTTTGATGTTAGAAAGAATAATGTATTTGGAATCAGAAGACAAGGGTTTGAATTTTGATCCCACCTCTGCCTTTTGATCAAAGGCAAATAATTTTACCTTTCAAGATCCTCAATGTCCTTATCTGTAAAATGGAGATGATGGCCCTTAGCTTACCTACCTCCCACAGCTCTGGTGTGGACAGCAGTGAGCGTTCGGAGGGGTACTAAGCCAGGAGTCAAAAGATCTGGTTTTGAAGGGTGG
This sequence comes from Pseudocheirus occidentalis, assembly GCA_028646575.1. NCBI lineage: Eukaryota > Metazoa > Chordata > Mammalia > Diprotodontia > Pseudocheiridae > Pseudocheirus > Pseudocheirus occidentalis. The sequence goes on along the minus strand of CM053599.1, from coordinate 111,105,983 downwards.
CTATGTTCCTTACCTGTGTGACCTTGACCAAATTACTTCCCCTCTTAGGCCTCAGCCTCCTCATTTGTAAAAACTAAGTTGAATTATATTATTTCCAAGATCCTTTCCAGTTATAAATGCTTCTCCTTCCCTCCTCTACTCTCAAAAGTGATTTAACAAGTTGATATGTTATTTCCAATATTGGTTTGTGAAAGTCTTTAGTGAAAGGTATTAAGCTGTGCAAACCTTTAGAAATCAAGCTGATAACTATGAATCATTCTATTTCCCCCTGGGCTGTTGTATGACCCTATTGGAGATGCCCTGTGTTTGGGGCAGCCTGATTTTTTTTTAAGTATTGTAATTACACTAATTGGGTGCTGGGGGAAGGGAGGTCTTGATAACATAGTCCCATGCTGACTGTTATGAAACAGAAAAGACCAAAAATTAATAGAATTCAAATGATTCAAAGTTTATTTTAAAAGATGACAACAAACGTGTAGCATGTTCGCACTTTCTGTAATCGACTGTCAGAGTTTTAGAAAGATGCAAATCTCCCTCGTTCCCTGAAGCCCAGCTTCCACAGAGAAGCAGTCATTAACAAGGGCTCACCAAACCGGGGGAAACAGGGCATTTCAGAATCTGGGATGAGGTATTAAGACAAGGCTTATTAATGAGCTCATGTTTCTTTGCTCTATTTTATCTGCTCTTTTCAGGATCCAAGCTCTAAGTTTCCTATTATTCCATCCACAAGATTGGCCTAGATTCAGCCAGTGACTAAGAACTAACCAACCATGGTTTAGGTCAGGAACACTTAACCCATCTGAATGTATGAATCGCTGGAGAGCCCTTTGAAATTCAAGTTAAATGGGCTCCATTTTAAATGCATGAGACTCGGTTCTCATTACAAGAATGTTTCTGGAGGAACAAACAAGGCTCTTTCTCAAATTTATGGTTTATATTTACAGGGGATCTCAACCATGTTTGTCTCAAAGACTCCTTTGGCAATCTGATGAAGCCCTCAGAACCTCGTTTTTAAATGCATAAAATAAAATTCACAGGGTTACAAAGGAAATAAATTATATTGAAATACAGTTATAGAAAAAAAAACAGTTTTTAACTAAGTTTATGAGCACCAGGTTAAAAATCCCTGGCTTAGAAAGATAGTCAGTTTTCATAGACATTCCTCCTCTGTGGGGCAGAAGCCCAGAAGATGACCTGCTAAGGCACATAACAGGAACCTATTTAGACATCACAGAGTAGTCTGGGGTAGGCCTTAAAGTAGTAAAGATGTTAGGATATTCATCACCCCAATCAAAAGAATCAGAGAATTTTAGAATTATGAGACATTTTTTTATCTTAAAAAATCATAAAATTTTAGAATTGGAAGGGAACTTTGAATGTAGGGTGTTGAAGCTAAAAAATGGCCCCTCCCAGTTGTAACATCATAAACCAGCAGTTCGGAAATCTCTGCTATTCTGTATTTTAAGACCCAGAAAGATACTATGCATAAATTCCTTGAGATCAGGTACCAATTGTATTCTTTACCTTTGCATTTGCAACTCACCTAGCATGGTGTTTTGCAAATGGAAGGCCCAACTCAACAAATGTTTCCTGGATTGAATTGTTTCAATGTTTCTTGTTTCAATGTTTCTTACATCTAGAAGAGAGGAGAAGACCTAGGTCTTCTCATTACTTACTATTTACTCACTACCATATTGTCCACTATTCCAGATTGCCTCTTATCTATGAAAATCTGACTGCACTACCAGATAGGATTTGTGCTGTTTCCTGTCCAGACTTAAAATGTTTGATGGAGAAATGGTGTCTGGTGGCCATGGAAGTAGATGAGGGATGAGTTCTAGAAATTATCTCAGGGACTTCCCAGTAAAGTATAACTCTCCTTTCCCACTGCCACAGCAGAGTGTAGAAGGCTACTTTACAGAGATGAAAACTCTTTCTTTTATTGCTAGGTGCATAGTACTGTCCCTTGCTGGGGGGGAGGGGGCAATATATAGATAAAACAGTGTCTGTGTACATAGAACTCATTCTCTACTAGGGGATGCTTTAATGAAGCTAGGAATTCCTGATAGTGGAGAATACCTCCAAACTGCAAACTTTCTACTGATCCTATCCAGCTCTAGTCATAGGATCAGAGATATGCTAGAAGAGACCTCAGGGGCCATCTAGTTTCATTTTGTACATAAGGCAACTGAAATCCAGGGAGATTAAGCGATTTTTATGTGTCACTCAGCCCAGTAAGTATCAGTAACAAGATTTGAACCCAGGTTATCTGGCTTCAGAGTGAAAGCATTTTACCAAGCTGCCTACCATGTTTTGTTTTGTTTGCTTTTTTTTAGAGGAGGGGAAGGTAGGGCAATTGGGGTTAAGTGACTTGCCCAAGGTCACATGGGTAGTTGGTTGTGTTTTTTGTGGGGTTTTTTTTTTGGTGTTAAGTATCTGAGGCTGGATTTGGACTCGGGTTCTTCTGATTCCAGGGCCAGTGCTCTATTCACTGCACCACCTAGCTGCCTCACCTACCATGTTCTTTCTGTAACTATCCTATGGAGTATTTACCCAATCACCTCAGAGACTTTCTCAAGGTCTTTTAACATTGCATGGTTACCCATGGCAGCCCTTAAGTGGCCCATTTATTATCCTGTGCCCTGAGTGAAGATCAATATTAATGTGCCTCAATTCTTCCAGAAGTATGTCAGCTTACTGGTTATTGACAAAGATTTCACGTTGGACACAGAAAGGTTAAATTGAGGTTTAAATAGCACTAAAAAAAAACATATACTTCCTGCTTCCCCACCCTGTGGGAGTCACCATCATTAGATTATTAGAAGTAGACCTTATAATACCATGGACCATTATGTATTTTTCTTCATTTCATGGGCTGTGATGGCCAAAGAATTCCTTACCAAGTGGCTACCCTACTGTGGGGGAGTCTCCTCATAGTTAACTAGACTGGTCCTTCAATTGAAGACACAGTCTATTGCTAGGATGATTCCTGAAGCCTTCCAGAACTTGTATTTCATGCAACAGCCTTCAGTAACCCAGGATTGCCTCCATGACATGGTGAGCCATTCAAGTTGGACCAAAATGGAATGTGTCAGAGGGAAAAGACCCAATAGTATTATCAATAGCTGACCCTTCCATTATACTTTATATTTTATAAAACTCTTTCTCCACACATCCATATCCATCAGAAGCATTTATTAAGCACTTACTGTGAACAAGGCACCATGAAATGCATTGGAGATATGAAGACAAAGGTGAAATTATCCTTGACCTTGAGGAACTTCTGTAGAGTATGACAAGGTATACACATAAGTGTATACCTAATGAATGCAAGGTAATTTAATGAGGAAACACTAGCAGCTGGGGAGGGGGTAGTTTATGTAGGAGGTGACATTTGAGCTGAGCTTTAATGGAAACAAGGAGTTCTCAGAGACTGAGGTAAAGAGGGATTGAATTCCAAGCTTGGATGGAGAGAAAGAGGTGGGGAGACAGGCAATGAAAAGATATGAATCTAGGAGATAGATCATCATGTGTAAGAAACAGAAAAAAGGCTATTTTAGCTAAAGAGAACATGATGAGGAGTAAAGAACACTATGACTGGCAAAGCAGGTTGAAGCCAGGGTGGGAAGGGCTACAATTACCAGGCAGAAAAGTTTGTATTTGATTTCAAGGGTAATATTAATATGGAGCCACCAAAGTTGGCCAGGGAAATAGCTAAGAAAAGTATTACTATTCCCATAATACAGATGATGAAACAGACTCAAGACATTAAATAACTCATCCAAGGTCACATTGCTGATAAAGAGTGTGGCTATTTCACTAGAGTGAGATGGCTTGGCTTCAAATTCTAACTTTGTAACTTACTGTCTATATGACCTTGGGTGAGTCTCTTCATCTCTCTGCACTTCAGTACCCACATCCCTACTAAAGATGAGGTTAGGTTAGATGGGGTAGAAATGGTTAGATGGATTAGAAATCCTTTCCAGCTCCAGGTCTCTTATTTATGACCTTAGTGGCCCAGCCAGGCTTCAGACCCAGCTAGGGCTCTTTACCCCGAAGTCTGGGGACCTTATTCCAAGACATACAGCCAGATTGTCTTATCCTTGGGAGACTGAGAAGAGGAAACCTTTACAACTGCGTCCCTGGGACTTCTGGGCTTTGTGGGCAGAGGCCTTGCTTCTCCTCCTTGGTCACGACTGGAGCTAAAGAAGACATCATGTCCTCCAATCCTCCATGCAAGGGACACAGCCATGACCCAGAAAGGCAAAGTAACAGATCTTGTTTTTTGTTTGTTTTACTATATCAATTTCTGTTTAAAAAAATCTCCCTAAGTGGGGTATGAAAAACAACAACTTTGTTTGAAGGGATGGGTGTGAAACTACCTCAATATCGAGATTTTTCTTTAAGTGGATAAATCTATTGTGCAGGTGAGGAAATGTGTCCCTCCGCCCTTGTGTTTAGCCTCACCTTAACACTTTAGGAACAGCAATAGCAGCCCTAGGATCTGGGTTAGACCTCTACAACTCCTCTTACTGACATTTTACCTTGTTTTTTTTTTCTTTTAATTTTCCACTCTTCATAGGGAAGGCTTTATGTAAGTGTCAAGGATTTTCTCCTAATTAAACCATTAACTGGGGCATTTTGAATTTGGTCCAGGAATAGCAATCTTAGAACAGGAACAGAACATGGTTTGTGTTCCAGGGCTCTGGCCCATAACCTCAATAAGACCTTTGAAATCCACCCTTCCCCCACCAGTTGCTTCAGCTAGGAGTTGGGAGACTTGGACTCTAGTTCTGGGTGGGTCACTGAATAACTGCCATGCTAGGCAAACCACATCTGTCTAGACCTCTGCTCCTTCATCTACAATATGAAAGAAGTAGACATGGAATCTTTGAGTTGGGAGTTATAGATCATCCATCCAAATCAATAAATATCTAATAAATACCTAAAACAATCAAGGCACTGATGATAACAAAAAGTTTTTGTACACAAAAGTGCTGGTGATAAAAAGAAGAAAAAAGACCAGTCTGACCAGTCACTCCCCTCCCCCTGAATCTTTAATGGATCCCTGTTACCCCAAACTCCTCGCAGAATCTGTGTCCAGCCTACCTTTCAGGACTTATTACAAATTACTTTCCTTCATGCACTCTATGTTCCAGCCACATTGGATGCTTGCAGTTCCCTGTTCCTGTCCTTCCCACATCTATTCTCTGTGCTTTTGTAAAGACTTCCTGTCCTCAATACCTGAAATGTACTCTTCTCACTCCTGTTTTGTAGAATCCCTACCTTCCTTCAGAGTTCATCTTTGTACTGAGAAGCCATGGAATACATCACATTGGTTGTGTTCTTAGCATCCAGGCTTTTGACTACCTTTCCCCATTTTCTTTCTCCTTCTGTTGTCACTACATTCCCCACCTCTGACGGTGCTATTGGCCATGATAGCAAAGACCTTGGTGGCAGAGATTAATGTGAATAGGCTCTAGGAGCAGTGTAGGATTATCAGTGACTGAGGTCCCCTTAGATGTCTGACTGGAATCCAGCATCCCTAGTCTTAGCTTGATGCTGGTTTGCAAATCTCATTCCATCCTGTGATGTGAGCATGAAAATCGTTTTCCACATTGGATCAGCAGCATGGTACAGAGGAGAGAGCTCTGGGCAAGAAACGAGGGAACTGGAATCTTGGTTCTTCTACTGACTAGTGCAAAGTGAGATTGTAAAGAGACTCAGGTCTCTTCTTTTCTAGTCCAGAGCTCACTTTTCCCTTCTGAACCTCTGTTCCCCTTTCTGTTACAAGTCATAATAATCCCTGCCCTACTTACTTCCCAAGGCTATTGTCAGACTACAATGATAAATGAAAGAATTTGGTGAAGTGTAAAACTGCTGTACAATTGTATGGATTATGATTAGTATTAAAATAGATCTAAAGGTTGGTGATTAAAAAGGAACAAGAAAAAAAAACAAGTTAAGGGCAAAAAGCTTCTTCACTACTCACTTTTTTCAGTCCAAGACAAACATAAGACAGATATCCTAGCCCTAAGTGGAAAGAGTCTATGGCATTAGCATAGATATTTTTTTAAGTACATCTCCCTTTATTCAACTTCAGCCTTAATAACACTCAAGGACTAGACTTGCCACTGACTAGTGTGGGTGACCTTGGGCAAATTCTTTGATTGTTCCGGGTCTTACATTCTTCTACTATACAATGGAATGCAAAGAGTTGACTTAGGCTACAGCAGGCCACTTATAGGGGGTCTTTGAACTTGAATAGAGAAAAAAATACATCTTGATTTTTATGAAATTCTAATTTAAATTTAATATTTCTGTTAAGAATTTTTAAACCAACCATGATTCTAAGATAGGGTTCATGGGCTTTATCAGATGTCCAAAGAAGTCTATGACATAAAATAGTGGATACCCCCCTGGGATAGAAGATTCTGTATGTCCCTTCCAGCTTTAACATTCTGTAGTTCTGTAACTCTTGGAAAGGGTAGACATCTGGCAAGTCAGTTAGGGTCTCTGGGTCTCAGTTTCTTCATCTGATAGATCGGTTGGAGAGTATTGGATTAAGATTCTCTTCTATCTCTAAACCCTAAATGACTAAAACCTGCTGCTGCTGTATTTCAGTCACTTTTCAGCTATGTCCAACTTTTTGTGACCCTATTTGGTGTTTTCTTGACAGAGATAGTAGAGTGGTTTGCCATTTCCTACTCTAATTATACAGATGAGGAAACTGAGGCAAGCAGGGTTAATTGATTTGCCCAGGGTCACATAGCTAGTGTCTGAGGCGAAATTTGAACATCCATTGTACCACCTAGCTTTCACTGCCTAAATAGTAGGTGATCATCAGAACTGTAAAGCTGTCCAAACTTTCTTTATTGATAAAGTTCAGAGAAACAAAGTAATTTAATAAAAATCACAGAGTAAATTCATGATCGTACTTTCTTTCCTTTTCATCCATTGGTGTTTTCCTTCCATCCTTGGTCTTTGCTTTTCTTTTTTTATCCCCTTATCTCTGATTTTCCTTGGTTCTTCTATACTCTGCTACAAGGATTAGTCTCATATATGGGTGATGTGCAAACCAACCAGTTACAGTATCAGTTTAGAGTTATTATTTAACATAGTCCTAGAAGTGTCCCTAAAATATGGAATATTACAATGAAAAGGAGTCTCTGAGCATAGAATAATAGAGATGGAAAAGACTTTGAAATGCAGAACATAGAACTCTGTTCTTTAGAGCAATGGTATCAAAATTAAATAGAATTGGAGACCACTAATCCAATCATAACGATCCTTGGGTGGAGATGGTATATTGACTTAGTTTTGAAATGTAATGTTATTTATGTTTTATTTTATTTTTATTTATTTTGTTAAATTATTTCCAAATTGCATTTTAATCTGATTCAGGAGATATTTGTCACCTCTGCATTAGAGAATGTCAGACCAAAAGAGACCATAGTGGTTAAACCCCCTAATTTTACAGATGAAAAATGGAATCTGTAGGAAGATTAAATGGATGCATTGATTTGCCTAAATTTAAGGATTTAAATTTAAATTTAAGGATTTCTCAGTAACAACTTCTCTTTTTAACTTCTACCCATAAAAGTCTGTTTATTTGTGCTTTCTTATAGTTTGGGTTCTGATTAAGTGGGAGTCTCCTATACCATTAAGAAATAATACGGGGGAACTATAAAATTTAGGTACAAAAAAAGTGATCGGCATACTCTTGGTAAGATGTTAGCTGTTCTGGAGCTTGTTCATCAGATTACATATTCTGTGCTTGTTGAGGGTGTTAATTCTTAGAATATAATATGATTCCACAACCATTTATTAAATATCCACTATGCGTAAGGCACTGTTCTATGTACTAAAGACAGAAAGGCAAGATAATAAATGGGGGCCAGAGACCAGAAGAGTGTGTGATTAGAAAAGTAAACAAAAAACTATAAGACAAGTTTTAAATGATCATGATACATAGAAGTCAAAGAGCCCCCTAAGAAATTCAAGAAAGAAACTATTGCTTCTTGCTGGAGTAATAGAAAAGGTTTCAGGAAATAGGAAGTATTTGAGTTGAGTTTTAAGGGAGGGAAGTATTTTAATAGAGAAAATGGTGAAAGAGAAATCAAATCTAGGCATGAGAGACACCATGTCTTTTGAGAAATAATTATTAATGCTGCCCATTGAGAAATAAGTAGTTAAGTAGTCACTTTGGCCAAAACAGCCTAAATGAAAGCATGTACTGTGAAATAAAGATGAAAAATCTAAGTCAGATAGTGAAAGGGCTTGAATATTAGGCTAAGGATTTTGTTGTGCAGTTTGAAAAAATTACTGAATGTTTTTGAGTAGAGGAGTAATGTAATCTCAGACCTATACATTAGCATTATTACACTGACCAACTATGTAAAGAGTTGACAGAAGACAATCACAGTATCATAGACTGAGAACAGAAAGGGTCTTTATAGCCCATCTCATCCAATCTTTTCATTTCACAAATGAGAAAACTGAAATCAGAGCAAAGATGTTGGTTTGGGAGTTATCCACATACAAGTAATAATTGGAAAAAAGGGAATAGATGAGGTTGCCAAGAGAGAAAGTGGAGAGAACAGGGCTGAGGGGAATGTCTTTAATTACATGGAGGGAAGGAAGGAGGAAAAAGAGCCAGTTAAGGAGATTAATAAAGTGTTCTCAGAAAATGAAGAGACCAGAAGAAAATAGTGTTCCATTCACCAATGGCAGAGACAAGGTCAAGAAGGAGGGAGTGGCCATAATTGTTGATTACTTCACCAAGTCAGGGAGGAGAGAGCAGCTATCATTGCTGATTAGTTCACAGTTCTGAGGATTTTCAAAATATCATTGTATTGTCAAACATGCTGTCATTATGACCTTGGAGAGAGTAACTTCAATAGAGTAGTTAGAACTTAAACCAGAATGCAGGGAATTTGGGGCATGCATGGATAGTGAGGAAGTGGACAATATAAGCATATATTCTTCTTTACATAAGTTTAGTGTTGTGTGAGAGAAGAGAAAGTAATAAAATGGTAACCAAGACCAAATAAATTTTTTAAGTATGGGGAGAATTAAGCATTGTTATTAACCAAAAGAAAGAACTCAATGGAAAGGGATACCTTAGAGATACAAAAAAGGAGGAAAAATTGATAGTCATAATACAAGAGTTGGAAGAAGAAGTGATCAAAGACACATCTTTTCCTGGGCAAAGAAGAAGGCTATTACATCCTTAGAATCACAGGAAAGTAGGAGAAGATGAAAAAAATTTTTTAATAGTATTTGAGGTATGAAGTGGAGGAAATGAAGAAATTCATATTGGGTGACCTCATTCTTCTCAGGACAGTGAAATACAAGTTAGCATACTGAGAAAGAAAAGGATGAGGGTAGTGTTGGTGGCTTCAAGAGAAAACTGTCCTAAATCAATCATTTTTCTTTGACCAAATGTGGAATGATCAATTCATTTGGTTCATTCAGTGAATATTTATTAAGCACTCATAGAACAAAGGATGGCAGGCTAGGGAAGGGCCTGATATACAGAATGTAGTTCTAGGCATTAGGAGACGTACAAGTTTTAGCTCTTATTCTACATACTTACATACCTACAGTCTGGTAGAAGAATACAAAATTCTGTAATGCAAATTGGAATATTATTAATTCCTGGGAATTAAATACAAACAAATTGTTGTGAGATTTGAGTAGAAAGAGTTCACTTCTGTCTAGACTGGAAATTTTTATGGCATTAGAGTCAGACTTTGAAGAATGAGTAGCATATGGATAATACTTCCTCCCACAACTGTTCTAGGGCTCATGAGCTACCTTCATGGTGGTTCATTTCTATCTTCTAGATGAAGATACCATTTCTCTCTTGGAGATATTGTAGAAATAATTCTTTTTTTCAAACAGTAAGTGACTTCTGTGGACCCTGCCAGTTCTAAGATTTTATAACTCAATTTCCTGGAGAGGAAGAATCATTAAGTGGGCATGATCTAAGTAACAAATTCTTTTTTTAATAATTTAAATTAATTTATTTATTTTCTTGTTTACATCACTCATTTCCATGAGATTTTGAGTCACAAATTTTCTCCCCATCTTTCCCCTACCCACCACCCCAAAAGAATGATTCCGCTGTATAGCTTCTCCACCAATCTGCTCTCTCCTATGTCCTCCTCCATTGCCCCTCTGACTTTCTGGTAGGGCAAGATGGGTCTCCCTATAAGTAACAAATTCTTGATAAATATTTGTTGAATGAATGTTGACTTCACATACATTATTGTATTTTGCCTCATAACATCCCTATAACATAGCTAGTTCAAGTACCCATTTTATAGAAAATGAAATTGAGGGTCAGTGACATTATGACTTTCCCAAGGTCCTTCCACTATAGCGCTCTACCTGCATATTGAAAAGAGGGGAGGGGAGTCTTCCATATGGTAAAGACCGAAGCCAGGGACATTTTGACAGAGGCTTTGTCACCTCCTCTTGAAGAGAAGGGGGAGAGATTATGCATATGTACATTCTCCTTTTAGAAAATGAAACTGTGTATTGGAAAAATGAAAAGCTGTCACATAAGTAACTTTATTTCTGTAGCCAAAAATATGATTCTGACCAGACTGCAGCCTGGTGTAGTAGGAAAAGAATTCAACTGGGAGTGAGGAGACTTAGATTCTAGCCTTGTTGTATGACCTTGGGCAAGTTATTTCACCTTTCTGTGACTTATCCATAAAATGGGGATAATAATACCTGTAGTAGTTAATTCACAAGATTATCATGAACCTCAAAAGAGATTTTAAAAAAAGTTTTTGTGACCTTGGGAAAGTCACTTAACCCCAACTGCCTTGCCTTCCCCCCTCCAAAAAAAAGATTTATACATTTTAAAGAATTATGCAGATGTCAGTTGTTATCATTGTCAACATCTTCTATCCATCCAGGTCTAAAATACTGTGTTCCTTGTTCACACATCCTCATCCAGTTCCAATATAGTCCAACTCCTATGGGTCTATACATGAAGGAGAAAGGTGCTGATGCAAATAAAGAAATTAAACTTTCCCTTAAATTATCTAAACATTTATTAAGTGCTTACTATGTGCCAGGTACTGTGCTAAGGGCAGGTGATACAAAAAGAGAAAAAAGACAGTGCCTACCCTCAAGGAGTTTATAATCTAATTGATTAACTAGATATCAGTGCACAATATGAAAAGAGAAATAATTAGAAAGTTCTAGTCTAGTGTGGGGCCTATAATGGGTACTAATTAATTACCTTCTATAATTAAAGTGTTTTGATGTCAGACAATAAACTATATTTTCCTCCATTTTGTCCAATGGCACACTTGTTTTCAGGTACAGTACTATGCAATATGGCATTGACTTCCTCGCTTACCTCTTAAAATGATGATCCACTTAGCCAGGAAATACCAAGCCCCACCTAAACAGGGAGTCTCTGATACCTAGAATGTTTTCCTTCCTCACTTCCATTTCCTCAAGTCCCTGGTTCTTTTCAAAGCTAAGCTCTGGGGCTGCTACGTCTTATTCAAGCCAGCATTTCAGCCCAAGACAGTAAATTCATTTGTATTCAAGTTACCATGTATTAAGCACTAACTGTATATTAAAGCACTGCTAGTGCTGTAGGTCTACAAAGGTATACACTCTGTAGGTATACAAAAAATAATAAAGTCTGGTTCTTGACTTCTACAAGTTAGTAGCAAGAGTAAGACATTTATATAGATGGTTATCAATTGAAGAGGAAAGGTGATCAATGCTTTAGAAGAGATCCAAAATACTATTATCAATTTGAAGGAGAATTCACATCTAGCTGCAGAAATCAGGGTTGACTTCAGGAAGGAGGTTACATTTGAGTTGGGTCTTGTAAGATATTAACAAAAGGTGAAGTTAGATGAGGAAGACATGCTCAATGGCCTTTGGAATACCACCCTAAAATCTTGTAGAGACCATCTAGTGTCATGATTTAGTGGGTACTGTAACAGCTATCAGAAAACCTACTAAAATTGAATGATGATGAGTAGGCACAGAGACTCAACGGTAAGGTCACTGCTATGAGTCATTCACTCATTCATTCATTCATTCACTCATTCATCAGACATTTTTAAGGTTTATTGATGTTTTATTTATATATCATAGACATTTACCATTATACTGTCTCCAAGGAGCCCTCCTTCTTAAAATGAAGAAAAGCATTTGAGCAAAACCAACCAACACAGTGATTCCCATCTCACACCATCAGTCAATTATAAGCATTTTGTTGTTTTTCAGTCACCTCAGTTGTGTCCAATTCTTTGTGACTCCATTTGGGGTTTTCTTGGCAAAGACACTTGAGTGGTTTACCATTTCTTTCTCCAACTCATTTTACAGATGAGGAAACTAAGGCAAACAGGGTTAAATGACTTGCCCAGGGTCATACAGCTAGTAAGTGTCTGAGACCAGATTTTAACCTAGGTTTTCCTGACTCTGGGGCTGGCTCTCTATCCATTGTGCCAAATAAGTGACTACTATGTGATAGTCTCTGTGCTAGGTGCTAAGAATACAAAATTACAATTTTAAAAGAGCTTACATTTTAGCAAGGGAGACAACCTCTACACACACACACACACACACATATACACACACACACTACAAAGTGGGAGGGGGAATGGACTAGCAATTAGTGCAATAAGGATAATATAGAAATTCCCTGTATTGTATTTTGAGTTTAAAAATTCTGTTAGGTAAAGGAGAGGAAAGAACGTATTCCAGGCATGGGAAAGGACCAGCACACAAAGGCATGCAGATTAGAAATGGAATTCCATGTGTTAAGAACAGAGAAAAGGTCAGTTTGTCCAAATAGCAGAATGTGAGAAGAGATATAATATATAATGAGCCTAAAACAACAGGTTTCGAGCTAGGTTGTGAAGGACTTTAAAAACCAGAGTTTATATTTTATTTTAGAGAAAAAGAGAGCTTCTGTGCTAATTGAGTAGGGGATAGATGTGGTCAGCTCTGTGTTTAAGGAAATTCACTTTGGCAGCTTTGTGGTGAATAAATTGGAGCGGGGAAAGACTTGAGTCAGGGGGCCTAATTTGGAAGCTGGCCACTGTAATGGTCCCGATGAGAGGTGACAAGGGGCCTAAACTAAATTGGTAACTCTGTGGGTAGAGAAGAGGGGTCATGTATTGTGGAGGTAGAAATGGGATGACAGATTGGATGTGTGGAATGAGGGCAAGTAAGGAGTCAAAAATAAAGCGAAGCTTGCACACCTGGAAGCCTGGGGAAATAGCGAGGCTTTCATAGAAACAAGAACATTTAGCAGTGAGAATGGTTTGGGGAGGGGGAGGTAGTGACTTCTCTTTTGGATAGGCTGAATGTGCTGCATAATAACATTCTGCTTTGTAGTCTCCCATCTTCCTACTGAGCAGAAGTAAGAAAGATGTTTATCCCTTATCCTCTGGAACTAAGGTTATTTATCACAATTTAGACAGCAAGCCTATAATCACAAATCATATATGTATATGTGCATATATACATATATGTGTGTATCCATCTATAGATATACACACATATATTTAGCTCTTACTGTTTACCAAGCATGTTTTTCATAACAACCCTATGTATTATTATTTCTGTTTTATAAATGAGGAAACTTGAGGGTCCCATTGTTGGCTTGATCATGGTGACACAGCAAGAAAGAGTCAGAGCTGGGATATGAACCCAGGTTTCCTGACTCCACGTTCAGTATTCTTTTCACTACAACACAATGCTTTGCATTTATTAAGTACCTATTGCATCCAAAATTTCTTCATTCATTCATTCATTCATAAATTTATGTGTGCTCCAGAAACTCGGAGATATGCTAAAGTTTGTATAATCACATAGCTAAGGTGCTAATGGATCTTATAGTTCAGAAAGGGTTGGAGCAACAGACAAGTACTCAAATAAGTATATTAGAAATTAGGATGTGATTAGCACGTAAAGTAATATGAGATCAGAGGAAGAAGAATTCACTTCTAGCTGGACATATCATGGAAGGCTTCACAGAGGAGACAGTATTTCAGTTAGGATTGGAATACTGTTGACAGATGAAGATAGGAGGTCATTCCAGGAAGGCAGGATCATAGGATTTAAAATTATAGAATATTCTATTATAACTTCCTTATCATACAGATAAGAAAACCAAGGCATAGGGAGGAGAAGTGACTTTCCCATAGCCATTCAGGTTATAAATCACATTTAAATCTAGTATCTGTGTGTCTGTGTATGTATATGTACATATATGTTTATGTGTGTAGACACACATATGTGTATATATGAAACAATGGTGGATTTGCTATATATGGGTGGACTACATCTATATATGAATGTATGTATGTGTGTGTACACATACAATATAATATATGTATATGTTAGATAGTATATTGTAGATAATATGTGTGCATACATGGATATAGAGCATGGGAATAGACACACATTGTCTGTCTTCTAGACTGTGAGCTCCCTGAGGACATGAGCTGTTTTACTTTTGTCTTTGTGTTTTCCAGTACCAAGCACAATGCCTAGCCTACAACAGGTGCTTAATAAATATTTGTTGAATGATTACTGGGTACTCTATGCTGTTGTAGGCGTGGGGGTGACAAGTGGTCCAGTTAGGATAAGATATTAAATAAAGGAGATCAAAGGTTGAAAGTCAGCCCTAAGCCAATTAGTCCTCTAGAAAAACCCCTTGCTTTACAGGCTTGGAATCTACATGAGTTTCTGGCACTTTCTGCGGTTTGGTATTTATGAGACAATTACAACTTTTATTTCTTTTAAAAGGAGAACATCCCACAGATGTGCTTTTTCAAAGCTCTTTGGATCCCACCGTTCTAAGACCCTTTCAAAAGTGCAAAATCCTGGTATCCTGTTTTTTTTTCAGATTTTGAAAAGCCTCGGCTTGGTAAATAATACCAGATGTGAGCAGTGGATTTCTCTCCAGCATCTTGGCTATCAAGTACCCTATGGGCATTTTCTGACCGTGGGATCATTGATTGCTTTTGTGGCTGAAGGTAGGGAGACAGAAATCTATCCCTCCTGCCTTGGAGAAGTGGAGAAGGAGCTGTTATGTGAGCATGCCTTCTCACTATTAGGCGAAAGCCAGCCAGCCTGTTTGTTTCAAAGGTTGCAGCAGCAGGCTTAGTGCTGTCAGAGAGTTCAGGCAGACTGTCGCCCCTTTGCCTAAAGATCTCGGGGAACTAATGGGCAGTGACAACCAGGTTTTAAAAGCACCCAAAGACTTAATAGGATGGCTATGAGCCACAATTACCTTAAGCTGCTTATTAGCAGGAAAATCTTGTTGGGATGAATTTTACCCTTTTGGTAACCTCCAGTCTTTCTTGTATATTTTCTCAGTTATCTCACCGAGAGATTTATTTTATTTAATTTTATCTTGACACAGTAGGGATTCAGACAGTGGCAGCTGAGCAGAGTCCGTATCTGCCTGCTAGATTGCTTAGCCTTTAGGGAGGTCTGTGTCATTTGGATGAATTTGTTTTCTAGTTTTTGATGCGAAATTGAAGGCTCGAAAAGAAAGCATTTGCAGGCATTGCTGCATCTCCCATCTGATATCTGTTGGTTGATAGCCCAGCCTATGGCTTAGCATATAAACCACTGGGAACAGTCACAAATTTGCAGGTGGGGAGAACATTCTGGAAGCCTTTTGCTTGTTCCAGTTTCCAAGTTAAGGAGCAACTGGGCATGTAGTAAATAAGCAGGTTTTTTGCTTTGCTTATACTCATAAGAATACAGAATGTCAGAGTTGGAATGGACCTTGAAACATTGAATCTTGTAACCACAAGGGACCTTGGAACATATAGCAGAAAGTGTTAAGAGTTTCAAGGAACTATGGACATTGCCAGTCAATACATACACATACACACACATACACATACATGTATACATATACACATACATACACATACATGTATATGTATACACACACACACGCACACACACACACACATATCTAGAAGACTAGGGCTAGAAAAGGCCTTAGAATACTACCACCTATTCTGATACCTTCATCGTACAAAAGAAGCTGGAATTCAGAGAACAGAAGTAGCTTCACATCACGCAACTGGTTCATTGTGTAGACTCCTCCCTTCCTCCCTCCCTCTCCAGTGGTTTGGCTAGAGTGTTTCTCTTACTGGATCTCTCTCTATCAGACCAGAATCCTACGTCATTCTCATTCCCACACCGCCACCCTGGAAGACCTCCCAAGATTTGATCCTGGGAGATGGAGTTTTTTGACAGCTTAAGGAGAGGTGACAGCACAATGGATGAACCTAGTACAGTGGAAAGGACATTGAATTTGGAGTGAATGAGTTCAAAGACTAGGCCTTTAGCTTAGTATGTGACCTTGGGTAAGTGAGTTTTGCAGTCTATACTTCAACTTCCTCGTTGCACACAAAATGTGAAGGTTGGACTCATTGATATCCAGATTCCCTTACAACAATACAGTCAAAGATCCCATGAGCCCTTTGGCTAGGAGTTAGGTTCCCCCAATACCCCAACCCTGGCAGATTTGTTTTTCAGTATTTGAATCTCTGTGACTGATACTCATTAAACCAGGTTAGAAGTAGAGTTTTCTTGCCTTGAAAAGCAAGCTGCCTCCCTTAAAGAACAAAAAAGAGAGAGGTCCATAGACAGAGCTATTGCAGGGATAATAAGAGTAATAAAAACATAAAACAGTCATTGAAAGGTTGGAGGGAAATGAGATGAAAAGAATCCTTAGATAAAAGACTACCTAAGATATGAAATAAACAGGGCAGAGCAAAACGAGATCCAGTCTGTGGCCCATGGAGCGCACACAGCAGGTTATTAGTCAAAACCAGCAGCATGTACAGAGGAAGGAGAGAAGTCACTGAGGTAATGGAAAGAATGCCAAACAGGGGTACCGGTTTCAAGGACTATTTCTGCCATTAATTCAGCAAGGTGGCACAGTGAATAGAGAACTGGACTTGGAGTCGGGGGAGATGAGTTCAAATTCAGCTTCAAACATTTACTAGCTGTTGGGGCAGCTAGGTGGTACAATGAATAGAGCACCAGCCATGGAGTCAGGAGGACCTGAATTCAAATGTGACCTCAGACACTTAACACTTACTAGCCGTGTGACCTTGGGCAAGTCACTTAACCCCAACTGCCCTGCCTTTTCCCCCTGTGCCCCACCCCCAAAAAAGATGAAATATTTACTAGCTGTGTGACTTTGGGCAGGTTACTTAAGGGCCATCTATCTCAGTTTCTTCATTTATAAAAAGGAAATAATAATAGTAATAACATTTATTTCCCAGGGTTGTTGTAAGGATCAAATGAGATATTTGTTAGTCACTTTGTGAACCTAAAAACTCTATATAAATGTTAAATGTTATTACTATCATCATTATTCACATCGAGAATGTGTTAATAAACACCTGCTGTTTTCCAGGCACTGTTCCCAGTGCTGGGGATACAGTAAGAAGCAAAGGATGGTTCCTGTCCTCAAGGAGCTTACAATCTAATGGGGAGATAATATGCAAACCACCATGTGCAAATGTTTTATATGCAGGATAACTGGGAATTATTAGTAGAGGGAAAGCATGAGAATTAAGAGGGATTGGGAAAGACTTCCTGTCGATGGTAGAATTGTACCTGGGACTTAAACTATTTAAACATTTATTAGGTGCCTGCTCTGTGCCAAGGCACTGTGCTAAACACTGAAGGTACCAAAGTGGTCTCCGCACTCAAGGAGAGAACATTCAAACAAATAAATACAAAGCAGGCTCTATACAGAGTAAAAAGGAAATCATTAACAGAGGGAAGGCACTGAAATTGAGAGAGGCTGGGGAAGGCTTCTCATAGAAGGTGGGATTTCAGTTGTGGCATAAAGGAAGACAGGTAGGTCAGTATGTAGAGTGGAAAAAGGGGAGCATTCCAGGTATGGGGTACAGCCAGAGAGGATGCTTGGAGCCCAGAGATGCAGCGTCTTGTCTTGAAGAGCACCCTGTGGGCCAGTGTCATTGAATTAAAGAATACATGTCAGGAAACAAAGAAGATCTGGATTTGAGCCCTGCCTCGAACAAGAGCTGTGTGATGCTGCCCAGGTCTCTCTGTGCCTCTGCTTCCTTATCTGTAAAACAGGGATTTATAATGTCACTTGCACTTAGCTCTCCAGGCTGTTGGGAGAACCAGATGAGCTGATGTGTGTAAAAGACTGCAAACCTTAAAATACTTTGGAAATGTGAGTCGCTGCCACCACCACTGCCACTGCTTCTTGAGGCATGAAACCTTGGTACAGATAAGGAAATGTAAGATCATTTGATCAGGGAGTGGACAGCATTAACAGGTGGGGGAGGGAGAGCATCAGGAAAGCTTCTTGAGTTGGAACCTTGAAGAAAGGTAACATAGAGAGCAAGGAACTGGAGGGATGAGTTTGGGAAACAATAATAATTAGACTAATTTAGTTGGAATGAAGAAAAATGTGTATTTAAGGGAGCAACATAAAAAAAAGTCTTGAAAGATTGGCTGAAGCTAGAAATGCTTTCAGTGCCAAGGGGAAAACCTTGTTGCTATTCATCCTTGATTCTGGAAGAGGACCAGTGACATTAGTGTGAATTGGGTTTAAGTTGAGGGAGAGCTGTGCAAAACCCTCAGCTTCTCTCCTCCAATGTAACCAAAGTCCAGTGGCAAGACTAAGGTTAGGATGACTAATGATGGCCCAGGATGCAGTGGGCAACCTTGGTCTTTCAAAATTAAGTTCTTTCCCAAGTCTCAGTTTTTCTGAGGCAACCCATTTAGAGAGAATGAGGAATAGTCTCAATTTTCTAGTTAGATAAGATAATCTTTTAGATGTTTCCTGTTGTCTCAGCATTTTGTCACCCTCAGTGGCCAAAGAGTCAGTCAATAGACTTTTTTGTTTTTTCTTTTTGGAGGGCAGTTGGGATTAAGTGACTTGCCCAAGGTCACACGGCTAGTAAGTGTGTCAAGTGTCTGAGACCAGATTTGAACTCAGGTCCTCCTGACTCCAGGGTCGGTGCTCTATTCACCTGGCCGACCCTCAATAGACATTTATTAAGTACTACTATATGCTAGGTACTGTGCCCAGGGACATTAGGATCCAGTGTCTACAGCAGACAGAGAGGGGTATGAAAAAAAGACAAAAACACAATCCCTATTCTCAGAAAGTTCATATTCTTGTGGCGATGTCAACGTGCAAATAACTATTTACATACAAGAATTCTGGGACCAGTTGTCTGAGTATATGAAAATGATGACATAAAGAAAGAATAGGGAGCAGCTCTACACACACACACACACACACACACACACACACACACACACACACAAGGATCAACAGAAAGCACCTTTAGGTTGTAGATCAAGGTCAAGGCCTTACAGGAAAATACAAAATCAAGAATGAACAGACAGAGAATTTATCACCAAGGGCTATGCATGGAATCATGGAAGGGGGAGGAAAGAATAGGGAACAAAATAAATGTTTCCACAGACTATCATAATAGAAAAGAACCTCAGGGGCCATCCACTGCCAAATGTCCAACATCGGTCATGGGGTACAATGAATAGAGTGCTGGCCCTAGAGTTAGAAAGACCTGAGTTCAAATATGACCTCACACACTCTAGCCATGTGCCCCTGAGAAAATCACTTAACTTCTGTTTGCCTTGGTTTCCTCAACTGTAAAGTGGAAAAAATAATAGAATAGCACCTACCTCGTAGAGCTGTTGTGAGGATATTTGTAAAACACTCACTCAGCACAGTGCCCGGCACACAGTAGGTACTATTTAAATGTTTATTCCCTTCCCTTCTAACTCATACTGGCATTCCTGACAAAAGGCCAGCCATCCTTTGCTTGAAGACAAACCTCCAGGAAGAGGGAGCCCTCCAAAGTAGCCCATTTCACGTTTAGATAACCCTAGTTAGGGGAATTTTCCTCCTACAAGCTGAATTCCACTTCACTGACTTCTACCCATTCATTCTTGTTCTGCTCCCTGGGGCCAAGCAAGACAAATCTAACTGCTCTTCCATGTGACAGTCCTTTATTTAGATACTTGAACATCACCATTACGTACTCCCTAAATCTTCTCTCCTGCAACAAAACATCTCCAGTCCCTTCACTGGAACTCCCCACACGGCACATTCCTCACTCCCATGTTGTCTTGGTCAACGTCTTCTGGATTTAGGAGGGCTGGCCGATGTCTTTTCTCAAATTGTGGCTAGAACGTTTGTGACACAATATACCTCTTTGTTTGAGAAGTTGAGGCAAACCCCAACGTATATGAAAAAGCTTCATATTTCTGAGTGCATTTTTTTTAGATCAATAAGTGGTCTGGAAGAAAAAACTATGCAAATGTATACTAGATGTTGCTTCCTCTGAGTAAGACATAAACACCATTTCTAATATTTTTATTTTTCATCTATGGCAATGCCTCTTCTGGAGAATTCCTAAAAAAAATCTTAGAAGCCTCTCTAGTATATCTGGCAGATGTGGTACTGGCTGACAGTGAGAGACACCATGGTTTTTAGGCCTAGGATTCAGTAATAATGGTGAGGAGGAGGAGGAGGAGGAGGATGGTGAAAAGGCAGCTATTTGGTGGCACAGTGATTAAGATTTCTGGGGTTCAAATCAGGAAGACCTGAGTTCAAATCCTGCCTGAGACACAAGCTGGGCAGATCATGTAAGCTCTGTGTGCCTCTGCTTTCTCATCTTTCAAATGAGGAGGTTGGACCCTTCAGTCCCAAATGCCCCTAGTTCTCAATCTAAGATCCGATGATCCATTTCTAGGGCCAAATCTAGGACTTTGACAGGAAGAGGTGATGAGACGTGCCCTCTATAGGTTCAACTGCAAATATTCAACCCTTTTCCCACTAGGGTTGCAGGTACAGAGATGCCCTGAAGGTGAATGAGTGACTCAGAAAGTACATTCTAAGGGACAGAACACCAGATACTTGGCCATGCCTTATCTGCAGATGAGGATGCCGATGGTGAAGGCTTCCAGGCAATGGGCAGCAGGGTTACCTCATCCCATAGGCTGTACTTCCAGGACACAAAGACCACAGTTGAATTCCCAAAGGTAACTGAGTGGAACATGGAAGTGCCATACACAAGGGGACAGGGCATGGTCCTCAACTGCTGTATCCCTAGTGTTCGACCACACCCACTAACCTTACTCTTAGTCCATATTCACACACAACTCTTGACTACTCAGTCATTTCACAAGCCTTTGTTAAGGTGCTACTGTGTGCTGGGTTTTGTGCTAAAAGCTAAGGATACAAAGAAAAGTATAACAAACATAAAAGGAGCAGGGCAGCTAGATAGCACAATGGATAGAGTACCGGCCCTGAAGTCAGGAGGACCAGAGTTCAAAGGCAGACTCAGACATTTACCAGCTGCGGCACTCTAGGCAAGTCACTTAACCCCAACTGCCTTAAAAACAGAAAAGGCCCTCCCTTCAAGGAAGTCACACTCTATTAGGGAAGACAAATATGCAAATGATTTTATATATGAAAGGTGGGATTAGAACTGAGCCTCGAAGGAAGCCAGGAGGTAGAAGGAGAGAATTCTAGTCGTGGGAGGCAAGCAATGGAAGTTGGAGATGAAGTGTGTTGTGTTGGAGACATAGCATGAAGGCCTGTGTCACTGCATCGGAGTATTTGGAGCGTATTAAGGAGACTAGAAAAGATATAGACCCAGTTTTTAAAACTAAACAGAGGATTTTATATTTAATCTTGGAGGGAATAGGCAGCCATTGAAGGTACTGAGTGGGGGTGAGAGGACTGACGTGGCATGGTCCTACTTGGACCAGTTTGGCTGCTAAGTGGAGGATAGAGGTCACAGCCAGTGTTCATCAGAATGCCCTCAATTTGTTGACTCTGCCTCCTTCCTTTACCCTGGCTCTCAAATCCCTGGGCACAGGTGCCAAGGCAATCAGCTGACTTTGTAGCAGCTTCTGGCTATAGCCACAACATGGTGGAAATCTACGCATAGCCCATCACCAGCCTCAACTGCCTGCCATGCTTCTCTCTTTTCCTTCCACACTCATGGTCTAGAGTCTGGTGATACATATACTTCATTTAGAAAAAGGCCCGAAATGAGAGGAACTGGTTTTACTCCTTCTTACTAGCCATATATCCTGGAGCAATTCACTTGACTCTCTCAGCCTAAGGATTCTCACCTATAAAATGAGTCTAGAGGGCTGAGCCTGGC
This sequence comes from Pseudocheirus occidentalis, assembly GCA_028646575.1. Classification (NCBI taxonomy): domain Eukaryota; kingdom Metazoa; phylum Chordata; class Mammalia; order Diprotodontia; family Pseudocheiridae; genus Pseudocheirus; species Pseudocheirus occidentalis. The sequence continues at coordinate 111,083,763 of CM053599.1, read as the reverse complement.
GTCAGTTCAAATCTTGCCTCAGTTTCTTCACCTGTTAAATGGGAATAATAATAGCATCTAGGTCCCAAGTTGTTAAGAAGTTCAAATGAGATAATAATTATAAAGCACTGAGTACAATGCCTGGCATACAGTAGGTATTTAATAAATGTTTCCACCTTCCTTTCTTGTCACAGAACAAATGAGAGAATGTAGGTGACAAAATTCTCCTTAAAATAAACTATTGTATAGGTCATTATTGTTATTGCTACTGCCGGTGTCTATGACTATGTGTGTCACTTTCTCCTGCAGCCAAATTGATGTATTAACCTCACATTGTGTCCTCTCTGTCGAGAAGCCCACATCCATAGGTCTTGTCTTTGCCTCTGTGTAAGTGCTACAGATATATCTCCCTGCCGAAGTTAAATTAAAAAGTTTAAAGCTTACGGGTTTAATGGAGGATGGCTGCACAGACTTTAGTCCCGAGGGACAACAGACTACGCCTTCCAAGAGGATGTAGAAATTCTAATTTGTTGTGGCATCTTTAAAAGGCAGCACCGGGCAGCCTTCTGTCAGGGAGGCCTGTCTGCTACAGCATTCCAGAGGGGAGATTCAAAAGACCCCACCTCAGTTCCATGTACAGGGAATAATTGATGTACTTCATACTATCAGAAGGAAAGGGATCAACTGCTTACATCTGCCCTTTGCAATTTGTGCCTTGATAAAAAATAGATGTCTGAGAGGAGATAGGCAGAGAGGGAATCCCCTAAAGGTACAATTTTCCTTTTGAAAAGCTTAGGTACCAACCAAGTGTGCAGTTTCCTGACCAATCATTCAGAATAAAAAATAGATCCTAGCAGAACTGTAAATGAGTATTTTTTTTAAAAATAAGCCAGAAAGAGCTAAAGAGGGGCTGGGGTAGCAGTGAAAAGACAGTTTGTGTGGGATGTCAGGGGGCAGTGTGGACAAAGGATGATGATAACATGGGAAAGTCTTATTCCCCCACTCCAATATCCTCCTTGGCCTCTGACCCACCTTCTCATTCTCTCCCAGGCCTACTTTGCCCTCATAGGGATAAGGTGGGAGTGAAGGGGAGAGCAATACACAGAAGGGGTGGGGTAGCCAAAAGTAGGAAGCATGTTCCTCTACCCGTGTTAGCAGCTGGACAAAACTCCAGCTGTTGCACCCTAGTTTTTCTGACTCCTAAAGATCTATGACTGTAAGAAAAGAGAAAGAAAGAAAAAGAAAAGTAGCAGGGGGTGAGTGTGCTTGATGGTCAGCCTGGGCCAGCTCTGACAAAGAGGTAAAGCCCAGACACATGAGTATTTTGAAGCATAGCTGTATCCACTCTGGCTTTTCATGTATAGTCTTTATCAACTGATCAGAGACCTGGGACTCCCAGATGTTCAAGAGGAAAGGCATATTTTTCCTTTCCTTCCTTCCCTAATCAGTTAATCGATTCTGCAATACAATTCATTCCCCCCTCCTCCTTCTTCTCTTTTTCATGTAACTGCCTGTTCAGCTTGGGGTGATTTAATATCAATTATTCTTGATTAACAATTTTGAAAACATCAAGCCCGAGACATCAGTTTATACAAGGCCCAAGACACCTTCCAAAATTAGGGAGTTCTTCCCTCTAGGGCGGACCAGCAAAGCAAATCCCGAGAGGGGGAAGGGAGAGATAGGTACCTTTGGGGCCTAATTACCTTCATTTAAGCCATATGAAGAAAGGAAGCAGGAAGTAGAACTCTGTCCCTCTCCAGTGTGCATGGTGACCTTTTTTATTGTATAGCTAGATATTAAAGATTGGAAAATTTTGTTATATAGTCTCAGCAGACCTTTCTCTGTGTCCCAACCTCTGAGATGTGTCATGCAGCATATTGTGTCAAATTCAAAGATTAATTTTTTTAAATGCAAACACTATTCCCCAGAGCACCTGCTTGTCCTCTCTGACTTTTTGGAAGTATGGTATTTATTTCATCCAAAAGGGCAGACGTTGACCTCAGAGTCATGGGCCATTGAGAGGAAAGAATAAAGGCTGTATACTGTTTTGATACAGAAGCTAATTCTTTCAAAGGCAGGAATGAGGAAAGGGAAAAAGCACTGGATTTGTAGATACAGACTCCCTCATTTACTAACTCTGCAACTTCAGGCAGGTCGACTTACCCTGCTGAGCCTGTGTCCTCACCTCTAAAATGGGAATAATAGAGATTGACTGCCTGCTTTATAGGACTTTTAGGCAAATCACATGAGATCATGGATATGGTTCTTTGTTAACTGCCAAGTACAACAAATATATGAGCTCTTTTTATTATAGGGGACTGGAGATTAATTTCCTAAATGGAATTTTAGATTAGAAGGGGAAGACTGACCTTAGACATTTAATCTAATTCAACCTCCTGCTTTCACAGATCAAGAAAGTGTGGCCCAGAGAAGGAAAGCAACTTTCCCAAGATCACCCAGTTAGAGATGAGAAGAATTGGTACTAGACTCCCAGTCTGCTAATTCCAATTTCAGGTCTCTTTCCACTACACTATACCATACCCATCAGATAATCAGACATGCAATCACAGATGTTAATTCAGATTAACACTAGTCCTGCTTTACAAAGACTGTCAGAAGAGATCAATGGCTTATGTTCCTGGACAAGCAATCCCACAGGAAGAAAGACACTGAGTAAAGAAAGCTAAAGGGAAATTGTTCCATATTCCAATTATCTGGATGCACAGGAAGATATGGTCATAAGATTTAGAGCGGGAATATATTTCCCTCAACCTATAGCCAAGCATCTCTCCTGCAGTAAATTCTTAGTAAACGTTGCATTGATTTAATTTATTTAAATCCTTGCAATGAATAAGGAACTTTCAAGACATGCTAGGAAAGGGGAATGATATTCCAGTGGGCTGTGAGGGAGATTAAGCAAATTAAAATCTTTCCTAAGATTCAACATAGATAATATTTAACATGGAATCTAATGCATTTAAGGTAAATTGGTTCATATTTCATTAATACCATTTTAAAATCTATCCTTTTTAGCCAAACACATTAATTATTCTTGGATTCAAACATAGGCATTAACATTCTCTGACCCTGAATCATATTAGTTTTAGTACTCAGTTTCTGTATCTGGAAAATGGATATCACCAAACCACATTTAATTTCAAGATGACCTCAAGTTCTGGAGTCTCTGTGATACTGGATGGTAGAACAGATGTCAAGACTCATGGGCTAGACCTGATGAATTTGTTCCAATTTGAGACATAATCTATTCATAGAATCTCAGATTTGGAATAAGACACATGACCCTTACTAGCTGTGTGACCCTGGACAAATCACTTAACCCTGTTTGCCTCAGTTTCTTCATCTATAAAATGAGCTGGAGAAGGAAATAGCAAACCACTCCAGTATCATTGCTAAGGAAAGCCCAAATGGGGTCACAAAGAGTCAGACAAGACTGAAAATGACTGAAGAACAATAAAGCTGTACAGGAATCCCTTCTACTACAATGTTGACACCTAGCAATCTAACTTCCAATTAAAACCTCCAGTGACAGACAGCTCACTACCCTAGGAAGTAGTCCACTTCACTCAGGGACAATTCTAATTGTTAGGAAGGTAAGACTTTTTTTTCATCATGGAAAGCAGAAATCTGCCTTTCTGACTTTTACTCATCTCATTGGATATAAGGATCCAGATCTAAGGCTCATAAAGATCAGATGAGATAATATTTGTAAATCACTCAGCATAGCGCCTGACACAAGAGTAGAAGCTTAATAAATGCCTGTTCCTTTCCCTCCCCTTTTCACTCATGGCTCCTGGCTGGGACCCCTGAGGCTAAGCAAACTAAATCTACTTTTCACTTCTGCATCATAGCTTTTCAGATATTTCAAGACAGCTAATCCTCTGCCCCCTAGGTTTTTTTTCTCCTTCTGAATAACTATCCCTAGTTCCATCAAAAGAGAAAACAGAGCTCAAGAGCACATTGGTCAAGTGTACCAAGCCAAACACACTGTCAGGAGGTGATTATGTATACTTGGCTCTCAGGGAGCTCCCTCCTGAGCATGTGAAACTAAAGCTGGCATGAACTGGATTTGAATAATGAGTGTGTGCTTTAAAATCTGACGTGGAGTTTATTAAAAATGCAAGTCCATTTTCTCTGTAAATAGAAGTTAAGCACCATGAAAACGCCCCCTTGCAGGAAGCATATGTTATCTTTAGGGATGAGTGTTGGGAAGGAAGGAAAAATGAGAAGTCAATTTAACTGATTTTGTTGAGTTGACTCTTCACTGAAGGATTTGTGCCAGGCCTTTGTGACATGGCCAGTGAGGTGGAGTAAATCTGATCCATTGCCCCAGGATTTTTCTGACCCCAAAGAGTTCAACTGGAAGCATTCCACAAAAAAAAGAAAGGAAGGAAATTACTTATGCTCTAAACTTACTAAAGATTTTAGTCATGAGAAGGCCCTGCATCCCTAAGCAGCATAAGCAGGCAAGTAGATGGCACAGTGGATAGAGTGTCAGGGCCTAGAGCCAGGAAGACCTGAGTTCAGATGCTGCCTCAGAGACATACTATCTGTATGGCTCTGGGCAAGTCAATGAACCTCAGTCTGCCTCAGTTTCCTCAACTGCAAAATGGAGAAAATAGTAAACAGCATCTACATCATAGGGCTGATGTGAGGAGCAAATATTTGTAAAGCGTTTATCACAGTGGATGGCACACAAATTAGTTGCTCAATAAATGTTCCCTCCCATGGTCCCTCCCCTTTATGCTTTTTTTTTCAACTGCTTTAATTGCTAGGAAGTTCTTGTTTATATTTTAAAGCATTGGACTCAATTTTCTCTGCAGTCTGAGTAAGTTCAATCTTTCTTGTAAAGGTAACATGACAGAAGTGCATGATTCCATTATGCAATCCCCTCCCTTTTTATATTGAAGGGCTTATATTTATTGATGATTAGATTCATAAATTTTTTTTAAAATTTTAAAAGAGAGCCTTTCAAATGTTTGAAATCACTTATCATCATCTGTTCCCCCTCCCCCCACCACACCTGATTTTCTTTTGGCTAAACATCCCTATTGTCTCAGTTAAAATAATTGGGGATGGTCAGCCAACAGAAGAGAAAACTAAAGAGTAAGGATTGGGCATGCTAATGTCTCCAAGTATTTGAAAGACTGCACTATGAAAAATTAATCAGCTGTAATCATATTGGCCCAAGAGAGTCTAACCAGGGTCAGTGGGTGGAAATTCTAAGGAGAGAGATTTAGGCATTGATATCAGGATGACCTTCCCCTAACAATTAAAGCTACTTCAACTTGGAATGGAATGCATGGAGATATTTTTAGTTTCTTGCCAAGTTCTTATGGAGAAACTGTATTCCCCACTTTGGGGGAGCAATTGTGGTCTTCAGATATTTAAAGAGAGGGCATAGAATTCAAGTTGTATAGAGGCATACAAGCCCTACATCTCTCTGAACTTATCTGGTACTTCAGTAATTCAGAAGGGCTATGATTTCATTGGACTGAGCACTACTATGGATATGTAAAATGACTGCCCCTCTGTGCCTTAGAAGATAGTTTAATGAGTTGCTATTGGTCAAAACAATTCACCTGGAGACTGCCCTTCCAGGGAGTCCCTCTAAGCTTAGCTATGCTGGACCTTTGAAAATAGACACTCAAAGCCTTTCCAGCTTGGTTAGCCCTCTACTGCCTTAGCCTTTAAGAATGGTCAGGACTTCTAGGTTATGTGAGCAAAAGATGACATTTTCTCTCATCTGCACAATCTGTCCAAAACAGAAATTGTATGCCAAAGATAAGGCAATTGTATAGTCTAAGACACTTAGTATCCAAAAAAATATGAAACTCACTGACCTTGAACTTACTCAGCTCCCCTCCCCCTATAATGGACAGTGAGGCTGCATTAGCAGACCCAAAGACTCAACACATCAGTCAGGGCTTGCAGCAAACCCCGAAGACACAAGCTGGCCCCTTCCTCCTTTCCTCTTTCCAGCGCCTATGGAGACCCCAGATCTAGGTTGCTCACACAGTGAAAACCAGTGTGACAGACTGCAGACTATCAGAAGCAAAAGCCTGCTGGGGGCTGCAACACCATAACATCAGCTCTACAAGGCTCTAAACTGCCTGGGCTGGGCAGAAAGACCTGTAGCACCAGCATGGCAACTCTCTGAACTGCTGGTGCTGGACTAGGGAACTGCTGGTGCTGGATACTGAACTACAGGGTCACTGTAAAACAGAGGAAGTGGAGTATAGCACCAGAATTGTGTGTGAGGGGGAGGAGAGGGCTGTGCATCACTCCATTAACACTGAAAGAAAAAGCAAACCATCTAGCTGGGGTCACTTCTGACCATCCAGAAGTCACTTAGGGCAGAAATCTAGGCTAGTGAACCTTAAATTGCCAGGCATGGGAGAAGGCTGAGGCACTTAAAGATCTAGCCCCCAAGGAAACCAGTATTGGAAGGGACAGAGTCAGAAAGTGAACAGGGGACAATCAAGAGGGACAAAAAGAGATTAGCAGAGATCTCAGAAGAAGACATAAACATTAACAACGGAAGGAAATATAGCCTCCGGATCAAGTAAACAAGTTCAGGCATCTATGAATAAGTACTGCAAAATTAAGGAAAACAATCCAACACTTGATGAGACAAAGGACCCTGTGGAAGGAGAGGAGAACACAGAACCATAACATATTATTCTTGAATGGCTCAATAGAGAAATGAAAATTATGAGAACTGGATTTATGGTCTGTACAACAAAAATAATGGATAGAAGTGAAAACTTGGAATCTGGCATAGCAAGTCTCACCAAAGAAACAAAAGGAAAAAAACAGATTGGGAATTCAAATGTATGAAAGTGAAGGCCAATCTAGAAGGAGAGAAGCAAAAATAATAATAACTTAAAAAAATATGTTCACTCTGCATGCAGAACATACTGATCTCAAAGACAGTATGTGTAGAGATAATCTGAGGATCATAGGTCTCCCAGAAGAACGCTACAGGACAAGACTTAACACTATAAGGCAAGAAACAATAAAAGAGAATTAACCAGACTTCTGAAGATAGAAAATGAAATACCAGTGGAAAGAATTCATATATCACCTCCAGGAACAGTAAAACAAAACCCTAAGGTTACAAACTCCAAGACACATAATAGTTAAATTTAACAATTAACTTTAGAAACAACAAGTTCTGCCAATGGTGAGGAGAAAGACCTTCAAATACAAAGGAAAGGAATTCTAATAATGCAAGGATGCAATTCTGCATCCTCCAGAAAATGTAAGAGGGAAAGGAATAATTTGTTTTGAAGAGCAATGGAGCTTAGCATTCTATCTAAGGTGACCTACCCTGAAAATCTGAACTTAACTAAAAGGGAAAAAATGGACATTGAGTAATAGAGGTGTTTGAAACATTTTAAGAAAGAAAACAAGTGAAGAAATTATTTGCTTCTAAGACACTCCCCCCCAAAACTAGAAATGTATGAGGGGTAGATGAATGCAACAGCTAAGGGCAGCAATCACAACAGAGTGACAGCACAGAGACCAATAAGAAACTTCTTTCTAACAAAGAGACAGAGATGAAAGCAGAAGTCCTGTGGAGGTAGCAATGAATAGAAGGATAGAGGGCATTATAGACAGACTATGGTGACATGCTGCCTACAGGTGAATCAATGTTTTTTGTTGAATTACATTACCACATGGGAGGGTACATGAAACAGAGGAAAGGAGCAGGGGGATAGAGAGGAATGTATAATGTGCTGAGATCAAATCAAGAGCCAGCAGTGAGGGAAAGGTAACTTTTCTGTGGTCTTAGAGAAGAAACTACAAGGGAATGGGTGAGAAGGAAGGGGAAAGGACTGAAAAGAGGGGAAAAGGAATTGGCCTTACTTGGGTAGAAGGAGGGGACCCCACTGGCAAATGCTTCTATGGGTGAAGGGAGATGAGGACCTGGAACTCCTGCAGGCAACCAGCACCTAGGGGAGTAGGAGAGCATGAACTCAGGTAAAAGATTTTGAGGCAAATGGAAGGGGAAGAAGTAATCAGGTGAGAGCAGAGATCAGTGGTGAGCTGTACACTCAAGAATGTGGTGATAGAAGGACCCTACCATGGGGCAGTATCCTCTCTGACACTTGAAATAATCAGCATTGTTCTGGGAGTAAGGCACAATGGAAAAAGGCAATCTATAGGACAAGCTCTGTCTCAAAGATTAAGTCAGAGGCAGAAACCACCTAGAGGGCAGAGATTAGAATGGATACTTTGGAAGCTTTGATTGCATGAGGAAAAGAGACAGACAAGGTAATTATAGGGGTCATAAATCAGAGAATGAGGGTCTAGTGAAAATAGGAGGATGGATAATGAAGAGAATGAAAGAAATCCTTTTTGGAAAGGGGCTCATAAAATGAAATTGAAAAAACTAATGAACCAGGTTAGTTAAAGGGGAGGAGAAGAAGGGGGGAATCTACTTGCCTCACTAAGAGGAAGAAGAGGAGGATAGAATGATGTAACAAGATAAAAGCAAGAGAGAAAAAATAAAATAATAAGCAAAACCCCAACGGGAAAAGAAAAATGATAGAGAGTAGGGAATTAGGGTTAAGTGAAGAAAGCCAGTGGGAATGAAGTTACTTAAAAAAAAAACCTAAGATTAAATTATAAAAAGAACAGTATTGTGTTTACAATAGAAGAGAGAAAAAATGTAACTTAAACAAAAATCAAATATTAGAGATAAAAGGAGGAAAATATAATGTAACTCATAATTTTAAATATGAATGGATTAAATAATCCAACAAAAGGAAAAAGAGTAACAGACTGGATAAGAAAACAAAACCCTACAATCTGTTGATTACAAGAAACACATTTTAAAAACAAAGATATACAAAAAATAAAACTGAATGGGTGGGAAAAAATTTTACCATGAGTCAGATGCTTTTTTTAAAAAGCAGTAGTTGCAATCATGCTACCCAGCAAAATAAAAGCATATTCAAATAAATAAGAAAACTATTCTTAAAAGAACCATGTGTATTCAATTAATATCAGTAACAAACATGCTTTAAATGTCAGCATCCAGATTCATAAAGGTGACATTATCTGTACTGCAAGATAACATAAAGAGTAACACAATAGTGATAGGAGATTTTAATATCCTTCCTTAGTTTTGGATAAGTCTAACAGAAAGATAAACAAAAGAGAAAATATGGAACTGAATAAATTCTTGGAGAATCCATAGTCAAGACTTATGACATCTTATAATGTGGACAGCAAAAGAATATACATTTTTCTTAGCAGCAAATGGAACTTTTTTTTTGCTTTTTGGAGGGCAGTTGTGGTTAAGTGACTTGCCCAAGGTTACATGGCTAGTTTTTGTGTTAAGTGTCTGAGGCTGGACTTGAACTCAGGTCTTCCTGACTCCATGGCGGGTGCTCTATTCACTGTACCACCTAGCCACCCCCAACCAAATGGAACTTTTATAAAACATCACCATGTAATAGGGAACAGAGTTGTTGCAAACAAATTTCAAAAGACAAAAATAGTTTGTACATCTTTTATAGACCATAATGCAATAAAAATGGGAATTGGTTCAGTGACCACAAATGAAAGATATTGACCTAAATGAAGAGTTAACAATCAAATTTTAGATGAGGGGGTGAAGGAACAAATAGGGAAAAAAATAATAATTAGGTAAAATATAATGATGAAACAACATACCAAAATTCCTGGGATGCAGCTAAAGCAGTCTTTAGGGGAAAATCATATCCTTGCAAATATGCATTAACAAAATAGAAAAAATAAAAGATTGATGAACTGAATATGCAAATGAGAAAGCAATAATAAACCTAAAATAAGTGCAAAAAAGATATTAAAGATTCGATGAGAAATAAATGAATTGAAAACAAATTAGGCCATAGAAATGATAAATAAAACTGAAATCAGTTTTTTAAAAAGACCAGTAAAATTGATAAACTTTTAGCCAATCTGATTAAAAAGAGCAAAAAGTCAAATCAATGAATAGCAAATGAGCAAGGTGAACTCATAGCAAAACCAGAGGAAAAAGAATGAGAACATATTATACATTTATTTCCTAATAAAACTGAGAACATGGAAGAAATAGAGGAACACATTTTTAAAATACCCAAAGATAAGATAAAGATCTTAAATAACTCTGTCTCAGAAAAGGAAGTAGATCTAGCTGTGAGAGAACCAGTAAAGCAAAGAATTCCTAGTCCCAGTGGATTCACAGAAGAATTCTATCAAACTTTTAGAGAATGGTTAATACCCATACATAACAGTTATTCTTAAAAGTGAAGAAAGAAAGCACGCTACCAGAATCTTTTTATGAGACAAATACAGCCTTAAAAACCTGAACCAATACTAGCCCTGGAGTCAGAGACCCTAGGTTTGAATTGTTCTTCTGATATATACAACCCGAGTTACCGTAAACAAATCACCTCATATTTCCAAGCCTCCATTTCCTCATATGTGAAATAAAGGAGTTAGGCTAGATGGTCTCTGTAGTCCCTTCCAGCCACAGGTCTATAAGCCTTCTTTCTCCTTTCTGTTTATGAGAGAAAAAAGAGATTTTTAAAAACTAAATTATGAGAGGACCTGAATTCAAATTCAACCTCAGATGCTTAACACTTACTAGCCGTATGACCTTGGGCAAGTCACTTAACCCCAAATGCCCCTCCAAAAGCAAAAAAAACCAAAAACACAAAAAATCTCTAAATTGTGCAATGGATGCTACACAAGCCATTCTTTTCTTTTTAATATATTTTACTTATTTCATTAAATATTTCTCAATCATATGCAAAAAATTTCAACACTTCAAAAAAATTTTGAATTTCAAATTCCTTCCCCACTCCTTCCCAACCTATTTAGAAGGTAATCAATATGATGTAGATTATACATGTAAAGTAGTCATGCCAAACTTATTTCCATATTAGCCACATTGTCAAAAGAAGGCAAGAAAAACAGAGAAAAGCACAATTCAGTTTGCACTCAAAGTTCATCAGTTCTCTCTCTGGAGGTAGATAGCATTTTTCATCATGGGTCATTTGGCATCATCTTGGATCATTGTCTTGATAGGAGTAATGAAGTCTTTCACACTTGATCAACAGATATGGCTGTTATTGTGTACAATGTTCTTCACTGTACTTCACTGATTACACTTTTCATCAGCTTATGTAAGGTTTTTCTGAAACCATCCTGCTCATATTTTTATGGTACAATAGTAATCCGTCACTATTATATGCTACAATTTGTTCAGTCATTGCCCAAATGATGGACATGCCTTCAATTTGCAATTCTCTGCCACTACAAACAAAAAAAACTATGAATATTTTTGTACCCTTCACAATATTTTTGTACAATTTCCCTTTTCTTTGATCTCTTTGGGATACAGATCTTGTAGTGGTATTGCTAGGTCAAAGGGTATGCACAATTTTATAGCCCTTTGGGTATAGGTCCAAATTGCTCTCCAGAATGGTAGGATTAGTTTACAACTCTACCAATAGTGCATTAGTGTCCCAATTTTTCCACATCTCCAGAATTTGTTATTTTCCTTTTCTGTTGTATTAATCAATCTAATAGGTGAGATGGTATCTCAAAATTCTTTTAACTTGCATTTCTCTAATCAATAGTAATAAAAGCATATTATATGATTATTGTTAGCTTTAATTTCTTCTTCTGAAAATTGCCTATTTATATTTTTTTATCATTTATCAGTTGAGGAATGACTCATTTTTATAAATTTGACTCAGTTCTCTATATATTTGAGAAATGAATGCTGTTCTTTTCAAAGGTTTTTTAAAGGATCCCAGAATTCTGGTTTCAGTTCCTTTTCTTTCCACAATCAGTTTTACTCAATGGGATTTTGTTATATGTCATATCTTGTCATTCCGACCTAAGAACTAAGAGATTATCTCATCTTGTTTGAATCCTCTAGACAACTTCCTAAATACAGATAAGAGACAGGAGTTCCCTTGACCTAGCCCCTCCTCCATTCCTCCAAGTAAAGGAGAAGAAAAATTCTGTGCTAGGTGCTAAGGAAAATACCCAGATAAATAAGGCATAGATCTCTTCTATAAGGAGTTGGTAGACTACTAATGGAAATTAAAAAAAAACAAACTTTAAGGCAAAGGAGTGTGTGATATGTATATAAGTGAGATATAAGGAAAATGCTAAGGGAACCCTGAATAAGCAAAGATAATTTCTAACTGAAGGAGATCCAGAAAGTCTTTATGGAGGCATCCATATTCAGGAGTCTTTATCAAAAGTAAATGTAACCCTTTGATCCATCAATACCACTACTATGGTCTGTATCCCAATGAGATTTTTTAAAAAGTGTGTGGGGGGGTGCAAACCTATTTGTACAAAAAAAATTTATAGCAGCTCTTTTTGTAATGGCAAAGAATTGGAAACTGAGGGGATTCCCATCAATTGAGGAATGACTGAACAAGTTGTAGTATATGAATATAATGAAATACTATTGTGCTACAAGAAATGACAAGCAGGTGGATTTCAGAAATGCCTGGAAAAACATGAACTGATATAAAGTGAGCAGAATCAGGAAAACATTGTACATAGTAACAGCATCATTGTATGGTGATCAACTATGAATGACTTAGTTATTCTTATTAGTACAATGATCCAGGACAATTATAAAGGACTGATGATGAAAAATGCTGTTCACATCCAGAGAAAGAATCAACGGAGTCTGAATGCATATTTAAGCATATAATTTTTGCTTTTTTTTGTTTTTTCTTTTGCTCTGTTTCTCTTTTTACAACATGATTAATATGGAAATATATTTTACATGATTGTCCATGTATAGCCCATGTCAAATTGCTTACCATCTTAGGGAATGGAAAGAGGAGGGAGAAAGGGAGAAACTATGACACTCAAAAAATTTTTTTTAATTCATGTTAAAATTTGTTTTTACATGCAATTGGAAAAAATAAAAATAACATTAAAAAGTAAATGTAACAAAATTATAAAGATCAAGCTGAACTCAGTTAAAGAGAAATGAAAGAACACCCCCAACCCACCCCTTTATGGAGGTGGGAGGTCCACAGCTATCACACATTACACATTTTCAGACTTTTTCAGTGTATTGATCAGTTGTGTTGATTTTTTTTCCACATCAAATATTCTTTATGAGCCTTGAAGGACGATCATTAACTCAGAAAACCCTAGAATCATCTAGCCCAGCACTATGATAGATATGATGATAAAACAATTAGATGTTTGTCATGATAGAATGCCAGTCTTGAGTCAGGAAGACCAGAGTTCAAACTCACTAGTTGTGTGACCTAGGGCAATTCACTTAGCCTCTCTTGGTCTGGGTCTCTTCATCTATAAAATAAAATGTTTGGATTCAATAGCTTCTAACTCCAAATCCATGATACTATGATTCTATAATCCTCTCTACAAAAAAGATGGTTACTGTCCTATTTGTTAGTCAGATTCTAGGCAGTGTATAAACTAAAATTGAGATGTAAGAGATTTTGATTTTATTTTACATTTTACCTCCTCTTCTACCTTCCAGGTTCATAGGATAATAGATTTAAATGTGGAAGGGGGCTCAGATGTCATCTGATTCGACCCCTCATTTTACAGATGAGGAAAATGAGGCTCAGTAACTTTGTGACCACAGTCACAAAGGCAGTAAACATCAAAGGCAGGATTTGTACCCAGTTTTTCTGACTCCAATTAAGTGTTCATTTCACTGTGGCCTCCAGGCTTCACTGGATCCTAATGAAAGAATAAAGAAATGGGAATAAAGAATCTTGTCTAAATTAGTGGAAAATCTGCCTTATAATCTTGGAAGTTACCCAAAACTAAATGCAATATCAGATTCCTCTCCTCTACAGTACCCACAATGATGAGGTCATAGACACACTGAAGAAATGTATAACATAATAAAGTAGCTAATAAGGTGTTACAAAGTCATTGCCCTTCCAGACCTTGACTAGACATACAAGAATCATTTGTAATATGCAACTTCAGAATTGGCATTGCTGAAGTGGCTTTAAGTATCCTCAGAAACAATTGTTCTTCAGTTGGCTAACTATTCATCCTAAAGTCGTATTAAATGGTCAACAAACATTTCTCCCCTATAAGGAGTACAAGAGCAAGCTTCACTTGGACCATATTCAAATTATTCCAAATTTTGAATTAGTGGAGTCCAATTAAGTAACGATTTGCTGTCTTATGAGAAATTCATAGTCTTGAGAACTTATTGAGCAGAGTCTAATTCTAGACCGGGATAATGAGATGGGATATTACTGATGTTCCAAATTATTTTGAAAATATTTTTATGTGAAATTTGAATTTCTCCATAATCTTTGATTTTTTAAAAGTAATTCCTAAGTGACTCCAAGAAGCCTGGTGTGGTAGAAAGTACTCAAAATGATCACCACATGGCATGGGTTCCAGCTAATTTTATGCTGATGCTGATGCTGATGCTAGCTAGAATTGTACAGCACTTTAAGGTTTGCAAAAGGCTACAAAAAGATTATCTTACATGATCCTCACAACAACTGGGAACGAAGTGTGATTATTATGTCCATTTTTTCAGATGAGAAGACTGAGGCAGAGACTTGCTCCCAGTCACATAACTATTCATTGTTTGAGGCTAGATCTGCACTCAAGTTTTCCTGACACCAGGTCCAGCTATCTCCCCACTGTACCATCTGTCTTAGCATGCACTTATTTGCATATATTACTTTGTATTACATTTATTTGTGTTCTTTTCTTATTCTCTCTCTTGCTCCCTAATATATTGTAAACTCCACAAGGGCAGGGACTACGCTTTATTTTTCTTTTTATCTCCAGAGGATCCTGCATATAGTAGGCATCAGTAAATATTTGAGTTGAATTGTCACTCTCATTGGTTTGATTCAATTTAGTTGATGAGAGTAGATTTATGAATCAGGTGAAAACCCTATTACACCAGTACCATCTCTTTATATAGAAAGTGAATTCTCATAATTTGAAATAAGATTTCTCAAATTTTGCTGTAGAAAAAATACCCAGACTGACATCCTGAACAAATGCTGTATCTGATGATGCTTTTAGTTTGTCTAAAGGGTTTAATATCTGGTGCACTATTGAATGCTTTTCACAGTCCCTTTAAATTTATTTTATTTTCATTTTGAATAAGGAGAAGAACAAGCACCCTGTAAGCCAAACTGTGTGTAGGCTTGCTGAAAATAATCTGATGAGCAGGTGAATAGGGAAGGAGGTAGGAAGGACCACATGGAATTGACTCAGTAGCCAATGGATGTCGTGGAACAGACAGTATCTCTGGAGACAGAACTTTTTCACCATTTCTTTTAACACACAAAAGCCTCGAGCTGTCTTGACTCCCTCATAGGTTAAAAGTATTAAGCCTAGAAGACCAGGGTACTACAGAGCCACTTACATTGAAAATGTCTTGGAGGCTGATAATTTGGATAGAGCTTGGTAAGTGAGGTCAAGTTATTCCACCCCACTGCCATGATATCATTTATTGGGATGATCATTGTAAATTGGTAATTTATCTGTTTCCATTTGTGGAGCCAAAGGCATATTAACTTTTCCCACCTTTGGACCTTTGTCTGCTAGGGATCAGCCATCACAGATGATTCGTTTCTCAGTCTTCACTTGCCAACGAGCAAAAAGAGGAGTGGATTGTTTCTGTCTCAACACTTTCTCTCAAGGACAATTAGTTCTTCCTAGGGCAATGATAATCCCGGACAGGGAATTCCAAGCAAATCTCCTGAGAGAGCCCACTACTATCCTTAGACTTTGATTTCCTTCGAGGCAATTTGTGTTCGTTGGCCCTCTGGAGCCATTACATCTAATCTCTTTTGCTGTCACTAAGAAAATGCCAGTAAGTCCAGATTTAAAAAATCTCATAGAAACCAGGGTACACTCTCTTCCCATGTCAAAATGGGAGATGTCAAAACGAATAGTACGCACTCAGGCACAAGGAAATGCAGGGTAGCATTCTGCAGTCATCTGTGGGCCATTATGTCCTCCAGGGGCATCATTCTGAGCAACTTATGAGAAGGACTGCACCAATTCCTGTAAGGTTGGGGATTGTCAGGACAAACCAGTTGTTCTGGAGAACATTTTATCAGTGAACTTGCATCAGGGATTCTTAATCTAGGACCTATGAACTTTTTTTCTTGTATTTTAACAACTGTATTTCAACATAATTGTTTTCTGCTGTATTTTAATTTGTGTATTGAAAGATGTCATTTTGAAGAGGGGTCCATGCCACAAAAAAGTTAAGATTCCCTGAATACTGAAAGGAATGCACAGATAGAAGAATGTTTACCAATGTACAGGTGGCAGACAGGTGAGTGGGATAGCTAATATATTATATTAGACATTCGAAAGACTTTGATAAGCTAATTTGGCAAATCAGAACAAACTGGATGATATTTCACAGGGTCAGTATAGCGTCTTGCAAACAACACCACACAAGTACAAAATGAAGGAGGAAAGGCCAGGCAACGTTTCATGTGAAAAAAATCCAGTAGCTTATTGTTAGTTGTATGTTCAGTATTAGGTTGCTGCATGTTATGGCAGCCCCAAATCTAATACTTTCTTGTGTGTGACTTTGTTGGTATTACAAATCTCTAATGGAGAAATTTCCTTCCCCCCCCCCAATAGATGAAGCTAACACCTTGTCTGTAATTTAGTTTTATAGCATTTATCTGGGAGAGACACTGATAAGTGATTTATCTGTGGACCATTGGCTAGTATGTATCAAGAATAGAACTTGAATCCACGTCTTCCTGAGGGGAGGGAGGGAAGGAATACGTATTTATTAATCACCTACTTTATGCTAAGTGCTTTACAAATATTATTTCATTCAATCCTCACAACAATCCTAGGTGGTAGGTGCTGTTACAATCCCCATTTTGCAGATGAGTTGCGGGGTCATCCCCCTCTCCATTGAGTTATGTTGCTGCTCAGTACTACATTAGGCTGTTTTGCGCCCTGCTTAAACCACATGAGTTCTGAGTACAAAGGATATTGAAATGGATATCGACCAGCTGGAATTTGTCCAGAGAAGAGAGTCACCAGGATAGTGAGAAGCTCTCCGATTATTTCTTATTGAATCATTGGAATACATTCGCTTGATGACAAGTTTGATAAAGATCCAACCAACCATATGTGCTCCCCTCTCTCCATAATGGCATCGGGCACCATTCTTCTCCTTACTATGTATGACTTCTGCATAGCTCTCACTGGTCATTTTCTACAGAAAATGACAGGGACTTGAGCCTGTCTCTGGTAGCTATAGGACAATAGAACTGGCCTTTGTGGGTCTGTGGGTTAAAGGAGAGAATGAGAATTGTGATGAATGTGCTTTGGATCACGAAGAACACAGCAGGAATTTGTCTATGATGATAACTGGCCACATGCCCCGCTGGCTAACATGTACCTGAGAATTGCTGCTGAGATATTACCTCCTCCTTTCGCCAGTTGGAAAGTAATATCACAGGAGAGAACTCAGTAGTTTGCCACTTAGAACCTACTTAGAACTCTCCATGGCAGCCAGTTGTAGTGTTCTAATAGTATCCCACTAGATTTTCACATATAAATGTAAAAATTATATAGGCACACAGTATATATATATCCACATATGCGTATACACATTGTTTGCATTATTTATACATGTGCAAACATGTACACAGTATACAATACACATGTTTATATAGATGCCTATATGTTGTACATACATTCTTATATGTATACATACATGTGTGTATGCATATGTATGTGTATATATCTATCTATAGCCACACACATACACACCTGCTGAGGAAAGAGGGCTATTATATAGTAACTGGCAGGCCCACTTGCCCCAGAGTTTCAGATATGGGAGCTGCAAATACATCACCCACATAGCTACAGCCCCTCTAAAACCCAGCGTAGAACAGAGATCCCAGACTAGATGTGTTAACCTGGCTGCTCCCCAGCAGTGACTCTAATCACCTTGTGAGCTTACTACACAATCCTCTTCCAAGGGAACTCTTCTGTGCCCCCTCTCCAGAGTATCTGGGGTTATGAATATTAAGGGCCCTGCTTTGTAGTATATGAGAAGGGTAACAAGTTAGGAGTCTAGAGACTTGAATTCTGGTCCCATTTTTGCCACAAATTTGCCATGTGATCACAGCCAAGTGACATTGGCTTAGGGCTTCAGTTTCTTCATCTATAAAATTAGGATGTTGTTCTAAGAGACCCCTAATATCCCATGCTATGAATTGTTCTGCACCCTAGGAGAGGAGTGGTTTGTCTACTGTGTCCCTCAGAGAACAAGATTTCTGTATGAGAATTCCCTGCTGGTCTGTGTGTGTTTGGGTGGAACAGGAAAGGTCCGGAGGCAGGTTGTGCACTAATCAAGACAGCAGGGGTCTGAGCAAGGTGATGGGAGTTCACCCCAGGCTAGACTTCTTCTAAGCTCATATCTGCCTGCTGGTTCTGAGATGCCACCGGTATCGGCCACTTGAGTGACAGGAACAATCTGGAAGAAGAAATTGACTCTCTTAATAGTCAGGGGTAAATACCAGGATGGAGCAAACTAACTCCTCAGGGGATAAGTGTTCTCTCTAGAAATCAGTAGCTCCCACAAGGCTCACAGCAACACAGCATACTCTCGCAAGGTACATTTTACAACTTCTCTTTATCTAGGACTGGTTATGCACCTTAAAGAGTTTTCTTCCTCTTGTCTTCACTAGAAGCAGGATGGTGACCTGGAAGGAAGGTTTAGGAACCTGGTTCAGATCCTAGCTCTAAGACTAGCCATATCACTCTGGGCTACATAAGTGAAGAGAACAAGCATTTATAGAGCACCTACTGTTTGCCATGTGCTTTTTACACATATTATCACCTCATTTGGCATAACCTTTCTGATCCTCGATTCCCTCATCAAGGGATATGGGGATAATATTTGTTCTGTTTACCTCACAGGGTGGTTGTGAGGGAAGTATATCCTAAACATTGAAGATTGTAGTGGGAGCAACTCCTATTTTATGTAGCTTGGGCCTGTTTCCCTTTAAAGAGGTGGGAATGCCATACTCTGGATTAGAGGTGTCCCTATACTCCCAAGGACAGTCTGAGCCAGGTTAAAATGCTATTAACAAATAGAAATATACATAAATAGAAATATAACATACCATAATTTATTAATATGAGATGTTGACAAATAAGATTGACAAAAATATGTAAAAATTTACTAGAATGTAGATAATTTTAGTATGTGGTTTTCTAAGTCAGTCTGCGGTGACAGTGAACTATGTACAGTTCAGTGGCCACGTTTCTATTTAATTTGATGGCACTGCTCTGAATCATCACCGATTTGGCTTTTTTTTGTCATTTGAAACATACATACTACATTTTATAAACCTTAAGGTGATATACAAGTAAAAACTATTATTGTAGATACTGTTGTTATTATTATTGTTCCTAGAAAAATTAAAGAGCTTATTGTTAAAGGGATGACTTTGAAAGGGAAATATTATGGACTAGAAGACAGAATGGCTTCATTAAGAATCCGTCATGCTTGAATAACCTCATTTCCTTTTTTTGGCAGGATAACTAGACTGTTCAATCAAGGGACTGCCATAAACATATCATTACCTGGATTTCAGTAAAGTATTTGGCAAAGTCTATTATTCCATCCTTGCTGATGTGATGGAAATAGGTAGGTCAGGTGATAGTCCAGCAGGGAGGATACAGGGAACAGAACCAAATAGGGACCATTACTTGGTCAGCATCAAGTTGAAAGATCTGCCCTTACCCTTGTGCCATTAGGAACTTTCATCAGTGACTTGGATGAAGGCAGCATGATTATCAAAACTAAAGATGACAAAGCTGAGAGAGATGGTCAACACATTGGTTGATGAACAGGATCCAAAGAGGAGTCTGACAAGCTAAATCTCATAAAATGTTAAGAATTAGGTATAAATGTAAAGTCTTGTGCATTGGCTCAAGAAATAATTGGCTCAAGAAATCTCTCCATATAATGGAGAGATGTGGATAGACAGTAGTTCATATAAGAAAAATATTGGAGTTCAAGTGGACTACAAGATCCATGAGAGTGAATGATGTAATATGGGAGCTCCCTCCATTTCCCCCCCCCCAAAAAAAACTAATGCAGTCTTAGGTTGCACTGAATGAGGCATAGTGTCTAGATTAAGAGAGATAATATTCCACCCCTTGGAACAGACCCCATATGGAGTACTGTGTTTCATTATGGCAGCTATATTTTATAAAGGACATTGATAAGTCAAATCACATTCAAGTGGAACCAAAATTATGACCATGATGATCAGTTGAAGGGATTGGAGGTATTTATTTTAGAGAAAATTTAGGAGGAACATGATAGTCCGGCATGAGGATGAAATATTAGAATTGTTCTACTTGGCCCCAGAGGATAGAAGTAAGAGTGATTCAATAAGAATTTATTAAGCATTCACAATAGGTAAGGCATGGTAGATACAAAAACAAAATCCTGAATTCCTGTACTCAAGAAGCTTGCTTTTTACTTAGGACATATAATAATAAAAAGTCTATGTGAAGAAGGGGGCAGTGTACTAATGACTCTGGGTGTGGGGAATAGGAAAGACCCTCACGAGATGAATCTGGAAGGAAATCAAGGCATTCTAGGAGTCAGATATAAGGAGGGAATATATCATAGGCATAGAAAACTCCCTATTCAAAGATCTAGAGGTAGCAAAAGGAATGTTTTATATAGGGGGAGTAGCAAATAAGGCTAGTATGGTTTAGACATAGAGCACAGCCTTTTGAAGTTGTAGAACCATAGATTTAGGTTTGACACATTCACAGGTGACCAAATGTGGAATGAGGTACTTTCAAAGGTATTAAGTTCCCTTTCCCTGAAGGGTTTTAAGAGATTCAACAACTATTTGAACAGACAGTCATTTATTAGGCACCAGCTTAGCCAACTAGCTTACTATGTGAGTTTGGGCCAGTAATTTCTCTTCCCTAGGCCAAGATTTATTATGTATAAAATGAAAGGGGTGGACCCGATGATCTCTGAGGTTCTTTCCAGCTTTAACATTCAGGGATCTGTATCATCAAGTCCAATTCTCTACCATATTAATAGAAAGGAGTACCTTTGTTCAACTCACTGATCTAGATGTTTTCAGGTCTGCCTTCCAGAAGCTCTGATCTGTTGAGGGACTAGAGAAAACAAGGAGAATTGGAAATGATGCTCCTTGGTGAGGACAGTCTGCTCAAAGGAAGCAGACATATGTCTGGGTCCTGAGACTCGGACTCGGAATTCACAGCCCCAGGAAGGCAGGGCAGAGATTTTTATCTTAGGCATCATCTAACCTAACTTTGAATGTGTTTATAAATTCACCTCTATTCCACATGCTTTGTTTTCAGTCTTAAAACGTGCAGAGAAATCATGGATCCCCCTGGGAGAAGGGTGGGAAATCTGTAAGAGTAATAACAATTTTTATAGCTTATTTGGACCAGACCTGTAATTTCATTGGAATAAAGAACTCCTGTTGATGAAACTCTTTCTATCAATTCAGATCAATGCTTGCTCTACAATTTAGCATTAGAGCTTTGTGTGAGGGTGCTAATAAACTAAATAATCTGCCCAGAGGCGCACAGCAAGTGTGTTAGAGATGGGGCCTGAACCCAATTTTTCTTGAGTGTAAGGCCAGCTTTGTATCCACCACTCGGTAGTATCAAGCTCATTAGAAACAGGCCCACTAAACTATAAATGAGGATACCTCAGGGCCACATATTGACTTAGAAGATCAAACATTATGTTTTATTTATTTTGTTAAATATTTCTCAATTTCCCAGTCTGGTTTGGACTGCACTATACTATGCTGTGTCTAGAAGAATCAGCATTTATTAAGTACCCATTATGTACCAGAAATTATGGTAGGCACTACAAAAAATGAAACAATCCCTCCTTATGAGGAACTTCTAGTCCAAAGGAGAAGACACAGCATAAATAAAAAGTGAATAAGTTTAATATATACTCTTATCTTCTACCTCATATACTCTATGAGAGAAAGAGTCTTTTAGGCATATGGGAAAGTCAAAGCAAAGGCACAGAGTTGAAAAATGAGGCATCTTTTGTGAGTAACAGAAAGAAGGCCAGTTTGGCTGCATCACAGAGCACAGGAATGACACTAATGTCCAATGAGGCTGGAAGGACAGATTGGGGCAGGTTGTATGGATCTTTTAAACATATGATTACAATTGAATGGGTAGGAGAGTGACTTGGTCATGTCAGAGCTTAAAGAAAATTACCTTTGGTAATAGTATATAAGGGTAGCTAGGTGGCACAGTGAATAGAACACTGGATTTGGAATCAGGAAGACTCATCTTCATGAGTTCAAATCTGACCACAGACACTTTCTAACTGTGTGACCCCTGACAAGTCACTTAATCCTGTTTGACTCAGTTCCTCATCTGTAAAATGAATGAGCTTGAGAAGGAAATGGCAACTCCAATATCTCTGTCAAGAAAACCCCAAATGGGATCACAGAGAGTCGAACATGACTAAAACAACTGAACAACAACAAAAATCGTGTCTAGGATAGACTGAGGGAAGGGGACAGCAGAGAGATTTGAGGCAAGGAGACCCATTAGGAAGCTAGTGGAGTATTTGAAAAGAAAGGTGATGGGAGTCTGAAATGAGATGGAATCTATGTAAGTCAAGAGAAAGAGTAGCACTCGTACTTACTTCAATAGTTAAAGATCCACTATTTCACTGATGTAGGGATTTGCTCTTTCTACTAATATGGCTTTCACTCTCTCTATACCTCTGCAAACAGTCTTTGTCATCAGCTCTGGCCAAACATTTTCATTCAGTGACCAGTCTTCCGGTGGTGAGCGTGGCCAAATGTGGCTAAGCAGGTCCTTAATAGATAGACAAGCAGTTCATTCAGTGTGGTAGAAACTACCAGAATTTACATTCCACTGACTGAGCCTTAAATAACACAGGGTCACCTCAAAAGAAGATTTTAGTGAAGAAGAATAGGGATTCTTAGCCTGGGTTCCATGGATCCCTAAGGGGGTAGGAGGAAGGTCCATGAATTCATTTCAGGAGGCTTGTAAACTTTGATGGAAAAAAATTACATCATATTTTCACTAACCTCTAACTGAAATTTAACATTTTCTTTTTTAATTTTAATTTTATTTTTTAAATTAATTTTATTTTAATAATATTTTATTTTCCCTACATTATGAATTCTTAAAAATTATTCTGAGGAGTCTATGACACACAAAAAAGGTTAAGAACCCCTGAATTAGGGAGATGCATTTATATAGGGCATTTTCAGTTACAAAGCAATTTACTTACATGATGTCATTTGATCTTCACAACAGTCCCCATGAGACAGATAATGCTAATGTGATTTACCTCAGCTGTAAAATGACTTACCCAGGGTCATACAGCTATTTCATGGCAAAGTAGAGATTCAAGTACCAGTTAAGTAGACAGATTGAACCCCTGCCCTTTGGGACATCTCTACCAGATGTCTCTTGTGGAGAATAAGGCCTCTGATAAATACAACCTGAGCCCCCTACACAAGGGATAAGGTCAGAGCTTTGGAAGTGAAAGGGTAGGGAAGAGAAGATAGTTGTAGTAGATGAAGTAGTACTTTGGAGTAGTAGCAATCCTCAACATCCCCCTTCCTCAGTGAGTTTATTCTCCCTTCTGGTCAAGTCTAAGCTTAGTTAGAAGGAAACTGACTGCAGAATTCCATGCTCAGGCAATACTCTCCTTGGAGCAGAAAGAATAAAATGGTTAGATTTTCCATTTCTTAGCATTGTGTACTGACACTATATTAGTGAAGGAAAGTTAGCCCAGAAGTGAGGACTCTATTCTCAAAAGAAAGCCTAAAGCATCTATTATACAAGCTCTCCCGGAAAGGACCTTAATAAGCCAGCATAGAGGTTCCTGTCCTGGGCTTTCTAGACTTGTTTTATTTGTTTTTACCTTGATATTTTGACAGCTGTGTTTAGATCTAATTGGTTTCCTATGTATTTTATTCTTTGCATATAAAAACAGTATTCTGAGAAGGGCCCAGAGGCTTCACCAAACTGCCAAAGGTGGATCCATGGAACATAAGTGGTAAAGAACCCCTGTTCTAGATAGAGTATATAGAGGGGGTCAACCAGAATGATGAAAGGTTCAAGTTCAGGTCCCAAGAGGATTCAATGAAGGGAGCAGGGAGCCTTAGCTTGAAGAAGATAAGACTTGGGGCAGGGGAGGGGGTAATGATCTGATATTTGTCTTCATATTTGAAGGGCTGTCACCTGGAAGAAAGAGTGTTCCATTGAACCACAGAAGGTAGAACTGAGTTTGATGTAAGGAAAAGCTTCCTGCTGATCACAGCTGTCTGAAAGTGAGCTGGGCTACCTGAGGAGGGAACATATTATCTCTCCCTCTAGAGCAGTGGTTCTCAACCTTCCTAATGCCAAGACCCTTTAATACTCCTATGTGGGCATATCTGCATGTGGGCAGACCCACCTGGAGACAGATAGAGGAGCAGTGTCTCGGTTCCTAAGACCATCGGAAATATCGACCCATGTGAAAGGGTCATTCAACCCCCAAAGGGGTCATGACCCACAGGTTGAGAGTCTAGAGTCTAGAGGACTTTCAGTAAAAGCTAGATGGCCACTTTTTAGGTACTCAATTCCAAAGGAATGGATATAAGCCCCTATGATATATAATACACTGCACCGGGCAGTTGGAATACAAAGACAAAATTGAAACAGCCCCTTCCCTCAAAGAAATTTATATCCCTTTTTTGGGGGAGGGAAGACAATATATACATAGATAAGTAAATATAAAATAGATTCCCTCTCTGTCTCTATGCTTGGATATAGTTGGTAATACATATAATGCTAGACCTGGGTTCAAATCCAGCCTCAGACACCGACTAGATTAGGCAAGTTCCTTAACCTTTATCTGTCTCCAGATGGAGACAATAATAGCGTCTGTATCCCAGGGTTATTGTGAGGATATGTAAGATGGCCCTTATAAAGTGCTATATAAATATGTATACAAAGTAATATATGGAAGTTTTAACAAATGAGGGAGGGGAAGACTGAGTGATTAGGAAAGATTTTGTTTGGAAGTTCTAACCTGGGCAGAGCCTTGACCTACTGAGATTCCAAGAGGAGAAGTGAGTGAAGGGAATATTCCAGGTACAGGGGGAACTTCCCAAAACAAAAGCAGAGGAAGGAAATAAGAGATACGTATGATAGGGTGCAAGTGGGAATAATGTGACATCAGTCGGTAAGGTTGTGCCTGATTTTGAAAGCCAAACAGGAGTTTGCATTCATCCTGTAGTCAATAGAGAACTATGGTAGCTTCTTGAGCAGGGTAGTGACACGGTCAGACCTGTACTTTAAGAATATTAACAGCTGTGTAAACGGCGGACTGAAGAGGGGAGAGACTGGACTCAGAAAGATCAATTGGAAGGTGGTTCTGATAGTCCACATGAAAAGTGAGGAGGTCCTTGAACCACACTGATATTTCTAGTACTTTCTTCAGGCTTCTTGGAGTCTCAAGAAATCTGCAGTCTGACTTCAATCACTGGGGTGAGATTAGGGTATGGCAGGAAATAGAATGGCAAATGGAAAGTGGCATGTGCTATGTTTTGCTCCAATTCCCAGAAGACCCAGGAGTTGGTCCATGGGGAGGAGGGAGTTACCTGAACCCAGCAGCACTCGGCCATTGAAGAGGTAAATGGATCCAGGCTGCCCTACTTCAACACCGATAGGAGAGAGAACCAGGGACACCCATTTGAGAACAAGTTAGGAGTTCTTCGTAGCCATCTCCTGGGGTCCTTTTGTGTAAAGGACAGGAGGTGAAAGCTGAATAAAAAGAAGAGAAAGCAGTAAATGACTCAGAAGCTATGGCAATCACATGCTAAAAAGAGTTGTCCTTCCGTGAAGGAGACAGTGGGAAGTAACAACAGAGAGAGGGGCAGAGCACTAAAGGTGGCAGATGTTGGTGTACCCCAGTGAGAAGTAGGTAAAAGGGCCAGCAGTGGTCACCCCCAGGGCAGGTGGGTAGAAAGGGAGTTGACAGAGCACAAGCGTGGCATCCTCCAAATGTCTGGTGAGAGCCATTGCTGTGGAACAACAGATTTATGAGGAGATAGACACATAACTGATGGCAACCAGTAAACTGAGGAGGAGGGATCATTGAGGAACAGCAGGGATCCCCCTCAATTAGAGAAATAAATTTAGACTTTGACTCTTACTGGTATGGAAAGTCACATAGATTTATCAGGTATAGGGACTTTGTACCCTGCTGATACACACAGCTTTGAGGGGAGGGTTGCCTAATTCTTTCCCTTTCTTTTATCAGACAGGGCACTCATACATAAGTTAGTACAAGAAGTCAAAAGGATCCTGTAGGTTCCTGTTGGAAGGGGGTGAAAGAGGCAGAAAGAGGAGCGTTTCATCACTATTATATAGTCAATTATATAGTCAACTATTATGCTTAGGTATGAGTCCCTAGTGTATTTTTATTGTGTTAAATAAAACCTGTCCTGCATTTTATGTCTTTGCCTGAAACTTGCAGGGAAGCTGAGCATACTCCTTTTGCAGAAATACCACTCACTAACATGCCTTGAGCTTGTTATAGTTGTGACCAGAGTGATCCAGAGAGATTTTGTGAAAGACTCCCCAAAAGAGTACCTCTTGTCAGGAGTTCTTGAATTCAAATCCAGCATTGGGTATGACTAGCTGTGTGACCCTGGGCAAGTCATGTAACCTCTGTTTGCCTCAGTTTCCTCATCTGTAAAATAGGAATCAGCACCCAGCTCTCAGGGTTGTTTCCAGGCTCAAATAAGATAATATCTGTGAAGCACAGTGCCTGGGGTATACTAGGTGATTTATTCGTTGGTTCCCTTCCATACTAAGGTTGCTTATATTTCACTATGTCAAAAAATCAAGGATTTGGGGGCAGCCAGGTGACACAGTGAATAGAGTACTGGCTCTGGAGTCAGGAAGACCCGAGTTCAAATCTGGCCTCAGACACTTGACACACTAACTAGCTGTGTGACCTTGGGCAAGACACTTAACCCCAACTGCCCTGCCTTCCCTCCTTCAAAAAGACAAAAAAGAAAAAAAATCAAGGATTCCATCAGAATGGGTATTCCTGCTACCAAGAGAGATGACAGCACCTCCATTTTTTAGGCTCCATGAATTGGCAAAAAAAAGTCCATCCACTGTTGGCCAATCGTTTAGTATTGTTCTTCATGTTTACCATAATTTAAGTACAAGTTACAAAGAAGCATTCACCATTTAATGACCCCTTTTGCATCTGCCTGTAAACTCAGAACTTGGTGTGAGACACTTGAATTCAGTTTCATTTGGTCTTCCAAATGAACATCTGACATCTGTGATCACAGCCATGGTTTTGATTCGAGTCATGTGTGAAAATGTTGATTCATACCAAGGCTCTTTGAGTGTATGAGGCCCATTTTAAACAGCAAGAAACATTGCTGAGTTATTTGTAACTGTATTACAACTGCTTCTGGAGCAGTAAGGAAGTAAACATTTGTGATATAAAGCCCCCCACCCACCCAAAAACCAATCCACTTGCTCTTATTCACCTTGTCAGCAGATACTAACTGGTACCCACATCACGTTCCAGTTTCTGTTTGCTTAGAGAAGAATGGAAAAAGGCTTCACCAGAGGTCAGTCAGTAAGCATTTATTAAGCACCCACTATATGCCAGGCACTGTGCATACAAGGGAAGGTGAAAGACTGTCCTGCTCTTCCTCTAATGGGGCAGACAACATGCACGCAACTATTTTAAAAAGCTGTATATAAGATAAATTGGAAATAATCAGCCAAGGAATTACAGAAAATCAGGAAAAGTGTCATTTAAAGTCACATATTCCCCAGGGCTAGCCACTTTGGATTTAGTGATGTAAGTACAATTGTCTCTACAATAAATTTGTTGAAGCAGACTTTAGTTAGTTAAATGCTGAGAATCAGGATAGCA
Source organism: Pseudocheirus occidentalis (assembly GCA_028646575.1). Taxonomy (NCBI): domain Eukaryota; kingdom Metazoa; phylum Chordata; class Mammalia; order Diprotodontia; family Pseudocheiridae; genus Pseudocheirus; species Pseudocheirus occidentalis. Next base: position 111,055,763 of record CM053599.1, on the reverse strand, counting down.
TAATGGATAGACTGCTAGCCTTGGAATCAAAAGACTTGACCTCAAATCCTACCTCAGATGGCTACTAATTGTGTGACCATGGACCAGTCTCATAACTTCTCAGCACCTCAGTTTCCTCAACTGTAAAAATGGGGATAATAATCTAGGCATGTATATAAAGCCAAGAGAGATGGAGACTTAGAGTTTTCCTGTGCCACCAAAAGGAAAAAAGAGAAGTAGAAGTTGCCTCCACATCTGGAAGGCAAGCAAGAAAAAATAAGATCAAAGACAAAACCCCAGAAGCCCTGTCCATTCCTTTTGGTCACACATGCTTGGTCATGGGTCCCAGGGAGACATAGTAGTAGAGTGGAAAGAGGGACTGGATTTGGAGTTAGAATCCTGGCTCTGTTCTTTACCATCTGTGTGAACTTGGGCAAATGATTCCACCTTGCTGAGCCTCAGTTTCCCCATCTGTAAAATGAGGATATTGAATTAGATGGCCTTTTAAGACTCCTTCCAGTTCTGAATCTAGTAGTTTATGATGCTACTAACCCACTGCTTAGAGATTGTGTGATGCCTGTTAGCAGTAGACCCTAAGTTTGGTAGACACAGAGGCTGATCCCCATCAAAGTAATAGAGACCTTTCTCCCTCCTTGAGGTCCATAGTAGCAAACTAAAAGGGTGTTTCCCTATATATGATTTCATCTGTAGCTTTGCCATGTGGAAAATCTCTCTGATAATGCAGGTCAACACCTTCTTTGAAATCTGTTGTTTTTAGATGCTACCCATAACATCAAAAAGATGACATCAGTATATGACAGGAGGATTTGAACTCAAGTTTTCTTGGTTTTAAGCCCAGCTCTTAAATCAGCATCCCATTTGGTTTCTATGAAGAAGGGTTGGGATTTTAACAGAAATGGGGAATGGGGCAGGCTAAAGAAGACATTAAAGGTTAAGATACAGGAGAATTCCAGTCTTTAACATGATAATCAGTTGCCCTTCTTGGAGTATAGATGATATATCTAGGAATTCAAAGTAGTGCCCTATTGGGGAGAGCCTTGAATGCCATAATCAGAAATTTAGTAGGCAATAGTGAACCACAGTAATATTTTGAGCAGGAGGGTGATGTGATTTTATCTATGCACCACAAAGTATATTTTATAACCACTAAGAAAAAAATGTTCCAAGGACCCCAGGGCTTCCACAGTAGTTTTTAGGTTGTTCTTGCTCTCACTTGCTAATGTCTTCATTGTTGTCAATTCTCTGGGTCTGATTTGACGAAGGAAACAAGGTGGGGGCCTCAGAGTCTAGGAATATGACTAAGGGCCACAGATGAATCATTCTCTTGTGTTCTACCAAATGTTCCTTATAATGGCCTGACTCCTTGGAGGAACAAAGAACCCCGCACTTTATACCTTTCCAAGATCTAACTTTCACTATTGCCTAGGAGAGATCTGTTTTGTGAGTATAGTGATGCTTTTACAATCCTGCCCTTGGCCAGTAGGTATTAATCTTTGGGGAGAACCTAGGGAATAAGGATTTTGGAGATGAACAATGACTCTTGCCTTGGGTCCGGAAAATTCATTCTTAGCCATTATTTGGCACACATCTCACTTACCCATCTAAAGTAATTTCTGCCAAGTTCTCCCAGCTGCAAGGGGTTTCAGCAGTGAGTACTTACACTTTGGTAAACTATCAGCACAGTTACAAGTACTTGGTAAAAGTCAAAACTTGTCAAGATAAAGACCAGCAATGGAGGCAACTAGGAGACACAACAAGATAGTAAAAGCTCCAGTGTATAGAGGATACAATGGGGACAAGTTCAAGGCAACTCACTTATATAAGAGTAAGTAGTTATTCTAAGACACTATCAGTTGGTGATATGATCTAGTCACTTACTTCTGCTTGGGCAGAATATGTTAGAGTTAGATGAGCTATTGTTTGACTCTGTGAAACCCTCATTGGACCACAGGAACTGGGAACTTTGCATCTGCAGTATTGAGATACCCTGTCCCCTCTTGTTCAGTTGTGTGAATGGATGTTCCCTGGGAGCTGGCCTGTTCAGGTCCGAATCCAGGGAACAGGGTCTTGTTTGTGTGCGAATGGGAGAGAATGTCTATATATAGAGTACAGGAAGACCCAACTAAATTGCAAAGGACAGCTACTGCTGAGGAGACCTGGCCCCAGACTAAGTACAATATGTAAGTCTTGTCTTAAAATTTAGTTCTAAAGATCCTCCCACATCGGCTCATCAAATTACACTGCCCAACAAGTAAGTATTCCTATAAAGTTCTGATATATTAACTTGGTAAGATAACAAATATTTATCCAACATCTCCTGGGTAACTGACCTCACCCGTCAACCTTAAGACCTACACCCTGCCATAGAACCCCATGGTTCCTTCAACACCATCAGGTAATGGGAGTTTTTAAATTCATATGTTCTAAAATGGAAAACATCTGTTGCTTTATCACCAAGAACAGGAAGAAAGGATTGTGCCTGCTCAACAGCAAGGTACCGGAAGTTCTCAGGTGATGTATAAATGATTTTCCAGAAGTCAATTTGCATACTGTAAATATGAAGCATGTCAGAAAGAGGCTGCCGTTCAAGTAACAAGTTTTCTTTCTAAAGCTCAGTTCCCTGTTTCCAATGAGTTGGAATTGGGAGCTATACCACATGTCATTGGCCCTGCCATCTCATTCCTATTCCACAATCCCTGGCTGGGCTGCAAAATCATAAGAGCTACTCATGAGCTAACCCAAAACATAGCAGAAACCCAAAGTCATAAATATTTTGTTTTTGCTTTTCTTTTCGATCATGTCTGATCATTGAACTAATCTGGACAAAGAGTGAATGGAAAAAGATGAAAGACAACCACACCCCAATTTTGTTTTGTTTAATTTGCTTTGGTTTCCACCCACCACAAGTTCTTTTCTTCCCCTCTCATAGTGTGGGCGAAATGCCGAAAACTTCGACCGGTTTTTCACCCGCCATCCACCCGTCCTAACACCTCCTGACCAGGAAGTCATCAGGAACATTGACCAAACAGAATTCGAAGGATTTTCCTTTGTTAACTCTGAATTTTTAAAACCTGAAGTCAAGAGCTAAGTAGCTGTGTAGATCTCCGTCCTTCATTTCTATCATGCAATCCCAACAGCTGTTTTGGTGACCTTTTTCATTGCAAAGTTGCATTTGTGATTTTTTTTGTAGTCAGACTAGAGTGACCATATTTCAGAGCCATAAGTGTTTTCAAGTAGTTAAGAGTATCTCTAACATCTGGGATCATGCAAAATGGTACAGCACATAAACGCACTCTGTCAAACTGTGCTCTGAGTTGATTCTATCCATATGTTAGCTAACAAACCTGGTCAAAAGAAAGGAAGCTTATTTTTCCTTTCATGTCCCTTGTTCTCCTTCATCATTTTCATAGATCCTCCAAGCTAGTTAAGGATCCAGTTGACCATTGGGTAAGATATTTAACCCAACAATCTGAGACCACTTTGGTAGACTAATCTTTTTCTTTTCCTAGTAGGAAAGACTGAAGCACTAAACTTGTCTCATTATCCAGAACAGAATTTATATCCTAATATTTGAAAATTTCCCTTTTTTCAAAGAAAATGATGAGATCTTAAAGTTAAAAAAGGAACCATATTCCTGTTTTATCTACAAACTAAGATTACACATTTAAAGCTATGCTTTTCTATTTCTAGGGTAGAACTGAGGGGAGAATCAACTATAGATAGGCATTTGAGCTAGGTTGTCATTCTCTAGTCCTTCCTCTGCCCTATAGGTAACTAATTTATAGGAACCAGCAACAGAAATCCTGCTGCTGGTGATGTAATATGGTTGCTTGTTATATTATTGTCATGTTGCTTTTGTTTCCAAATAGCACATATCCATCACCATCTCTAAGCTACTTGAAAAGAGCACTTTGGAACAAACTCTTGAAAGCTCATGGTCACTCTAGTTAGCTCCCTACATAACATGGGTTTACATTACATTCCAAACTTGATTTTCTTGGGGGGGAGGGGGTTGATTGTCATTAAAATGCCAAAACAGTTACTCACTTTGTTATGCGTGCTTCAAATATGTGTCCAAAGTGTTATTAACAACAATGAACTGCTATGATTTTTAAAAAGAAGAGCCGTGTGAAACCTAACCATACCTGTAAAAAAAAAGTGTCAGAATGGATATTCATGCAGATACTTGCCTTTTGATATAGGATTTGTTTCTGCCGTTGGGAAGATAATTAAGAGCTTTGGGAAGGACAAGTCTCTTGAAACAGTCTTATTATTTCCTTTTATGATGTTTTGTGAGATGTTTGTGGAAGTGTCAGTTTGTATTGGTATGCTTAATATCTGTAACGTGCCAATTTTTTTCCAGTATTGAGACATAATAAAAGTGGAAAGAAAGAGAATCAGAAGACAACTACTCTCTTTGATAAATGCTGACTTGTGCTATAGTTTGGGGCTCTCTGATGCCATGTACCAGCAGAAAGCCAGATGAGATAGAAAGGTACAGGGTCTTCTAGCATTCAGTGGGAAGGGAAGAAATTTGGCCACTGATCATAGAACCCTGAAGCCCACATCAGAGCACAATAAGTCACCACAGGAGAATCATTTAAGAGTCAAAGTGACCAAACTTAGGTGCCATACAAAGACCCATATTCCCTCAAAATAGGTCTTCCTTTTCTTATAAAAACCCCAAGGCTCAAATGATTATTACTTCCTCTGAGATCTGGCTCTGCCATTCCATTACCTATGTGACACTGAACAGGTTACTTAATATCATGGAATCTCATGCTAAAAAAGGGGGGTGAAATGCTGCATACCTTTGTGGAGCTATTGTGAAGATCACATGAGAGCTTTGTAAACCACACAGTGCTACATAAATGCCATTGTCAAAGACATTTTATCATCATCATCACAATTATTCCCAGCCACATAGGACTTAGGACTTCAGACAACTCTCTAAGACTGTATACTGTAGACAAAGTGTCAACATGCTTTGGTAGAAGGAGTTTACTCATCAGAGAGTTCCATATACCTGTGGAATCACAAGTCCAGTTTCTATCACCATCCCAGTCTCAATCCTTGTCAAAGGTCAGACAGAACATCCTGAAGAAGTTCAAGGAGAGATTTTCAGTTCTAGTGGACCCTTGGGTAGGAGCACTGGTTCTGGTCTTGTGGTCTTAGAGAGAAGGTCAAGATGAAAGAATGAGATAAAAAGCTCACAAAAAGAAAAATAGGCATTAATAACCAAGATTCCCTCTTTTCCTAATTTTATTGCTTTTGACAGCATGTTCCCTATAGCAGTTAGAAGACCAGGAATTAGAGTCCCCAATTCTCTAAAATTATTTGCTGCTCATTGCTTCCTTCCCCAACTTTTCCCAACTTGCCTTTGTGTCTGATTCCAATACCAAGGCATATTTTGTGGTAATAAGAGAGTTATCCTTCTACCCCACCCATCTTGCCCCAGGTAAAGACAATGCTTCTTGAATGAACCAACAAACCTAACTTATCCTTACAGAGCAGATGCTGGCTACATAGGGTTGGGATCTCAGCTGGAGGTAAAACTCAGGAAGTGCCCTGACAGAAATGTTTTGATTCCATGATCAAATCAAGCAAAAGACAAGTCAGCAAAGCCCTCCCTCTGTGTTCTTTCTACCACCCCACCTTCTACCTCACATCACTTGCCCTTTGACCCTGTTCCATGGGCTCTCGCTTTTCCCATATGCTCCTTTTTATGTGGATTCCACATTCTCATTCCATCCTTTATTACTTCACCTTTACTACACTGTTCTTCATCCTCTTCTGCCTGACCCCTTCCTCTCTTCTTGATTTTCTTTCTCATTCACTCAGGCTTGTCCTTTTACAAGCTACCCTTGCTTTTCCTCCTCAGAATCACAGGGGATAGAATGTCAGAGTTGGAAGAGACCCTAGAAAATAACAACTAATAATTACGACTGCCACTTACATAACTCTTTTCAGTTTTCAAAACACTTTGAAATATATAATCTATTTTGAGCCTCACAGTAAGCTCATGAGTTAGGTGGTGTATTATTAAACCCATTTTACAGATAAGAAAAAAAAGATTCAGAGGAGTAAAGGTGCCTCCCTATGATCACACAGCTAGCAAATGAAAGAACCAAGATTTAAACCCGGTCTTTTGATTCCAATTCCCACACGCTTTTCAAAACTGTCGGAATGTTATATCTAGAATTTTAGAGATAAAACAAAGACCACAATATTAGGCCAGGAATGGACTTCAGATCATGAAATATAGAATTAAGACTAGAAAGAATCTTGAATTAGTCCTGCCCTTTCATTTTGAAAATGAGGAAATTGAGAACCTGTGGGGAAAGTGACTTGTTCACAGTCACCAAATTAGTCAGTTGTACAGTAAGGACTAAGATTCAAATTCTTTGACTCCCAAGTTCAATGCTTTTCCCACAGCATCACCTCCTTGCCTCTGGCCCATGACTGATCAGGCTCCAGCCCCCAATCTCTAGCTGAACCAGGGCCCTGGAGATGTTGTTGAGCTATGCTCCATCCAAACGCTCCCCAGGGCAGGGAGTATGTTGGAAGAGGAAGCTACTATAACTTGCTGGAAAGAGTATAGTCACAGAATTTTAGAGATGAAAGTGATCCCTACAAAGCATTAATCTTGTTCCTCTCATTTCATAGGTGAAGTAGAGGCAAACAGAGATGGTGACTTGTCTATGGGCCCATTGCTAGGAGCAGAGTCACAATCTGAACCCAGTTCTTCTATCTAGACTAGTAAAAAGAACTAGATGTTCTTTTCACTGTTCTTTTCAGAAATTTGAATCATGAGGCCAAAGTAGATCCAAGAAAACCATTCCTATTAGGAAGAATGAAGGAGAAGGGATAGAAAAATCTCTACTGGTCAGACTGGGAATATTTCCATGAAGTTTGGAAGAGTTCTTGTGGGTATAGTCCCTTACTTCTACTTCCTCAACTAGTAAAATAAGTGCATTTTTTTCCTTTGATGAATAAAGGGATCCAAAAGTTATTGGAAAGGAATGACTATTTACTAGAGATAGATAACTTAAGCTAACACTCCCAAATGACCCAGCCCCAGTGTCCCTTACCTTGGATTTCCATCTACTCTTAGAATCCCTTAGACAACAAGAATTTATTTGCACTTACTTTATGTGTCAGACATTGTATTGGTACTGAGGATAAAAAGAAAAATGAAATAGTTCCTACCCTCAGGGAACTTCTATACTACCAAGATCCAAAACTTCCAGAAGATCACCAAAGATATTTAGAAAACCTGACCAACAGCACTGAGGTAAGATTTCTCTTTATGGGGAAAAAATGTTCTAGAATTCTGCTCATCTCCTATAATCTTGAAATCTATTCTTCGTTTGCCATTTCTCTTCCCATCACTCTATATCATGGGATTTCCTTTTCTGCTGTCACTACCTATAGTCTGGGCAGTAGAAAAATAGCTGTAGCTGAGAGCAGCAGAATATTAGAACTAGAAGAAAAATTAGAAACCAATGAGACCCCAAAACTAATTTTACAGATAAACCAAGGCTCAAAGAGAAATATCTTTTCCAAAACCAAAAAGAGTTAGTGGCTTTTCCTTCATGAAAAAGGAAGGAAGTCTATGACAGACACTGTTTCTTTGCCATTTAGGAAGGGGTAGAATCCTTAGTCCTTAGAGTTCATTTAGACTCACAAAATGTGAGATGTCTGTTCTAGATTAGACTTTTGAACATAGACTTGGAGGTAGAAAATACCCCAGAAGTCATCTAGTCCAGAAATGAGTTATGATTTGCTAGTCAATAAGCCTGCCAAGACTGCATTGGTCTCCTGACCAATGTGTCTAAAATACACAAAACAGAATTTCTGATTTAGCCCTCAACCCCGTCTACCATCTGACAGGCTGTTGGAGCTCCTAGAATCTTTACCTGGATGTTCATTCTGATTAGACTATTTGAACTGTTAGTTCCTTTGACAGTTCTGATTTTAGAATGAGCATCTGGTAAACCCAGGTATTTTTTCTGGCAAAGATGATCACCATTGATTCATATGAAACATGTAACAAAAGAACCAATCTGACCCTTGCAAATATTAGATGGTAGACTATCTTGTGGACAGCATTGGGAGAAAAATAATATTTCTTTTGACATCATTTTTCAGATTCATCCTATTACCCCCCAAGTTTAATCTGTGCCTTAATTATTCCATTCTTAGGAATATCTATGTAGGCTGAATTCTTCTCTATGGCTGTTCCCTTTATTCTTCAGCATAGCCTATCATTCAATCTCTCTGGTCTTGCTAGTAGTTGTCAGAGGGTCAATGAATTTTAAGAAGGAAAAACAGGTATATTTATCTTAGCAGGAATTTTTTTTCAGGGATCCAGGTTTCATACATGTAAGCCAAATTCCTGGTAATTAGTGTTACCAATTGAACTAAGCTATTCCCCAGCTGACAAGCATCTGAAATTTACAGGGACGTAATCTAAACGCTAACTCCAGCTGAAAGACTCTCTAAGGTCCTGGAGAATTGACTGAATTGTGCCCTTTCCAAATACTGTTCAGGGCATAAGGTTATTGACTTGATTTTGAGGAGGAGTTGGGAAGACCTATTGACTCCATTGAATACGGTTTAAAGAGCCCAGGGTCACCTCCATGCCAATGAGGCACCAAAGAATATATGACTTTAACAGAAGTTTAAGAATTCATACCAGGAAAATATCTTCCTTTCACATTAATATCCATAAATACATGCAAAAAGAATTGGTAATCTTGGAATTCAAAGGGACCTCAGAAGTTATCTAGTTTAAGCTGTACCTGAGTCAGGGCCCTCACCATGACATTCTTAACCAGTGATCACACAGCCACTTTTTTAAGACATCCAGTGAGGCGGAATCCACTGTTGCTTGACCATAATTATGAATTTCTTCCTAAACTTAAATTTACCTGTTTGCTACACCTTGCTCTCAGTTCTGCTCTCTGAGCCCAAGCAAAAAAAGTCTAATCCCTCATCCATCTAATCCCTCTAACCCCATAAACACCTGAATGCAACTATCCTGTCTTTAATTTTTCAGTCTGAATATTCCTAATTCCTTCAATGTCCTTTAACATGTGTGATCTCAAGGCATTTTGCTTCCCTTATGCCTTCCTCTGGATGCTCCCCAGTTTGTCATTCCCTAAAATGAACCAACCAGAACTGAACACAATTCACTAGGTATAATTTGACCAGGGAATAAACAGCAGGATTTATTCCTAACACTATACAAGTCCTAAAGACTAAAAAGTACATTAGATTTCTTGGTTATTTATTAGGCTGGTGACTCATAATGAGCTCACAAGCCCCTTAATCTATATCTTCTTTCAGAAATAGCCAGATCTCCCACGTCTAATACTTGTGAAGTTAATAATGACCCCCAAGTGTCAACATTTATATTTGTCCTTATTAAATAGAATTGCATTATCTTTGTTCCAATGTGATCTATAGTCCATAGATTTGTAAGTCCTGTCTCTTTCATCCATGATGTTATCTACCCCTCCCAGTTTTTGGATGATACACATCTAAAAATTTGATAAGCATGTGCAATCTACACCTTTAGCAAATTCACTGATTTTTTTAATGTCAAAAAACACATGGTCAGTCATAGATTTCTGATTCACTACACTAGAGACCTCCTTCCAAGCTGACATTAAACCACTGACTCACTGGGTTTATACTGGATACTCCTTTCCGATCTAACATCAAACCACTGACTCTTTGTGTCTACACTAGAGATCTCCTTCCAAGCTGACATTAAACCACTGACTCTTTGGGTCTATACTGGAGACCTCCTTTCAGTCCATTCTGACATTAAACCACTGACTCACTGGGTTTATACTGGAGACCTCCTTCCAAACTGACATCAAACGACTGACTCTTTGTGTCTACACTAGAGATCTCCTTCCAAGCTGACATTAAACCACTGACTCTTTGGGTCTACACTGGAGACCTCCTTTCAGTCCATTCTGACATTAAACCACTGACTCACTGGGTTTATACTGGAGACCTCCTTCCAATCTGACATCAAACGACTGACTCTTTGTGTCTACACTAGAGACCTCCTTCCAAGCTGACATTAAACCACTGACTCACTGGGTTTATACTGGAGACCCCCTTCCAATCTGACATCAAATGACTGACTCTTTGGGTCTACACCAGAGACCTCCTTCCAAGCTGACATTAAACCACTGACTCACTGGGTTTATACTGGAGACCCCCTTCCAATCTGACATCAAATGACTGACTCTTTGGGTCTACACCAGAGACCTTCTTCCAATCTGACATTAACCACTGACTCTTTGGGTCTACACTGGAGACCTCCTTCCAAGTTGACATTAAACCACTGATTCTGGGAATGCTTGTTCAACAAGTTGCAAGTTTTCCCAACTGTGTTATCATCTAGATCCCTTATTTCTGCTTTTTTTTTCACAAGAATAACATGAGGTTTTGTTAAATACTCTGTTAAAATCTAGGTAAACTTTGTCTACAGCAGTGCTCTATTCTACAGAGTCTAGTAGGTCTGTCAAAAAAAAAAAGAAATTAGGTTAGTTTGACATGATCTATTCCTGATGAAACCATGCTAGAGGCTGCTTTTCCTAAATGTTCACTAATCATCCTTTTTTAATAGTCTGCTCTAGGATTTTTCTAGGCATACAAGTCAATTTCCCTGGCTTATGTTCAAGTATCATTCTATTTCCCCTTATTTAAGAAAAATATTCTCTTTCTCCAAATCTGTAGCACTCCTCCCATTCTCCTGAATCTTCCAACTTATCTTGGACAGCAATTCTCTAATTAACCATTTTTGTTTTGTCCTTTCCAGGTCAAAGATCATTCTCCTTGAAGGGGTGGGGGAGAAAAACAGAAATAAAAATCAAGCGGCTCTAGATTCTGACATCTTTCATTATTTACCCCTAAACAGTGGTCCTACACCTTCATTGATCCTAGTCTTCCCCCAAATACAGCTAAAATATCCCTTTTGCTGTTCTTAACTTTCCTCACCACTTTCAGCTCATTTTGAGCTTTAGCACACCTGTCAGAATTCTTACAGAACCACATCACATTTAGTATTCATACTCCGTTACCTGTCTTTGCTCCTACCTTCTACACATCTTATTTGTGTATTTTTTTTTACTGCTTGATGAATCCACCTTAGACAGCTCTTCCTATTCTTTCTTATCAAAATGATGTCTTCAAGACTTCATCCTCAATTGCTTCCCCCAGCACCTAGATGAACTTTCCCCATATATTTCCCTCCTAGGACCCTTCCTCAGAATCCTTTGAAATCTGCCTTCAAACCCTTGGATGTATATCTAACAGTTCCTGTCTTTCCTTTCCTCTAGCACAAATTCTGAAACAGTACTGTCTGTTCCCCAAAAGGTTTCCATATTTTCTAAACCAATAACTATTTCCTCTTTATTGTGAGAGTCAGTTCCAGAATAGAAGTTCTCTTGATTTATTCCTTCACCTCTTGCAGGATAAAATCATCATTAAGCACATTTAAGAAATTACAGAAAGCTCTGCTTAATCTAGCAAATATCCAAATATCCCCCCCTTCCCAATAATACCATCATGTAATTTCTCTATGTCAGGTTTGTGATGCTTCTGAAATCTTATATTTCTTCATTTATAGAATCACAGATTTTGAGAATGGGAAGAAACCCCAATAGCCTTCCAGTTCAACTCATACACAAAAGCAATCTCCAATAGAATGTACCCAATAACTGATTATCCAATCACTCCATAAGACCTCCAAGGAGAAGGAGACCCACCACTTCTCAAAGTCACTTATTCTACCTCTGAACAGCCCAAATTATTAGAAAGGTTTTCCTTGCACTAAAACTAAATTTTCCTTTTGCAGTTTCCATGCATTATTCCTGGTTGTGCCCTCTGGGACATGCAGGTTTCTATTTCTTTCTCTATTGCTTTTCCCCAAAGGCTTCCCAGTATGGTTCACCCACTCAGGACTGTGGATAGTCCTTACAAGAATATGCCTTCTTATTTTACTAGGTTTTTCTGCTACCATCTCCTTTCTATCCATCCTGTACCTTGTGGGAATCTCTGGTTTCAGTCTCTAATCACAACTTATCACATCTCAGTGATAGCTATAAAGTCAAATTTGTCTCCTTGTATTAGGATATCCAGTAGTTTTCATTTATCATCCACACATCATACATCTATGCATGGAGAACTAGGGCTGTGGACTTTATTATTGGATCTTTTTTTAAGTGTCTCCTATGAATATAGAAGCTGGAGCTCCAAAAGATTAAGCAATTCATTTATCTTATGGTGTCAGTGTCCCTTAGTGTCTCATAAGAACAGCTTCCCAAATTTCTCCAGGAAGAAATATATCTACTTTCTTTTGTTTTAGAAAGAAGAGAAAATAATGAAAAACTGGCAGACTTTCCTTTAGATAACTGGGAATTCTCATCCTATGAAATAAGCCAGAACCCTGAGCATTAAAGGGCTATGGGATTAGTACAGCTAGAAGGGCAGGAACAATCAACAATGGAGATGTCCATCTCGAGGGCCACATCCTTGAACCATAGAAGGTGAAAGATGACCTTTAGGATCATTGAACTCAATCCCTTCATGTTGCAATAGAGAACCAGAGAGTGTCTGTGCCTTCCCCAAGATTATACAGAGGATTTAGTGCATTTTCTGATCCCTAAACCAGTGTTCTTTCTTCCATATTCCATGGCTTTCTAAGAAAACAGTTTGATGGATGGAGCAGGGAAATGGAAGAGAATATCGTGAGATAGTAGAAAGAATATTGGGTTAGAAGTCAATAGTCACTCTAAACTGTGTAACATTAAACAAATTACTTAGCATGTTAGGGTTATAATTTCTTCCTCTTCAGAATGGACAGGATTATTTCTAAGATTCCTTCCAACTTTCAGACATTTAATGATTTTTTTAAGAATGGAAAGTTAGTGAATAGAGGACCAAAAAATAGATTGGATGAGTTCCTGGACCATTAAAAACCGTAGAGGAGACCTTTTCATAGGCCAAACTCTTTTGTGGTTCCTCTAGCTAAAAGAAATGTTTCTGGGCTGTTCCCACTATAACTGTGTCCTATCAGGAAAGTGCATCAAAGACCTGGATACCATGAACACTTGCCAATAAGATGACAAACCAAAGCTACTGAAGAAAAGTCAGAATTTAGACTCTAGGAAAATTTTAAACATAGATTCACTGCCTTTGAGAGGTATCATTATATCTGGACCAAGGTTAAGAGTTAACAATATGACACCATGTAATATGGAATAATTTGAAGTGGGTTCTCTTGAAAATTTCAGGGCCATTCATACAGAATCCTTTGTCTCAGTATTAGAAAGTAACTTATGAGTACCAAATAAACCAACTCCTACCTATACCATGAATCCCCTCTAAAACAATCCAAGTGGTCACTCAGTTTCTGCTTCACCATTTGCTACCCTGAGAGAGAGTCAATTATCATCAGACAACCCTATTGATTAGAAAAAGATGGGGCAGCTAGGTGGAGCAATGTATAGAGCCTTGGAATCAGGAGGACCTGAGTTCATATCTGTTCTCAAACCCTTGCTAACTGTGTGACCCTGAGCAAGTCAATTGAACCTCTAATAGAATTGACCAGAAAGAAAGAAGAGAAGAGAGGAGGAAGGGAGGAAGGGAGGAAGAAGAAGGAAGGAAGGAAGGA
>CM053599.1:110899417-111041564 GCA_028646575.1 Pseudocheirus occidentalis | reverse complement strand
AAGGACCTTTGAGATGAAAGCAGGGACCATGGAAGAAATGGTAGCTAAGGAGATGGTGGTCAGAAAGGGCAGAGATAGATTCATTAAGAATAAATAATGCCAAATTAGCCTTAGTTCCTTTTTTGACAGGATTATTTGAGTGGTAGGTTAAGGTAAATCCAAGGTTAAGGTAGGATACCTTAATTTTGGCTGGGTATTTGCCAGTGGTCATAGAAAAGGCAGAGAAATGTTGAGCAGATGATGGCACCAGTTAGGTAGGGACTGGAATGGCTGAATGACCAGACCCAACAAATTATGATCAGTGGATTTGTGGGGAGATTTTTTGTGGAGTGGAGCCTAGTGTATGCCCGAATGCTTATATTAATTATATAAAAACTAGATTGACTGAAGACAGAAGGCAGGATTAGTAGGCAGACCAAATGAAGGCAAGCAATATCCATGAGGCTTCTTCACCCTTATGTGATTAATGTTGTTTTAAAAGGTAAGTATGACACAAACCAATCAAAAATGAATGTTTTGTAATAATAGGGAATAAACATGGTCCCAAAGAAGAGATAGAAGATGACAATTCTCACTGCTCCTTTGAAGACATGGGAACCTACAGGTGTGGATTGTTACATATAAGATTTTTCCACTGTACTAACTGATTTTGTTGAATTTTTGCTCTTCTTCCTCTTTTTTCTTTATTTCTTTTAAAATTTATTTTATTTTTAGTTTAAGGAATAAAACAAGTATTTCCATAATATATTACATTTAAAAGGATGACTGCATATGAAACTGAAAACCTATTATGTATAACTTGTTATTCCTTTTAAATAAATAATAAAATCATCTTTTACATTTCTTTTTTCTTTTTTTCTTCCCTCCCCTCTTATAGATGGCTACCATTAGACACAGATATGTATATTTGTGTATACACACACACACACACACACACACACACATATATATATAATCCTTCTGTCATTATTTATCAGTTCTTTCTCTGGACAAAGTATCATTCTTCATATGTTTTTTGTAGTTAATTTAAATATTTCTTAAAAACAAATCTGTCATATAAGAGATGGCTCTGTGGGATCATTGGGGAAGAAATATTGGGAGAAATCAAAAGTGAAGTAAAAGCAAAATATATCAATAAAAATATATTTTAAAATGAAAATTAAAACTGAAAAAAATAAGCTGAATTAACTAATGTTTATCAACTTTGTAAAACTAGCTCAATCCTGCAGAACCTCAGCTGTATTGAGTTGTAAATTCTGGATGATTTGGACTCAGGTGAGAAGAGGAAGCCAAGGAAAAAGAGAGAGGTGAAAACTGGGGCCCAAACACTGGCCTCCAGAAAATGAAGTGTCTCCTGCTTCTGAATGGCAGCAAAGGCAATTAGGAGTTAAAGAACAAAGCAGGGCGTTATGGTTTGTGAGGTCACTGGTTAAGTTAGAAGTGAGGTATTGGTTTTTTTTGCTAACAACAGAATATAAAACTAGAGTTAGATAAAAGGGTAGTTGCTAATAGTTAAGGATTATTGAGAAAGCTAGCAAATTACATTTGGTTATTATTTAAAATTTCTTTAACATCTTACCCTATTTGATTTTAACTGCTTTATTAAAGAGATCTATTTTTCTATGTGTTCAAAAAAAATGAGTAGCGAGGGAAGATTTTCCCTCTCTCAATTAACTATCCCTATAGCTAAGGCTTATATTATTAGACATAGGAAGCCATAACCAAGATAAAAATAATTACCTACAGTCTCATTTCTATAGGATTTTAATGTTTACAAAACACTTTCCTTAGAACCTTGAAAAGTAGGTAGAACAAATATTATGATCCCCATTTTATAGATGAGAAAATTCAGTCTCAAGATACGAAGTGATGTAATCATAGTCACACAGTAGAGAAATATCGGAGCTAAGATTCAGAAGGGCAGCTCGATGGAGAAGTGGCTAGAGTGCTAGGCCTCCAGTCAGGAAGAATCATCTTCATAAGTTCAAATCTAACCTCAGACATTTATGAACTATATGATCCTGGGCAAGTCACTTAACCCTGTTTACCTCAGTTTTTCCATCTGTAAAATTAACTGGAGAGGGAAATGGGAAATCACTCCAGTATCTTTACTAAGAAAACCCCAAATGGGGTCACAAAGAGTTGGGCGTGACTGAACAACAAGAAGATTAAGAACCAGTCCTCCATTGCCTCTGTTCTTTGCCTTACAAGGTGCAACCTTCTTTACTGGGGAACAGGACATCTTACTTGAAGGCAGAGTATCCAGGAAGCAGTTCCTTAAGTGCTGAATTTGCAAAGCCAAAATATATAATGAAAGGAATGTCACCAGTGTCCTTCAGACAGGAGGGCCTCAGGAGAGCAGAGATGCTGGAGGAGAACCTGGGTGTGTCTGAGGCCAGAGGCTTATATCACATCCCCTGTCATTCTCCATTTAGCACCATCAAAGGGGGTTCAGACTGATCTGCTCTGACTGCATAAAACTAACATTACATCATTTTGCCTTGGGGAAGCATCATCACAAAACCCAGAGATTTCCTGGGACTGCAATGGAAGTGTTAAGGGACTAAAGGGAAGAGGGGGATGGACGGATGGGCTTTAACAGATTAGAGTTCTCACTGGGGGAGCTGAGCCAGAGCCCCATTGGCTGAATGAGGAATGTAACTATTTCTCTTCTCTTAATTTCACGGCTGAAGAAGCCTACTCCACCCACTATCTTCTGAGCCGTCTGTGCTGCCTGAGTGGTGAGGATGCTGCAGGGAGCCTGCTGAGACCACTGTCTTCTCTAGCACAGATGAATCTCCCAGCCACCACCTGAAACCCCACATCAGGCCCCAAATAGGAGACTGGTTCTCTCTTCTTACTCTCTCCCTCTGTCCCTCTCTCTCCCTCTCCCTCCCTCCCTCTCTCTCTCTCTCTCTCTCTCTCTCTCTCTCTCTCACACACACATACACACACACACACACACACATACACGCACACACACACACTGCTATCACAACCCAAATTTTTAATGCTTTCTCTTCTTTAGATTTCACCCCTGAATGTTAAATTATTGCCCCGTGGGGAGAGAGGGAGAGGTAGACAAGACTCGTGCTAGTGATGAGGGGACAATTAACAGTGTCTAATGAAAGAACCTTCACGGGGAAAGAGGACAAGGTCAGAGTCATGTTCTAAGAGAGTAAACAGTAGATAGCATTGAGATAAGACAGAGTTCATGGGGGAACCAAACCTAAGACGTTTCCTGGGAGACACGAAGCCAAAAAGTTTATAGCAGCGGACTATGGCTGGGGAAGTCAGATCAGAATCAAGGAGAATACATCATGATGAAGAGTGGTAGATGTCAGTGGAATGATGGTCCCATGCAACTTCTCTCACAAAAACAGTAATTTTTTTTTAAATATAGCTGCTTGCTAGTCATCCTTCCCCTTCCCCCACCCATTACCACCACTTCCTTCACTGTATCAGCTTTACTGTAATCCTAGAAACTAGGACCTTGTCCTTCTCAATCACTGCCTTATTGTTGAGCACTTACTGAATACCTGTCTTCAGTCCTGTGTCAAGCTTTAGTTCACTCTGTATCCCTGTATACCTTTCAGTGTCTCCACATTCAGTTAGTCAATGAGGAAGTAAACCTGCTTTATCACAGGTTAAAGAAATCACACCAGCCACAGTCAAACCCTGGGTTACTCAGAGAGAAGAACTCCAGAATCTTCAAACATCCAGAATCTCTGCAAACCCTGAAGTAAAGAGCAGAGAGGATCTCTAGTCTTTGGTGGTTAAGAAGCTATCCAATTCAACAAACCTTTGTTAGGCACATATATCCAAAGCAATGTGTCAAGAGGAGCCAAACATGTGAAGATTATATGTGATATTCTTTAATTGCTTGGTTTGCTGTCCAGAGGGATGGGAAGGGAGGTAGGTTGGTAAGTAGACAGATAGAGAAGTTATATTAAGCACCTATTAAGTGTTCACATGTGCCAGGCTGGGCAGCTAGGTGGTGCAACTGCACAGAGTGCTGGGCCTGGACTCAGGAAGACTCATCTTTGTGAGTTCATATCTGACCTCAGACACTAGTTTTGTGACCCTGGGCAAATCACTTAACCCCGTTTCCCTCAGTTTCCTCACCTGTAAAATGAGTTGGAGAGGGAAATGGCAAGTATCTTTGCCAGTATCTTTGCCAAGAAAACCCCAAAAGGGGCCATGATGATTGTGGTTTAGGACTGTAGGGACCCAAAACTATCAATGTACAGGGCGGAGTTATTTAGAAAGAATTCACAGATTCAAGCAGTCTTCCAGTCAAGTGGCAACAGTTTATTATAGTACTAATAAAGTGGGCAAAGCTCCTTAGGAAATTTGCAGCCTAATGGGGGTGAATCTAAAGCTTATACAGAAAAAGTACAGTGAGTGGTGTTCCAAGTATGCTAATTAGGTAGTCCAGTATGGGACTAGGAAGTGGTCAGCTCAGACATCCTTTACTACTAGAAAACCTGACCATTGGAGGGGATGGGGGAGTGGGAGGGGCTTCCTAAATTGGTCTGCTACACCTGTGACAAGATAGCCTGTGAGAAGATATCTAAAGCTTGACCTCTGGATTGTATATGGTAACTGTGGGCATTAGTACATGCTAGTTCTGCTGGTATAAGATAGTCCTGTTCATACAAGGGAAATTCCACAGAGGTCAACTTGTTCTTGTAACAGGGAGAGATAGTTTGACTCACTGGGACTGACAAAAACTCATGAGTTTTTGTCAGAGATATGGTCTTTGGGCTGGCAAAGCTAAAGTCCTAGGGCTGAGGTCCTGAGCATCCCATAATTAAAGAGTTAGACACTAGAGAAATGACTGAATGTAATAAAAATATGCCAAGCTGCTGTACTAAGTGCTAGGGATACACATAACAGAATACAAAAACTAGTCCTTACCCTAAAGGAGCTTTTATTTTAACGGAAGAGAAAATACATGAAGGGGACCTTAGAAAGAGGAAGGAGGGGCATGTTCTCCAGCACCAAAGAAGAAAAACAACCTTGATTAGAATGTGTTATTTGACTATGGGCTCAGGGGTATATGGAGCATTCAGGGAGAACTAGCACCTCTGGCATGAGGACTTGCCAAGCCCTTTACAGGGCTGTTTGTTCATCCACCTTACCCAACTCTCACCTGTGGCTCCAAGAAGGATGAATAACAACACTTCACTAAATATGTTTCTTTTCTTTTCAATTTGCCTACTTACTTTATTTGACCTCCAGGCAAGATTCTCCCGGGGTTCTTCAAGAACTCAAGTTGAGAAATTCCTCAACAGGAGAAGTGGTTTAGAGGCCAGGTTCGCAACCAGGGCTCAAGATAAGGCAAAAAAGTAGATAAGAAGAAAAGAAATGCTCTGGCTAGCTGCCATTTTAGATAAAGGGCCAGCCTTTCATAATGAAGGCAAGGACCAGAAGAAGTTTTAGGAAATAGTAGTAATAAAAGCATAATAGACAGTATAATAAAACCATCTGGTATGAGGTTGCCTCCAAACTAAATAGATTGCCTCATTTATTATCACTACATAACTTACACCAAGGTGAAACCAGACCACTTTAAACCCTACTCTTAAAGGTTGCACAAGGATTACCTGAAAGAGGTGTGAAGAGAACGTGACCACCAAAAATCACACTCTCTCTCATTTCATGGACTTGGTTGGTGTTTTTGGTATGCTTGGTTGGCATGAACATCTACCATTTTGGGCCAGTGACTTCGTTGTTGTGATAACTGTTGACCTCCATAGGCCACTTGATAAGGGCCCAAGAATGATAAGGGCCCAAGGCTACAGCTCTCTGATGGTTTAACCCCTTGATGCCTCCCCTAAAACATAGATGTGCATAGAATGTGGGTCAAATGTACTCAGGCTGATCACGGGAGGAAGGGTCAATGGGAATGTTCCCCCAAGGTGTACTGGTATACACTCTATACCCTAAAATTGCAGTGGTTATCTTATCTCTACCTAGTTCTATCTGGGTTTGACCATTACTTCTGACTCACAGATTCTAGAATCCAAAGACAAAATTTTTCCTAAGAGTTACCCATGATGCCTAGTCCTTACCACTAATTGCCTTCTGTACGACCTGTGGATAGTTTCTATTTAATTTCTCACAAAATTTTCCCACTTGTCCCTGCTTGATTCTCAAATCTTCATTTTGGTTTTTATAACATATGATTTTTGAAGATTTTACATAATTAGGGTGGCTAGATGATGCAGGGAATAGAGCACCCGGCCCTAGAGTTAGGAGGACCTGAGTTCAAATCCAGCCTCAGACACTTAACACTTACTAGCCACAGGACCTTGGGCAAGTCACTTAACCCCAATTGCCCTGCTTTTCCCCCTCCAAAAAAGATTTATATAATTAGTCAGAATCACAGACTATGTGTGAATATACTACATATAACTATCTATTCATGTGTGTGTGTGTATGTATGTATATGTAGGTATACATACATAGATATAGATATCATTAGCTACTGCTACATGGTTATTAGAGAATGGTACTTGGCATCAGGAAGGACCTGAGTGAATCCTGCCTCAGATGTTTAGTAGCTCTGGAACCCTGGGCAAAGTCCTTTAACTCCGTTCAGACTCAGCATCTCCAACAGCATCTGTTTCCCAGAATTGTTGTAAAGATAAAATGAAGCTCACACAACCTCTCTCTTCCCCCCCTCTCTCATATATAATATTAGTTGCTGCAAATAATCACTATATTTATTTCTATGAAATAGATATAATAAATACAAAGCACTTTGCAAACCAGAAAATGCTATAAAAACATGAGGTATTGGTTTACTCTTACCCTTCGAGTGGGAAGAAATCTTGGAGGACCTCGAATCCAACTCTTGTCATTTTACAAAGGATACAGTTGAGGTCCAGAAGAGGGGAAGTGACTCAGTCAAAGGCACACATTCAGTGACAGAATCAGGATTAGAACCTTTGTCTCTACTCCCAGTCCAATGCTCTAGTTTTGCTCTATCAGGATACCTCTCTATTCTTCTCTTCCTTTCTATTTCTGCTCTTTCTCCCCCAGTTTAAGGCATCTGGCCAGCTCAGTGGATACAGTGCTAAGCAACCTGGAGTCAGAAAGATGAGTTCAAATCCTGCCTCAGACATTCCCTACCTATGTGATTCTGAGTAAATCACTTCAGTTCTCTCACCGCCAGCTTCCTCATCTGAGAAATGGATATAACAACTCCTATCTCATGGTGTTATTTGAGGAGCCAATGTGATAACACATGTAAAGCACTTTGTGAACCTTGAAATGTTCTTCCGTTCTTCATGGAGCTGGAGAGCCAGAGAGATAAATGAATTCAGTCAAAGTCACACAGTTAATAAGTGCTAACAGGCAAATCAAATAAACTGGTGCTTGTTTGCTTATACCTCTCACTGTCTAGCTGTATGCCCATAAGTATAAATCACTTTCCCACTTTGGGTTCCAGTTTCTTCACCTAAAAATGCAGGGCTTAGAAGATTGAGTGTTTAGATAATAAATAGTAGAATGATGACCTTATAGAGCAGTCTAGACTAATGAGATGGGTGACTTATCAATCATATATACAGGTAACTACTTTTCAAATAATTAGATCAATTTCTGATCTCATTGATGTGGATATAGCATCCCACCTATGCCATCTCATCATGGGTAATTCTTGTCTACATTCACTGCAAAGTTCTCCAAATAAAATCAATACCCAACATGCTAGATACCTTCCTCTGGGTCTTTTACTATTCTCTAGGTACCCAAGCATTACTCAGACCTAGTCCATCTGCTGTCCCTCATTCTTACAACATGCTCTGCCCACATCTTTTTTTTTCATTTCAATTGTACTTGTGCTGGGTGACAATCTTTTTATGCCCCCTCTTGTGTACAAGTCATCATTAGTATAATGTTGCAGTCTATTTATGTCCACTATGACTCTCTCTCTTTCTCTGCTTCCCTTTGGAGCTCACCTACAGCTTTAATCGTGATGTTTACTGATTAATAGGCATATAAGCATCCCTGGGAGGATATTGTGTTTTTAAAAAATGGGCTGTCATGTCAGGGTGAACCTTGAGAGTCAACTAACAAGCTACAAACAACTTCCTGACTGCAAACCAGCCTTACTTCTCTCCTCTATCCCTTCCAAATTAATTCAGGACTGAGGTTACTGTCATAGAATCACAAGTTTAGAGGTCTAAGGACCTTCAGGATCAGATATCTGTTTCAATCCCTTTCATTTTTATATGCATAAACTTAAGTCCTTTATATGAGTAAATAGAGGCTAAGTAACTTGGCCAAGGTCCCACAGGCAGATAAATGTCAGCATCAGAATTTGGACCCAGGTTCTCTCACTCCAAGTATCCATTGTCTGATGTACTCACTGTCTATCTAAAGTATCTGTCCAAAATAGACATTGCTGATGGACTAACTCATCCAACTTTCTGTCATAGACTGGGCACAAGAAGTAGTCTTGATTCTCTTGGCTTAAAAATATGTAAATAACTATAATTAACAGGAATGTACAATAAGTACATTAACAATGTGCAAAACGAAGTTCTATGTGAGATCCAAAGGTGAAAGACAAAGTCATTATGTACAAGAAGAATAAAGGAAGGCTTCCTGGAACAAAAAGAGATTTGAGTTAGGTTTTCATTAGGGGTTCAATATATTGGTAAAGAGACAGAATAGAAAAATAGTGCAAATTTAGACAAGAGAATGAGTGAAGACATGGAGGCAGGGGAGCAAAGAATGAGTGACCATCTGTGATCATCTCCATGGCTCCTTCCAACCCAAAGATTTTGTGACTCTAATATCTTAACCAAGATGAAATTCATATATCCAGGTGGACCTTAAGGTTAGATGAGGTACCACAGCTTCTGGATAAGATTATTGGACCTATAGTCAGGAAGTCTTGCGTTTCAGTTCCACCTCATATATTAACTATGTGAGCCTGGACAAGTCCTCTATGGATCTCATTTTCCTTATCTCTAAAATAAGAGGATTGGATTTATAATCTCTAAGTTCTCTTTCAAATCCAAAACTACGATCTCATGATACAGACCAGCAGTTCTCAACCTGTGGGTTATGTTCAGTTTGTAACAATGAAAATACACTCTGCATATCAGATACATTCATAACAGTAGCAAAATTACAGTTATGAAGTAACAACAAAAATAATTTTATGGTTGGGGGTCACCACAACATGAGGAACTGTGTGAAAGGGTCACAGCATTAGGAAGGTTGAGAACCACTGATATAGACAAGCACAGTGTATGCAACCAGGAAATTTTACTTTTTATTTTTTGATTCAAGCATTTATTAAATGCTTGACCACAAAGGGTATTTTTATGCATCATAAGAAACTAAAGAAACTAAAACTTAATGAAACCATCTTTAATTAATGACAAAAATTTAAAAATACAAACTTGAAAAATAAATCAAAATATAACTTTTTTCTTGAGATGTCAGTATGTACCTGGGCCACACCTATGCTTTAGGTGTTATATTGCTGTATCTCATGGTCCTGGAAAAGGAGATGTGGGGTCACGTGTTTCTGCACCCCCAGATCACTCTTCCTAAAGAGTCTGTGTAGTACTTAGCTGGTACTCATCTCATACCTTCTCTGTAACCAGTCTTATCCTGGAGTAACATCAGCATCCTTAACACTGAGTCTCATACACTTAGTATATTAGTGTTGCCAAGGATGTTAGAAAATAAGCCCTATAAATTTAGCACTGGAAAGAACACAGTCGTCTCAGACCTTGTAGAACATAGATTGTTTGAGCTCAAAGGGACCTTAGAAGATTAGAAGAACATCATAGTTGAAAAGGATTGTAAATATTCTTTAATTTAGCATATTCACTTTATATGTAAGGAAACTGGGATTTCCGGGAGCCAAGATAATGCAGTGAGTAGAAAATCACTTGAAGTCTTCTATAGTCACTTCTAAACAACTATAGAAAAGCTCCCCCAAATGAATTCTGAAATGGCAGGACCAACAGAAAGACAGAGGAAAACAATTTGCTAGCCCAAGACAACTTGTAATATCAAAAGAAAGGGTCTGTCTCGCTCAGGTAAAAGGAGAGTACAGTCCAGGCAGATAGCATCCTGGCAAGCCAGCACCAGGCCCTGCTTCAGAAAGCCAGTAGGAGACCCTAAGCCCCAGCATTGCACCAGGCAAACAGGCAGACTCTAGCACCAGGTCTTCCCACATGCCTCAGTGAAGCATCAAATGAAGCACCAGACTCCTCACCCTGTAACCCTAGTGCACCAAGCAATAGGCAGAGCCTGCAGCCGCTGGCACAAGAAGCTTGGGAGAGTGCTCCTTCCACCTCAGAAGCAAAGCTCAACTTTAAAAATAACAAAGTAGGCTGGAAAAGATGAGCCAAAAACACAAAAGGAACCTGACTTTAGAAAGTTATTATGGTGACAGGGAAGATCAAGACACAAATTCAGACAAGGACAATAATGTCAATAAGACTACATGCAAAGCCTCAAAGAAAAGTATGAATTGGTCTCAAGCCCAACAGCTCCTGGAAGAGCTCAGAAAGGAATTAAAAATCAAATAAGAGAGGTAGAAGAAAAATGGGAAAATAAATGAGTGATGCAAGAGAATCATGAAAAAGTCAAAAGCTTGATAAAGGAGGCACAAAAAAATGGAAAAAAGACATGTAAAAATTTACTCAAGTAAACAGCTCCCCAAAAAGTAGAATTGGCTATATGGAAAAAGAGGTAAAAAAAACTAACTGAAGAAATTAAATACTTAAAATTAGAATTGGACAAATGGAAGTTAATGAGTCTATGAGTCATTAAGAATCAATAAAACAAAATCAAAAGAATTTTTAAAAATAGAAGAAAATGTAAAATGCCTCATTAGAAAAACAACTGTCCTAGAAAATCTATCCAGGAAAGGTAATTTAAGAAGTACTGATAAAAAAAAGAAATTGTACATCATACTTCAAGAAATTATCAAAGAAAACTGCCTTGACATCCTAGAACCAGAGGATAAAATAAACATTCACTGATAACCTTCAGAAAGAGATCCCCAAAAGAAAACTCCCAAGAACATTATAGCCAAATTCCAGAACTCCCAGGTAAAGAAAAAATAATGTTGCAAGCAGCCAGAAAGAAACAATTCAGATATCAGGGAGCTGCAGTCTGGATTACACAGGATTTAGTGGCCTCAACATTAAAGGATCAGAGGGCATGGGATATGATATTTTGGAAGGCAAAGCAGCTAGGACTAAAACTAAGAATTACCTACCCAGTGAAACTGAACATAATCCTTCAGGGAGAAAAAAATGGGTATTCAATAAAATAGAAGGCCTTCAGGCTTTCCTGAAGTCCAGAGCTGAACAAAAACATTTGATTTTCAATTTCAAGACTCAAGAGAAGCATAAAAGGGTTTTTAAAAGGAAAGAGAAAATATAGGGAATTCAATAAGACTAAATTGTTTATATTCCTACATGGGAAGATGATACTTGTAATTCTTAAGAACTTTATCACTATCACTGTAGTTAAAAGAAGTATACATAGACAGAAGGTGTGACTATAAGGTGACTTTAAGGGGAGGACATAAAAAAATTAATGGGTAAGAAGGATTATACTGGGAGCAGAAGGAAGGAAGAGGTAGAATGGGATAAATTATCTCACATGAAGAAGTATGAAAGACCTACTCCAGTGAAAGGGAAAATGGGAGGGGGGTGCACGTGGTGGACATTGCTTGAACTTTATTATCATTGACATTGGCTCAAAAAGGAAATAACATACACAATAACTTGGGTATAGAAATATGTCTTACCACACAGAGAAATGGGGGGGGGGAAGTTAAGTAAAGGGTGACGGGAGGGGAAGAACTAACAGAAGAAAGGGCAGGTTGTTGGAGACAATAGTTAGAAGCAAAACACTGGCAAGGAGGAAAAGAGTGAAAAGAGAAAGATAAAAAGGAGGGGAAATAGGATGGAGAGAAATACAGAATTAGTAATCATGACTGTGAATTTGAATGAGATGAACTGTCCCATAAAATGGAAGCTGATACAGTGAATTAAGATATGTTGCTTACAAGAACATATTTGACACACACAGAATAAAGGCAAGGGGCTGGAACATAATCTATCATGCTTCAGCAGAAGTGAAAAAAAGACAGGGGTAGCAATCATGAGCGCAAGCAAAGCAAAAGGAAAAACAGACCCAATTAAAAGAAACAAGCAAGGAAATTACATCTTGTTAAAAAAAAAGGTCTCATAGACAATGAAGTAATGTCAATACTAAACACACATGTAGTAAGTGGTATAGTATCCAAATTCTTAAAGAAGTTAAATGAGTTTATAGCAGGAAATATACAAGAAAACTATATTAGTGGGTGATCTCAACTTTCCCCTCTCAGAATAAACTAAACGACTATTTTAAATAGTCAACAACTTTATCAAAGTATCAAAATATAAAATAAACCCACATAAATCATCAGCATTTCTATATATGACCAACAAAGCCCAATAGCAAGAAACAATGAGAAATTCCATTTAAAATAACTGTAAACAATATAAAACACTTGGGAGTCTACCTGCCAAGACAAATGCAGGAACTATATAAACACAATTACACAATACTTTTCACACAGTCACATCTAAAAAATTGGAGAAATATCAATTGTTCATGAGTAGGTTATGCCAACATAATAAAAAATGATAATTCTGACCAAATTAATTTATTTATTTAGTGTCATATTAATCAAATTATCAGATAATTATTTTATAGAGCAAATAAAAAAACACCAAAATTCAATGGCAAGAACAAAAGATTAAATGCAAAGACGCTGACCTAGTCATATCAGATCTCAAAATATATCTGGTACTGGTTAAGAAATAGAGTGGCAGATGAGTAGAATAGATTAGGTACACAAGACACAGTAGTAAATGACCATAGTAAGCTAGTGTTCGATAAACCCCCAAACCCCAGTGGTGGTGGTGGTAGGGTGTCAAGTGTGTTCTTGTAAACAACATATTGTAGGATTATAGGATTCTGGTTTTTAATCCATTCTATTAGCTTCCATTTTATGGGAGAATTCATCTCATTCCCATTCATAGTCATAATTACTAACGGTGTATTTCTCTCCATCCTATTTTCCTCCTTTTTATCCTTCTCTCTCTCTCCTTTTACCCTTTCCCTCTTCACCAGTGTTTTGCTTCTAACTACTGCCTCCCACAACCTGCCCTTTCTTTTATTAGTTCCCCCTGTCCTTAACTAAACTCCCTGCTCTCCTCCTACTTTTCTGTAGGGTAAGACAGATTTCTATACCCAAGTGATTGTGCACGTTATTTCCTCTTTGAGCCAATTTCAATGACAATAAATTTCAAGCAATGCTCACCGGTTCTGGGATAAGAACTCACTAATTGACAAAACCTGCTGGGAATACTGGAAAGTAATATGGCAAAAACTAGGTTTTGACCAACATCTTATGTCATTTACCAAGAGAAGGGCAAAATGGGTACCTGATTTAGACATAAAGGGTGATACCATAAGCAAATTAGGAGAGCATGGAATAGTTTACCTGTCATATCTCGGGACAAGGGAAGAATTTATTATCAAACAAGAGACAGAGAGTATTACAAAGTATAAAATGGATAATTTTGATTATATTAAACTGAAAAGTTTTTGCACAAACAAAACCAATGCAACCAAGATGAGAAAGAAAGTAGAAAGCTGGGAAACAATCTTTGCAAGTGTCTCTGATAAAGGCCTCATTTCTTAAATATATGGAGAACTGAGTCAAATTTATAAGAATACAAGCCATTCCCCAATGGATAAATGGTAATAGGCTAAGAACAGGCAATTTTCAGAGGAAAAAAAATCAAAACCATCTATAGTTATAGGGGAAAAGCTCCAAATCACTGCTGATAAGAGAAATGCAAATTAAAACAACTCTGAGGTGCCACCTCACACCTATCAATTGGCTAATATGATAGAAAAGGAAAAGGATAAAAGTTGGAGAGGGTACAAGAATATTGGGACACTAATGCATTCTTGGTAGAGTTGTGCACTGATCTCAACCATTCTGAAGATCAATTTGGAACTATTCCCAAAGAGCAAACAAACCATTCATACTCTTTGAACCAGTAATACCACTACTGTATTGTACAATACTGTACAATGCTGTCTGTTTCCCAAAGAGATCACAAAAAGGGGAAAGGACCTACATGTACAAAAATATTTCTAGCAGTTCTTTTTGGTTGCAAAGGATTAGAAATTGAGGGGATACCCATCAAATGGGGAATGACTGAACAAGTTGTGGTATACAGATGTACTGGAATATTATTGTGCTATAACAAATGATGAGCAGGCAAATTTCAGAAAAACCTGGAAAGACTTACATGAACTGTTACAAAGTGAAGTGAGCAGAACCAGTATAACAATTTATGCAATAATAGTAATATTGTAAAAAAAAAAACTTTAAAGGACTTAACTCTGATCAACGCAATGACTAACAACAATTCCAGAGAACTCAAGTTGAAGCACTCAATCTACCTCCAGATAGAAGAGTGATGGACTTATAGTGCAGACTGAAGCATTTTTTAGTATCTCTACTACAGATTTTTTTTTTACTTTACTCTGCATATTTGTAATAGATTTTGTTTTTCTTGTATGCTGAATAGATGGAGGGAAGGTAGAAACAAGAGAATTAAAAACCAAAAATAAATTGAAATTGAATCTTAAAAATATGTCCCTAAATGAAGATCTTTATGAGTATAATATCATTTCTTCCATCTACATGAGTTTTCCTAAGGTATCAAAGTTGAAGAATAGATATCCTTCTCGATGATGATTCTTGGTATAATTTATACTGACCTAGTAGGGTGTTTGCATAACATTGATACTATTGGGACCAAAGGAAAAGATACCTTAAAATGCTAGTAAAAAATAAGAGTAACAAGACAGATGAGCACTACTATCTGGGACCATAGGTTACTCAGCCTAACTATAATCCATTTTATTATGTAAAAACAAACAAAAGAAATTGCTTATTCCCATTCTCTCACTGATCCTTGGGAATATAACCCAAGGAAGTTAAAGACAGAAATATAGCTACTCCAAATATATCAATATATTCATAACAATACTTTTGTTGTAGCAAATAAACAAACTAGAAACAAAGTGAATGGCCAGTGAACATATTGTGATGGATGAGTGTAATGGGATATTATTATACTGTTACCTACTAGAGATGAAAATACGGAGATCAGAGAAACCTGGAAAAACAGATATTAACTGATCCAGGGAAAACAAGATAACCAAAAGAACAATATGATAATTATAGCAATATAAATGAAATCAATACTAAAGAGATCAAAATTTGTATCAAATATAATGACTAAATATGACCTAGAGGACTGATAATGAAAGACATTTCTCCCCATATGTAAGAGGTGGTGAACCAAAGGTATTATGAGATTCAAATGAGATAATGTATATTTATAATGTATACATAATGTAATGTGTATTTATAATGTATATATAATGGAGTGTATATTTATAATGTATATGTAATATAATGTATCAATAATGCAATGTATATTTATAATGTATGTGTTGCAATGTATATTTTATAATGTACATAATGTAGATTTATAATGTATATATGTGATATATATTCATAATGTATATATAATGCAATGCATATTTATAATGTATATATAATACAATGTTTGTAATGTGTATATAATGCAATGTATATTTATAATGTATATATAATGCAATGTATATTTATAATGCATATATAATATGATGTATATTTATGGTGTGTATATATAATTAAATATGTTCATTATATATAATGTAAGGTATATTCATAATGTATTTATAATGTAATGTAAATTTAGCTCTTTACAAACCTTAAGGAACATACAATGTTAGTTATTTTTATTGTTATGATTATTATTAGTCTGTAGTCACAGGACCTCCAATTTGGTGTTGACTTGAACCTTCTACTATGTTCCTGCTGAGATGAGTATTATTTAGAGAGTAAAACAGGGGTATACTGGTAAATATTTAGCCACCAGGCTCTCTGGCAGGGAAAATGTATGAAAGCATCCTTTTAAATTTAATCTGTATTATTGACACACAAGGTAGTAAAAACAGCAGCAACAAAACCAAGCCCTGATTTATACTTGACTAATTTGAATTGTAAATGCTCACACTGAAAAATTTAATAATTAACTTCCTGGTTAGAGCTGGTTCCAGCACACCCCTGCAGTGAACTATAGGTATAGAATGTTTCATTTACAATTAAACAAAATCACTGTGTCAGTTTCTTTTGTTGAATCATTTTTCTTTGTTGTGAGGGAGAGTTTGTTGCAGGGACCGTTTTGGAAACTGAATATGCCATTTAAAAACAACTAAATACTTATTTTTTCAGAAGTATAATTCATTGTATTCACCATTTTATCAGTGCATTTGAATTTTTAACTCATCTATATGTGACCAGGCCTCAGATAAGCTTCAACTGATTTTTTTTCATCTGAAGGATTTCTGCTACCCTTGCCATCCTCATTATCTTCCATAGAAAATAGTCATCTCTACACAACAGACACATACCTGAATCTAGTGTCATGGGGAGCCTGATACCCTTAGTTTGAACAAGAATGTTGCTTAAATTGGACAGCATTGATGCTAATATTTGCAAAGAAAGCATCATCCAGATATATCTTCCTGTTCTTGTTTTATCTGAGGGTGCCAGACACCAGACCAACACCATGCCAATCAACTAATTAGACAAATAACCCAGACCTTAGTTGGTAATAATGATCTCCCAGGTTCCACCTCAGTGGAATCTGAGGCTGGTTTAGGGGCTGTGTGAGGATCCACTAAATAAAAAAGGCCCAAGCTTCAGAGGTGTGCAAATATTCCCTAATACCCCACCTTTGCAAACTCCCCTTTGGTGACCTTTATTCTCTTCAAGGATTATTTCGATATTCATTTTTACCTCTTCCACTAACATGCAAATTGTGTGTGGAGAGGGGGATATGAATGGCATAGTGTGATTGACACAATACCTTAAATGCTACTAAGGATGGTTTGAGCACCT
This sequence comes from Pseudocheirus occidentalis, assembly GCA_028646575.1. Taxonomy (NCBI): domain Eukaryota; kingdom Metazoa; phylum Chordata; class Mammalia; order Diprotodontia; family Pseudocheiridae; genus Pseudocheirus; species Pseudocheirus occidentalis. The sequence continues at coordinate 111,024,484 of CM053599.1, read as the reverse complement.
CAACCCCTACCGTGATGGTCAACTCCAGATCATTCTTCCTTGGGCATTGTCCAGGGCTCTCATACAACTCAGAGGACACTCCCCAGTCCCACAGTCCCTCTTAAGGATTACCTCAGGCCCTACATTTCCTCTACAAACTACTCTGAGTTCCCAACTCACACTGCTAAGTACATTGCTGGATCTCTGAGCCATAGAGATTGCCTTGGGTCCTCACAGAAACCCAAGGACAGCCCTAGTTCCAACACCCTCATTAAAGCTGATTTCAGCCATAAGTTCTCCCCAGACTGCTATTGACTAGTTAAATAGAAACTTAATGAGTCACAGTAAGACAATATTTGCTAACCTTCCTTTGTGAAGAAGGAAGATACCTGACGAAGAGACAGAATACCTGAGTTTTCTTTAAGGTAAGCCTTCTATCCTTCCTGCACCCAAAGGCTCACCATCCACCTTATAGTTATGTTTGCCTCCTCTTACAAGGTTTGCAAATGAAAAAGAGAAGAAGGGACCAAGGATGGAAACTTTCTCATGAATGGAAAGGTAGAAGAACTCTAGCTTGGGAGCTAAAAGTGTGCAGAGGGTTTGGAGGAAGAACACTGGTCTTGGAACGGGAAAGTATAATTTTGAAAGATTGTATTCTAACCCCAGTTGTATAAACTTAGGCAAATCATTTAATCCCTCACATTCTCAATTTTCTCATGTATAATATGAGGATATCAATAATAATGGAACCTGACTCACAGATCAGCACCTGAGACCACTGTCTCCTGATTCCCCTCCTACCTATGTGACCAATCCTCAGTGGTCTCCTTTGCTGCCAATACCATCCATATTTCACCAACAAACTGTGAGTATTCCCTAAAGTTCTGTTCTTTTTTCTCACTCTACTCTCTCTTCCTGACCTCATCATCTCCCTTGGGTTTAAATATCATCTTAATGGAGAGCTCACACAGATCTATCTAACTCCAGTCTTTTCCCTGAGCTTCAGTCTAACTAACATGACATATTGGACATTTCAGACCAGATGTCCCAGACACATCTTCCACAAACTGATCATGTTCAAAATGGATCTTATTTATTCTCCACTCAAACCCACTCATTTTCCAAACTCCCTTATACTTATTGATTTTTTTAAATTTTTTGAATTTTATTTGAATTTATTGAATTTTATTTTATTGAATATCCCATCATACTTTCTTTCTTCAGACTTTAACGTGAATGTTGACTTGACTCCTCACTCTTTCTTACCACATCACTCCACTACTTAACAAACTTCAGTAGCTACTTATTCCCTCTGGAATAAAATATAAACCCCGTTAAGCCTTTAAAACTCTTGACAACATGGCCCGGAACTATCTTTCCCACTTTGTTGCATATTATTACCTCTTCCACATGCTATGATCTAACCAAACTGCCATCTCTATTTCTCAATCATGACTCTGCATTCCCATCTTTGTGCTTTTGCACTGGCCACCCTCTGTGCTGGGAATGCACTCCCTCCTAAACTCCACCTTAGAGTCATTCTCTACCTTTAAGATTCAGCTCAAACATCACTTACTACACAAAGTCTTCCTTGACCTCCCCAACTGCTAATGCCCTCCTTTTTTAACTTGTTTATTAGTATTTATTCTCATTATATTTATTCAGCATATACTTGATATTTTTTCTTGTTGCCTTTTCTATTAGAATGGAAGTTTCTTGAAGGTGGAGACTATTTCATTCCTTTGTAACCCTAGCACCTAGCATAATGCTCAGAACACTTTAGGCACTTAATAAATGCTTGATGATGATGATTAAGAAGAAGAAAGTAACAGTATTATAGATAACAATAATAACATATCAAATGTTTTGTTAGTCACAAAAACCTTTAGAAAGTATCATAAGAACAAGAACAATGATATAACTATAGAACCAGGGAATTAAGAGAAGACCCACTTCCATTTATACTCCATGGATAACTTTTATTTGAAATTTTGTGACTATTCCAGGATTTGTCATTTTTATTCTATGTTTTTTTATATCTTTGAGTCATAAAATCTCTTGGAAACTCGAATAAAGATAATGCTTGGTTCAGGGAATAAATAGAGTGTATATATAGACAGTCTGGGGGGAATAGGGTCTATTCTCCATTGCCATTGGAGAGGAAAGAAACTCCATTAAAAGCAATAAGTGCTGTGAGTTAGAAAGAGACCGAATGAATTGATTCCATGAGGGCCAAAGAAGAAAACAAACTGACTAAGCTAATGACAAAGAACTCTATGTAGAAGTCAAGGAGTAAGGTATGAATAAAGAGAGATCATATTGACAAGAAGAAGAGAGGAAGGGAGTTGATAGTGTTGGAGAATTTCCCCATTCACCTCCTGATCCTAAAGATTCAGAAACATAGAATCATAGATTCTTAGAATTCTAGAACTAGAGAGACCTTAGAAATCATTTAGCCCAAATTTTCATTTAATAGATGGGGAACCTGAGACCGAGAAAAGGAAATTAACTCTACTTAAGGCCTTTTTCTTCAGTATCTGCTTTTCTCTTAGACAACCTTGGGAAAATTGTTGAGGAAATGAATTTGTCTTTGATGTCGTCTCTTGCCTCACCTCCCTCATTCTACATTCCTGTCTGCCCTGCCCAGTTACACTCATTCTTATTTCTATTTAAGAAAGAGTATAGGGTTACGTCCCAAAGAGATCAGAGAAGTGGGAAGAGGACCCGTATGTACAAAAATATTTATAGCAGCTCTTTTCGTGGTGGCAAAAAGTTGGAAAACAAGGGGATGCCCATCAGTTGGGGAATGGATGAACAAGCTGTGGTATATGAATGTAATGGAATACTACAGTGCTATAAGAAATGAGGAGCAGACGGACTTCATAATAACCTGGAAAGACTTATATAAACTGATGCTGAGAGAGAAGAGCAGAACCAGGAGAAATTTGTACACAATCACAGACACAACATATGTGTGATGACTAACTTCAGTAGACTGGGCTCCTCTGAGCAATACAAGGTTATAGGACAACTCCAAAAGACTCATGATTGAAGGAGATATCCACATCCAGAGAAGGAGATGCAGAGTTGGAGTGCAGATTGAAGCGAACTACTTGTTCTGTTTCTTTTTCTTATTTTGTTTCCTCTTTTCCCATTGATGATTCCATCAGTTACAATCCTTCTTTACAACCTGACTAATAATTAATGGGAATATATTTGTAGATCCTGTATCCAAGTACATGCCGCCATGATGGGGGGAGAAGGGGACAAAATCTGAAACTCAAGGGGCTGCGTAACAGAACATTGTGAACTACGAGTAAATAAACCCAAAAAAAGTAAAAAGAAAATTTAAAAAAGAAAAGTATAAAAATTTCATTTTAGTACTGAAATAAATATTATACTTATAATAACTAGTGTGATATTTCAGAGATATATGAGATAGGACTTTAGCTTAATCAATAAAAAGAAAATTATTAAGTATCTACTCTGTGTCAGGCATTTGGCAAATAAAGAAAAAGCAAAAACAAAATCCCTACCATTTCTGGGTAAAATAATACATACACGTGGGGTGCCAATCAACTAGTGAATGGCTGAACAAATTATGGCATATGAAAGTAATGAAATACTATTGTACTGTAAGAATGATTAAGTAAAATAGTTTTCAGAGAAACCTGGGAAGACTTCTAAGAACTGAGTGCAGAGTGAAGTAAGCAGAATTGAATTGTTTATACAATAACAAAAGCATTGGGAAAACAATCCAAACTCTGAAACACTTAAGTGCTGTGTTCAATACAAGGACCAATCTCAATTCCAAAGGACCCATGATGAGACATGTTATCCATCTCCTGTCAGAAAGGTGACAGTTTGAGATTGAAGATTAAGGTACATTTTTTTTTGGACATGGTTGATGTGAACATTTGCTTTTGTTGGACTGCATGTTTGCTATAAGATTGGGTTTTTTCCTCTCAATTGCATGGAGCAGCAAGAAAATAAATCGCTGTTCATTGAAAAAATTTAAAACAACACATACACTTATGAGTAAATTCAAAATATATGCAAAGTTATAAAATTATTTGGTGCAGGGAATTAGCTGGGAGTTTCAGGAAATTACTCATTTAAGATGTAGAACTTAATCTGAGCTTTGAAGGGGAGTAGGGATTCCAAGAGAAGGGAGTACTCTCTAGTCTTGGGAAATAACTTGCATTTTGTACAAAAACCAGAGATGGAATTTTGTGTACAAGGAGCAACAAGTGGGATAGAAAGTAAATTGTGTAGAGAGGAATAGCATGTAATAAGCTTGGAAAAATTAGACAAAGCCAAATTGTGAACGGCTTTAAATAAGAGGAGTTTATATCTTAGCCTAGAGGCAATTGGGAGCCACTGGATATTTTTGAGTAGAAATGCTGATCTGGTCAAACCTGTGCTTTAGGAAATGTCCATTTGGCAGCATTGTGAAGAATGTATTTGAGAGGGAAAAGACACTTGAGCCAGGGAGATCAATTAGGCAACCATTACAGGAGGCCAGAGCATTAGCTCTTAAACTTTTTTGGTCTCAGGATATCTTTATGCTTATAAAAATTATTGAGCAGCTCAAAGAGTTCTTGTTTATGTGGGTAATATGTATTGATATTTATAATATTAAAACTTCAATGGATTATTTGAAATTATTTATTAATTCATTTTAAAATAATGACAAATCCATAAATGATGTTAACATAACAATGTATTTTATGAAAAAAAACCTCTATCTTCCAAATTAAAAAATAGGGACAAAAATATTGTTGTTTTATGTATTGGGGCAAATATTTTTGATGTTTGGCTTAATAGAAAAAAGCTGGATTCTGTATCTGCTTCTGCATTGAATACAGTGCAATATGTTTTGTTTGAAGTATACACAAAAAAGCATAGCATCACACATCTATCTAATTGGAAAAGGGAGGAGAATTTTAAGAGGCAAATAATATCTTTTTATGTTTATGAACATAGTTTTGACTTGAAAGGAGAATCCCAGGGGCTTTGACCCACACACTGAGAATTACTGGTCTTGAGAAAGAGATTAGGACCTAAATTAGGATGATAGATTTGTCAATAGAGAGATGGGGAAGAATACAAGAGATACTGAAGAGATGGAATCAGCAAGATTTGTTAATTATTTGGATGTGGGAATTGAGGGAGAACAAAGAGTTAAGAATGATGGTGAGATTGCAAACCCAAGTGACACAACTAGGAAGGCTAAGAAAAGGGGTGAATTTTTGGGAGGCAGGGAAACAGGTAGTTCTTTTTGAGTATGTTGATACTGAGATGCTGTAACAGCAAGAAGTTTAGCAGATACTTAGCACTCAGTAACTAAGGGCTAAGTATGGAAGGTGTGAGCCTTGTCCCCAGTTGAGAGGGCGTGAACTCCCCTGATGACTGGAAGAAGGGGATTGGCTGAGAGAGGAGGCCTGTGTGTGTATATAAAGAAGTCCAGAGACAAAATTGGAATTTTCCTGTTGGAGGAAGCAGGATTGTCTCAGCATCTGGGAGCTGGGCTGCTGGACTGAAGAAGTGAGTTGGAGCTTTCTTGAGAGAGAGAAGCATGACCAGGATAAGACTTTGTTTATGGCCTGGATGATCCTTGAGTTCCAGGCAAGAGAAATGGTGAAGAGTTTGAGATGTGCTGGACCCTGTGAACTTCAGTGCATGCCAGGGACTGCCCTGAGCCCTGGACAAGGACCTGGGAGCTGTCTGCTTCTGAATCCAGATGACTGTTTGGTGGATTCAGGAGGGAACTGGAACCATGGAAGGGGATCCAGGGAATCAGAGAGACCACCCAGAGTCAAGACGAAGAAAAGGCCTCCCCTTGGACAAAACTGAGGTTTGCTAGACACCAAGGGGTGGAGGATTTGTGTGGTTTTCTAATGACTGTGTTTGTGATTAATGATATTTAGTAATTGGGAATCTAGCTTAGTGACTGATTGCTAAATTAGTTACTGATTAAGTTAATGGTTGCCCCCATAAGTGGAAGTTTGATTATTGCATTATGAATTGACTGAATAAGTAAGGAGAGTTTCCCCCTTTAGGGAAACCAGATGATTATTCTTTTGTTCTTTGTTCTAAATATTGTGGCCACTGTAATGAAAACTGTGTGGCCATTCTAATGTTAAGCTGTTATAAACACTATATTGTGACTTTCTGTGATAAGATGTAATGTTGTGAATATTACATTGTGAATATTGTACTGAACCTTGATTTGTAATGGAATAAACAGAGTGTTCACTATTACTGTGTAATCCAAATCTTAAAAGGTGTTCACAGTAGCATTCTTTTGGGAATCTGCTTGTACATGGCATTACAGATGCTTATACGAGATCAAGTGGGAAATGATCAATAAGCACTTGGTAATTCAGGACTGTAGCTCAGAAGAAATATTAGTGCTGGGTATATAGATCTGTGGGTCCTGTATAGATATGGTAGTTAATGAATTTATCTACAGAAAGAGTGAGATGAGAAGAAATCCCAGGACAATAACTTAGGGTACACTCACAAATAGAAGGCAAGACATAGAATGCAAGGAGTGAAGGAGAAAAAGGCAAAAGGAAGGGAAAGAAAAAGAAGGAAGGAGAGGAGAGGAGGAGAAAGGGAACTGGAGGTATGGAAAGGAAGCAGGAAGGGACAGGGAAAAGAAAAGAGGGAAAGAAGAGAGAAGTGGAAGGGAAATGGAAAAGAAAAGGAGGGAGAGAGAATAAAATAGAGAGAAATTAAAGAAGAGAAGAGAACAAAGAATGAAGAGGGGAAAAGTGACAGAAAAGATTGAAGAGAAAAGAGAAAAAAGACAGTGGGTAGAAGAGCATAAGAAAACAGAAAAAAGGGACAGGAAAAAAAGAGGAAGCATCTCAGGAAGATGTGTTGGTTTTTGTTGGGTTTTTTGTTTGTTTGTTTACTGTGAAGTAATCAGTGTAAAGAAAAAAGTTCTAGATCAGGAGACTCTACAATTCAAATTGACAATTGTTCTGCAATTTATCATTTTAGAGATCTGTCTAGGGCCCTGAGAAGTTATGTGACAGGCAATACTCATTATAGTCAGGACTTGAACCAAGGCTGTCATAATCCAAGCTGCTACACTGTTTCTTAGGGCTATTGGGCTGTTCCATGAGTTCAGAGACCAAACTTCCTTGAATGTCTAAAACAACATCTACCACAGTAGATATCTAATAAGTATTTAGTGAAAATGAATTAAAGTGAATCAAGACAGATTGCCAAAGGGCCTCTTCAAGGCTCCATCTTTGAGATTATTCTTCTGGGCAATAAAAAGCTCAGGTCTGGGTGAGAGGCTGACTACTTACTGAGATCTTGGATAAGTCACTTAACCTCAGTAAAACTGTTTCCTCATGTTAAATATATCAGGAAAACACTGGGCCACCCCCACCCATCATCACTTCAGATTTAATTCTAGAACACAGAGCATTACTGAAATGAACTATTTATCCCTCCTCATTTAACTGGAGAAGCACCTTCATAAGCACCTGGAACTGACCTCCTGGCTCACCTGAGAAGGCACTGGGACTTCTGCTGGTCTTCCCTGGTTACTAATGCTCACTGAGTTTTTTGAGAGGAGACTATCCAGCTGTTACCCCAAAGGTATTCTTAGTATTTTAATTGGTTTGGCACCTATAATTTCTGCTACTTTTCCCACTATCCTATCCCTTCTTCATCCTCTCTAACCTTCTGTGTTATGCATAATGACCCTTTCTATATCCTAGATCCTTCACTGTCTTTTCTCAGTCACTCTTTCCCTTTCCAAAATAATATCTATTGGTCATGCCTTTTACTCTTCTATCTACAGGATGGCCTATGATAACAATAGGCTAACATTTATATCGTACTTGCTATGCAGGCCAGCACTGTGCTAAGCAGTTCCCAATTATTATTTCATTTAATGCTCACAATGCTGGAGAGTAGGTGCTATTATTGCAGATGAGAAAACTAAGGCAAACAGAGGTTAAGTAACCATCCAAGAGTTCACACAGCTAGCAAGTATCAAAGGCCAGGTTTGAACTCAGGTCTTCCTATTTTCTACTGAGCCACCTAGGTGCTTCCATTTATGCCTTCGATTGGGTATAAATTACATGGCACAGATAACTAATGCAAACAAAACTAGAGAAAGGCAAGATCAGAATTGGCTGGAATCACCATGATCAGACAGATGCAAGGAGGAAGTAGAACCTAATATCCTGGAAGGCTGGGCTAGGAAAGGAGTTAATCTTAAGTTGATCCAGTGACAACAAATACAGGTTTCATTGATTTTGCTTTCTGAGAGTCCTGAAGAGTCTTAGGATTGGAATAAACCTTACAACAATGGATTGTTGCTCCTTAAAACATGAAATGTAAAGTGTAATGGATTTTAGGATACAAAACACAAAATATCAGAACTGGAGAGAACTTTAGAATACACAATGTTAGGGCTTCAGGGGAGCTTAGAGATCAGCGAATCCAATCTATTTATTTACAGAGGAGAAAATTTAGGAGCACTTGGGAAGTAGGATGGGACTGGTACAGAGTAAAAAGGATTTACTTGACCTTTATTATTATTATTATTATTATTATTAAGATTATTCTAGAAAGTTTTCCAAAGTTTTTTTGTTTCTTTGTTTTGTTAGAGGATCTTAGTTAACCTACTGATCTGGTTTGTATGATCACTCAACAAGCATAGTTTTGGAGTCATTATTTAACTGACTCCTAGGTCATTTTGTTTTCCCATGCCACTAATCTAAAAGAAAATTATTAACTATGTCATAGCAAGTTATCATTCTAAAGGTGGCACAACCTCCTCTTCCCTACAAAAATCTCATTAGCACAAACCTACTTCATTCTTTCCTAAGCTTCATATCTTGATTGTCCCTAGGCTCTAACAGCCACAATGACATTTCTAGGATGGCGTTTACACTGGACTGCAATAACAATTGATTGAGAGTCACAAGACCTAGGTTCTAGATTATTCATCACTTCTGTCAAGTCATTTTCCAAATAAGGGTCTCATTTTCTTCATTTGTAAAATTGACATGCTTGGACTAGATTATTCTTGAGGAGTTTTTCAGCTCTTACATTCTATGCCCTGAAGTAGAGCATAGAATTGTAGCACGAGGTAGTGGGAATAGTTCTGCACCTCAAGTCAGGAGAGATTCCTGACTTGCAACTTAGCTACTTACTGAGATCCTGGACAAGTCACTGAACCTTAATCAAGCTGTGGATACTTTTACAATTCATCTCTCAGGGTTGCTAGAAAGGAAAGGATGGTATAAGCTTTAATTATTATATCATTATTTATATTTATATTAATTATTATTATAAGGTCTTTTCTAGCTTTGACATGCTAGGTTCTATGATGCTATCCTCACTGAACCTAGAAAGAGTTTTCAATAATCTGTTAACTATTATTACATCAGATGCATAGGTCTAATATTCTGTTAACCAGTTTCTAGTGTGAGAGAACAACAGATATTGATACAAAAGTGTTCTACAAAGACACAGAATCCTCTGTCCATTCAATAGGTGTGCAGGTAAGGATGTGAGTATATATACTTATATATTTATGTGTATTGTGTGTATGTGTATATGTGTATGGGGTGGTGTATACAAATACACATACCATTTAGATTGTTGTTGTCATATCTGGCGTTAGCCAGAACTCCAGAGAAAGAAGGGTAGACATCTTGGTTTGTTTTGTGGGGACAAATTGAGACAGACTACACACAGCTGTGCTGACAACACTTCTTGCTGGGGCTGGTAGAGCGCCCCAGAGAAGCCTGTCCCTTTAAGCAGGAGTCTTCTCTTGGGTTTCATTCTCTCCGCATCAGTGGGCTCTGGTGGAGCCCGCAGCAAGATGTAAACTTGACTGGTAAGTCAGGGGGTTGGGGGAGGGAGCCTTCTACTGCCCTTTTGGCCTCAGAAACTTTGGTGTCTTGGTGGGATTTAGGATGCTGGCATCTGGGGACGGGAACCAAAGCAATCTGCGCTATTCCAGCTATGACCAATACAATATTACCACATACACACACATACACAAACATGCACATGCATACACACACGCACACACAGTCACCTAGTCATCCCCAATCCACCCCCTGACACCCTGTAACTTCAGCCCAGTGACTGGATGGCAGAGTGTGGGAGCTGTACATTCAGGACCACAGACAGATCCTTTTCCCTTCTTCTAGCCCCTATTGGTCCAACTGGCTATGTCCCCTGGACAGCGTCTCCTCCCCAACTGGGCGGGGGCTTTAGGGACATGCAGATAGCTTTTCCTGAGGCTGGGAAAGGCGAGGGCACTCCTCTCAAGGGCTGTTCCCCACAGCTGAAATAACAGCTATTTTTTGCCATCCACCCTCACCACCCACCCACCACCCACCTCCCCACGCTTCTCTCTCTCTCTCTCTCTCTCTCTCTCTCTCTCTCTCTCTCTCTCTCTCTCTCTCTCTCTCTCTCTCTTTCTCACACACACACACACACACACACACACACACACACACACAAGCGCGCACACGCACGCACACAGTCCGGTTGCCACCTCTCTGATTCTCTTTCGCCTGGATCTTCCCCAGATAGCCAGGCATCCCGGAACCCTCCACTCCCGCCACAGGGGCCATGCCCCACACGGAATCCAGCCCCGAGGCCCGAGAGGAATGAGAGGAGTCCCGGGTACTCTGGGGAGGACCAGGAGATGCTGGCAAGCCCGGTGGAGCCCGCCCCCCTCGGAGGGGAATAGACAAGGCGGCGGGCTGGAGAGAGACCATTCCCGGACAGGCAGCACCAGTCCTAGCCTTGCCAAAGCCCCAGGCAAGAGAAGAATCTGCTCGTTTGAAAAGCTTGCTCTGGGATCTCCAAGGGTAGCAGCCTGCCCCGGCTGTCTAGCTGCGGGGTAATTCAGCTCCCTCCCATCCCCGCCCCGGACCCCCACCCTCCACTTCTTCCCCCACCCCCCAATCTAGCAACGTACCATGAAGAATTATGAGGATGTGTGACAGAGGTATCCAGATGTTGATCACCACTGTGGGAGCTTTCGCTGCGTTTAGTTTAATGACCATTGCGGTGGGCACAGACTACTGGCTGTATTCCCGAGGCGTATGTAGGACTAAGTCTACAAGTGATAACGAAACCAGTCGGAAGAACGAGGAAGTCATGACCCATTCAGGGCTTTGGAGGACCTGCTGCCTGGAAGGTATTTACATCTTTCCTCACGCTGACTCTCAAGGTTTCCCAAATGCTACTGAACCAAGGAATCCAGGCTAGATGGTGGGAGTGGGGGGGGGGGGGGGAGGATTGGGGGAGTGCTTGGTTCAGGGCATTGCTTAGAAGATTTAGGTGTCCAGTACTCAGACTAACTGAGACTATAGATTCGGAATAGCATCAAGAGATGTGTAGCTGTGTGAGGTGGAGGGAATGGTTTCATACTGGCCTGGGACTCCACAGGACTGTAGGTGGCAACGGTGTTTAAGGAAGTCATTTGCCAAAGCCTTCCAACGTCTTTTAGGCTTCTTAGAGCTGGGGTGGGGGGGTTGCAAAGAGGGGGAAGGGGTAGGTGTTGGCTTCCAAGGTTCTCTCTGGACTAGTTGTTATCCGCATACGTCCACCAGGAGTTATCCAGAGCAGGCATTCTCCTGAAAGCTCACGTTTACATAGCGCTTCGCTTCGCAATTTACAAAGTGCCTTCCTCTCAACAGCCTTGGTATGCAGGCAGAGGAAGAAATTGAGACTGAGAGGGGAGAACAACTTGCCCAAGGTCACAAGACTGATAAGTGGTCAACTGGGTGTGCTAATCTAAGACTTCTGTCTCCAAGTCTAACATGCTTTTCATTGCACCATATGGGGTGCAAGGCATGATAGGGACAGTTTTCTACCTCTTTACACATCTCTCACCAGAAACCTTACCTAGTCTAAATTTGTTCAAAGTGGGTGCCTTTCATGGACCCCCTTTGTCCCTTTCAATATTCCCAGATCCTCCCCCCTTAAAAACATAACACTATCACAGTAACTTAAACTCCTACTCAACCCAATACATACACACACACACAATAGCTAAGGAAAACTTCATTGTGTTTCCCCCCCCCCCATCACATCAGTATATCTACCACCCACTGCCACATTAAAGGAAGCCGAAACCTCAGCATTCAAGCTGACAACTCCCAGGAAACCATCTATAGCCAAAAAGAAGAGGTTTTTTCCTTCCCTCAAATCCTACACTCTCTCTCACTCTCTCTCTCTCTCTCTCTCTCTCTCTCTCTCTCTCTCTCTCTCTTTCTCTCTCTCTCACACTCTCACACTCTCACACACACACACACACACACACTCCAGAGATCTATTTTCCTTATGGTCCCCTCAGATTGATGGGGTACCTTCTAGGTACTGAGCTGCCTGTCATTGGAAGCTAAAGCATGGCCACTTGTTGGGTACGTCATCTGGGGAATGAATGCTTTGTGTATGGGTTGATTTAGAGGTTCTGTGAGGTCACTTCTGTGATTCCATAATTCTAATATTTTGTGATTCTAAGATTCTGTGATTATATGATTTTAATATTCTATGAATCTGAAATGTGATGATTCTAAGGTACTGTGACTGATTCCTCAAGATGCAGCAGCATTGCAACTGGTTTTTCCTAAGTCAAAATTTGTCTTTGGCTTAAACTAGCAGTGTATCTTCCAAATTGTAATTAAGAATATAGGCTAAATATTTGCCTTTCCCTGAGGTATTTGTTTGGCTGTGGTAGTAGATGCTGGTTAATATTTCTTATTATAAAACTTGTTCTAACTGTAGAAAAAGAGGTTTAAAGGGGGATAGTGCAGTGTACAAGTGCCAACAGAAACTGTTAGGCAGATCATGTAGAAAATAAAAACCCTTTAGGGATCAGTGGATGAAGGAAGTTGACCAAAATAGAAAGCCAAGACTGAGATTCCCTTAGACTCACTGATGAATCTTTGAACAACCTGGGGCAATAGCTACATTGATGGGCACACCTGAAGAAGCCCCTGAAACTGGAACCCAGAGAGGTTATGCCCCCTTTTTGGACCTTAGTTTTCATCTTCAAAATTAGGGGATGGGACTAATTGTCTGCTAAGGTCTATTCCATTTCTGACATTCTACATTCTATATGTTCAAAGGTCCCTTCTGGGTCCAACATTCAATGTGATGTGTTCTAAGGCGCATTCAATTTCTAACAGCCACTTTTTAAGATCCCTCATATATCTAACATCCTCTGAATCTATGCAAGCCAGAGTCTCTTCCTCCCATCTATCCACATGTTTTCTATGCTGATTTTTCAATGACTGGCATTTACCCACTAACTGAAAAATGTCTGCGTTGCTGTTTGTGTGTAACTTACCAAGAGTGATGAATAAAAACCTCAAACCAAGTGAGTGATTAATAAGGCAGGGAAAAAGACAACTGTTTCAGAATACTGATGAGAGTCCAACATGGCAACTGTGCTACTCTTACTGAGTGAGTATAAAAGCTTTATGAATGACTTGGAAGAGAGGTTAGTTAAAGTAACACAATTTTTAAGAGTTCCATCAATGGGAAAAGAGATTAGACACACCGAATATAAAACTGCTGCAATGTAAGACATCCACCAGTCTCATTTCACAAATGGAGAAATTGAGACCCAGAGGGAGGAAGTTATTTGCCCAAGGTCTTGCATCAAGTTAGTAGCAGAGCCAGGTATTCTGACTTTGAATTTTTCCATTATATGATACCACTGCTGCACAGAAGCAGAATATCAAAGCTAGAAGCAATCTTAGGGATTCCCGAGTCAGGACCCCCCCACACACACACACAACTAGCCATTTTATAAATGAAGAAACTAAAGCCAAAATGGGTAATGATTTACCCAAGGTCATCATATAGATAGTTAATGACAGCATAGTTCTAAAATCTAGCTCTTTTGGCTTCCAATCTAGCATTCTTTCTACTATATTACATAGTTAGATGGCCCCTGCCCACTTTCCTATCATTACCTCACTCCTCAACAATCTTAAAGATCTATATACACACTAGCTATTATTGGGTACATCTCACACACTAATTGGAAAAATGTCTTTGTGCAAAAGCCTCAGTAGCTGGTGCTATGACTTCACTTGCCAGTGTAATATTACATCATCTCGCAGCCTTCTTCCCATAGTCCTGACACCATGGAAAACTGTTGTCCTGATTGTAGCACAGCTAAAATTACTTCAGTCTTCAATACTACAAATTTGCAGTTTGTGAGACTGCAGCTGTGGAAAAGCCACTTGAGAAGCAATTTGGTATAATGAAAGCAATGCTGAACTGGGAGTCAGGACACCTAGGTCCCATCTCTGTCACCAGAGAGAAATCTCAGCTTCCATATCTTTTAAATGAGGAGGTAGTCATCTTCCAGTTTTGACATTTGATATTCTTTGTTCCAAAGTCCCCACCAACTCTTATCATGTTCTAACATTCTAAGGTTTCCCTCCCACATCTGACATCCCATTTTTTTTTTATTTCTTAACATTCTATTGCAACACCAACATTTTTGTTCTAAGGTCTCTCGCTACCTTCATATATTAGTGTCACACAAAGCTCTGACGTCACCCATTCTTACTTCATCGGAATGGTAGCATGTTATTCCACATCAATTTTTCCTCTAAATAGGAGCAAAGCAAAGGGCATAATGATTGTCTAGTGTAGTCAGTCGCATTAGAGAATTTTTGCCTGCCCATTGACTGAAGCTTCAAAATGCATTGCTGCCAGGGCACCAGGCTAAGAATTCCTACCAGGGTCTCTAGCAGTACAGTAGAATCAGGTATGGTTTGCCACAGATGCATGCATAGCTCCTGGAAAGGGGGGAAAAGGCAGGATCAGCCCCTGCTACACAGATAGTAACTAGCCCACAGAAACTGCTCACAACCACAATGGAACAGGCTCATGCTATTTTCTCAATCCAGCTACTGTCAGGGAGACCCAGTTTGGGCACCTTCTCAGTTTGCCCAGTATGTTCCCTAAGTTAAAGGGGGCTTCTTCCCTTCTCTCCTCTTTTTTATTCAGCATCCAGACAATAGAAACAAGAATTCTCTTTTATATAGCACTTTGTGGTTCAAAATAACTTTACACACATTATTTCACTGGATCTTCACAATGATGTGGTGAGTAAGAGTGAGGCAATCAACTTAAAGCACTTACTGGGTATGAGGCACTGTGCTAATCACTGGGGATGCAAAGAAAGGAAAAATCAGCCACTGCCCACAGAAGCTCACATTCTAATGGGAGAGAAAAACAGGCAAATAAGTAGGCACATAAATGTGTGTGCATATAATAATATATACACATGTGTACATACATAATGTATTATATAAGTAGCTAGGTGGCATGGATTATAATATGTACAATTGTATATGTTATAATATGAATATGTATAATATCAACATGCATATCATATATCCATATTATATGTATCTCTATGTATACCTATATGTATACATGTCTATGTGCATTGTATATGAGATAAATTCATATGTAATCACAGAGAGAAGACAGAGAAGAGTAGTATATTATTCTCCCCACATTATGGATAAGGAAATAGACTCAGAAAATTCAAGTGGCTAGCCCATAGCCACAAATCTGAAAAGTGGAAGTGATATCACTTAAACCAACATTACCTAGTCTAATATTCTTTCCTTTACACCGAGTTTCTTCTCAAAAGATGCTCACGCTCACCTGGGCAAAACCCTGGACGATAACCAAATTTTTCACACTTTTGTCCTGGCGTTTTAGGGTCCTTAGTAGGATAAATGAGAAAAACAAAAATATAGATGATACAACTCGCTTCCTAGGACTGGTGAACTCTCTTGAGAAAGCCAATTTCAGTCATTGTCAGTTTGGATCATGCTGACATTTGTACCCAAGAAAGTCTTTAATGTATCCATTTTTCCAGACCCCTCTGTAGCAGGGGTTATGGACCCATTCTGTGTCACAGATCCCTTTAACAATATGGTGAAGTCTTCAGATTCCTCAGAGTAAAAAAAAAAGTTTTTTAAGTGCATGGAAGAAAATATGTAGGATTACAAGGGAAATCAATCATATTAAAATAAAATTGCAACTGTTTCTCACTCAAGTTGGCAGACTCTGAAATCTATCCAAGGACAGGTCCATGAATTCCATATTACACTATAGCAATGTTCCCCTGTGGCACTTCCTTCCTTCACCAATAACAACACTCCTATTCTAATACCAATCCTCCCTAGCTAATTAAACAGGTGCTTGGTAGTGGGCTTTCTGTTTTTGTGGCAGTGATATAAAATTCAGAAACCAGTCTGAACAAGTGTTCATATAGTTACTTGATAGTATTGATTAATTACTACCCTGTGCTAGGCATGTGACAGAAAAGACAAAAATTAAAATAGCTCCTAGCTTCATGGAACTTACAATCAACTAGGGGAGGGGGAGGAACAGGGAATCGTGTATATATACATACGTAAATGCAAAATACGCACAATACAAGGAAATAGGTCTAACAGCTGGAAGAGGGGAGACCAAAAAAAAGACTTTAGGTAGAAGGTGTGTTACTTGGACTGAATGTTGGAGGAAACAGGATTCTATGAGCTAGAAGGGAAGTAATAATGAATGCTAGGCATGGAGGATTATAATACAAAGGCAGGAAATGAAATATTGTGTATGGGGAACAACAAATAGACTACTTTAGTTGTAATGCAGTGTGTGAAATTGGCATAATGTGTGTTGAAGCCAATTCGTAAAGGACTTTAAGGGTCAAAGAGAGGAGATTTTCTTGGTTTTTACTTGGGTTGAAGGCATTCTAGTCTCTTTTAATGATAATTGCTGTTATCTCCATGCTCCTCCATGATTGTACATTCCTCAAAGCAACGCTGAGACTGATATTGCAAATGTCATTTTTTCCACATTTTATAGGTGAAAGAATGAAGACTCAGAAGGAAAAAGTGGCTTCCCAAGATCACATAGCTAGCAAGTGGCTGAACTAGAATTTGAACAGAAGTGTTCTTATTCTATGGGGGTAGTAAGGTGGTACAGTGGATAGAGTGCTGGGCCGCAGTAAGGAAGACTCATCTTTGGGTGTTCAAATCTTGCTTCAGACACTTACTAGCTGTATCACCCTGGAAAGTCTTTTTGCCTCAGTTTCCTCATGTGTAAAATGAGCTGGAGAAGGAAATGGTAAATCACTCTAGTATTATCTTTGCCAAGAAAACCCCAGAGGGGGGTCACAGACACAATTGAAACAACTTAACAACAACATTCTGATTCTATATGCAGCAGCTTGTCTACTGCACCACAATACTTCTTCCCAATTCTATTTGCCATCAGCATCCAGGGGCACAGCACAGAAAAGGGAGGGAGAGATCAGAAGACAGACACTGACACCTTTAAGCAATACTACTTTGGAAGGCTTCAGCATCATAACACCATTGGTGACTGAGAAGGGGACCCTTGTCATTTGCCATAGCAAACTAGGGAGCCAAGCAATGTAAATATCAGAGACATCTGGGAGTGGCCTTCATTATAGGTTGCTGACTCAGTCCCGTATTCCTAAGTTCTCTCCCCTATGTGTGACTTTCCTTGGCATCCCAAGGGATCTGATCAGCTCAATTGAACACTCAGAGGATGTGACTAGCGATTGTGTTCCCTAGAGGGAGTAGCCTTGTCACTGTGTTTGTTAGAAATTGTGAGAGCAGGGGACATGGAGACAGGGGTAACATAAGCACCAGAGGAAAAGGCAGTGATTAAAGAAGTGCCCACAGCTCAGCTACATGCTATTAATATATCTGACACATCTTACTGAGACCTTCTCTCCTCTCTGAGGGTGGTTCCTCCAGTGGAGTTCCAAGTCTTTGGCAATGTCTAGTTGATATTCGAGATGCTCTTGAAAGCTACTGTTTGTCATTCCCCAATCAGATGAGTGAGGAGTTGGTTCTTTATGCTCATCTCCAACAGAGACCTTAGATGAGGGCTGCGGGACCTACAGCCTGGAGATCACATGTGGCTCTTTACATCCTCAAGTGTGGCCCTTTGACTGAATTCAAACTTCACTTGGGGTAGGGGACTTTTGGCCTTGATGTGACCTCAATGCCAAAGGTCTCCCACCCCTGACCAAAGGTCTTACCAGGAGCCTTAGTTCATAATGACTACAGAATAAAATACAGATTTTTTTAGACTGGCATTCAAGCTCTCTATAATCTTCCTCTAACTGATTTTTCTAGACTTACCCCACTCTACTTGCCCTTTATAACTCCATGCTCCCATCAAACTAAACTATTTCTTATTTCCAGTCTCATCTTGTTCTCCCTCTCCCAACTCCATATGTCTACACACTCTCTCCCATCCTGGGAAGAGACACTGCCCAGACTCTAATCTCTACCCATTGAAATCATTGTCTTTCTTCAGATACACCACCTTTTCCAGGAAGTCTTCCTTCATCTTCCTTACTCAGCCCTGACTAGAACTGATCTCTCTATCCTTGAATCTTTTATTCTTTTTCACTTGAGCTCTTTTATGTACTAAATTGTAACATAGTAACCTGAGCATATTCCCTTCCCTTATCTCTATTAAGAGAGGAATTCTATAGTTCAGCATGGGACCTTGGTCACTATACATACTTAATAAACATTTGTTGTTGTCCTGACCTCCATCAAAGACCCTGATGGCTCCCAGTGTCAGATATGTTCCCTACCTGTATCTCAGGTTCCTTAATAAAATGGATTTGCCCCTCTCCTTGTTCATCCTTCCTTTTTTTCCTTATGTAAGGCATGCTGTGCTGAACCAAGTTTTCAGCGTCAAGGCTCACAAAGACCATTTCATATTCATTGTCATCATTCACAATATTTTGCATGCTGCCTCATGGCCATTTCAAGAATAATCATAATAGGTTACATTTCTATTATGGCTTTACAAAGTACTTTCACATCTATAACTTGATTCGATCCTGTGAGGCTTTTAACTATCCTTCGAAGCTTTGCTACAATGCTGCTTCCACTAGGAATTTTCTTTGATTTCCCTGGATGATCTTTCACCTTAAAGTCTCTAATAGTACACTGTGTGTTACTCTTCCTATTCCCTCAGCACATTATTTTGCATAATAACTATCTATGTTCATGTCATGTACCTCTACTAATCTGTAAGTTTTACAAAGGCAGGGAATAAATATATTAGTTAAATTTTATATCTCCCCCAGCATGGTGCTCCATATACATTAAGAGTTTGTTTGATTTAGATGTGCTGTATGCCCAATGAACAAATAGGGGAAGTAAGATTCAGAGAAAAGAAATTATCTGCTTTCTCAGTTATTAAGTGGCAGAGCCAATATTTGAACCTAAGTCTTTAGATCCAGTTCCTTTATTCTTTCCATGGCACCCCTCTCCTTCCTCAGGATAAACCTCCCCAAGATACTATAAGTAGGCATAACTCTCATCCCTACAAGGGTCCCCTAGATGGGGGACAGTTGTGCTACAATCAGGCAAAAAAGTAGCCTTTTTGGTCTCCATTTCTGCAACCCCAAAGAGTTTCCTTTTTCCATTTAAACTGAATAGGGCAATGTACCCTTTGGTTGGATTCTACTCCAGCTGCAAACATGAGCTGATAAAAACAGCCAGATTGGATTTGGCTGACTTTTCAGGGTCCTTTCCTTTCGCCTCTGCTGGGTACCTAGAGAGCTATCAGGCCACAAGGTGGGAAAATACAGATGCAGCATTAAAAATAACATAGCAAATGACCAAGAATATTAGCTCTCACCATTTCTACAGTACTTTAAAGGTTTACAAATATGCTCCACACAATAAACCTGTAAGATGAGTAGTTCAAGTCTTTTAATCCTCATTTTAGAGACACAACAATTGAGAACCCAAGTTTAATGACTTGTCCAAGGTCACTTACCTTCTGACTTCAGGATTAAAACCAAAAGGTTTTTCACTAATACCATGCACAGTGAATAAAGCACCAGCCTGGAGTCATTAGGACCTGAGTTCAAATTTAGCCTCAGACACTTGACACGCTTACTATCTGTGTGACCTTGGGCAAGTCACTTAACCACAATTGCTTTGCCTTCCCCACTCACACCAAAAGGAAAGAAAAGAAACATAAGCAAGAACTTTATAACAAGTACACATAGTTGTCTCCCCCATTTCATTAGACTGTGACCTCCTTGAGAGCAAGAACTATATTTTTGCCTTTCTTTGTGTTCACAGAATTTAGTAGAATACCTGGCACATAGTAGGCACTTATGAATGCTAACTAACAATCCACCCTCTCCACAACAGCTCACCTGTTTATAGGATTGTTTAAGAATTACAAAGTGCTTCATAGATAGTATGTCATTTGACGCTCACAACTACCAGGTGAGGTAGAAGCAGTTATTATTGTCATTCTACAAATGAAGACACTGAAGTACATAGCTAAGTGACTTGCCCAGGATCTCTGAGATAGTAAGTGTCTGAAGCAGGATTTGAACTCCAGTCTTACTAATTCCTACATTCTATATAGTATAATCCCTACACTCTATATAACAGCCTCACCAGGCTGTTAACAAATCAGACCATCTTAGAAAACAGTTTGGCATAATGGATAGAATGCTAGACTTGGAATTAGAAAGAAGTGAGTGAAAATGAGTGTTAAAAATTGTTTTTCCATGTAATTGAGGAAAAAAGTAAAATATTGCTTTAAAAGAGTGAGGAGCAATGGGAAGAAAATAACATTTACAGAAAGCTTGGCCAGAGGTCCAATTCCACCATATCACCGTAGGAGCATTTAAGGATGAAGCCTGAGGAAGAATATTAAACAAACCATTAAAAAAAGATCTATCTGTCAAGATTTCTATTAAAATTATAATAATAAAACACTTTTCCTCTATTAAAAAAGATCTGGGTTCAAATCCACATACTGACCTTTACGAACTTTATGATCACTGACAAGTCACTTAATTTCTTGGTGAGACTCGGTTCCCTTATCTTTAAAATGGGGGGGTTTAATATCTATAACGTCAAGAAAAAGGATGCTGAGTGATTTGTAAAGCATAAAACAACATATAAACATCAGCTCTTCTTATTAGGCAGATAGTTGGTTCTCTGTCATTGAAGGTGGTCAAGGAAAGAGTGGATATCCAGTTGATGGGGTGTTTTAGAGAAGAGATTCTTAACCTGGGGTCTATGAACTTTTAAAAATAAATGTTTATAACTGAATTTCAGTATAATTGGATTCCTTGGAAATCCTATGTCTTTTGTTTTATGCACCTAAAAATATTCTTCTGAAAAGGGGTCCAGAGGCTTCATCAAATGGCCAAAGGGGTCTGCGAAAAAAAAAAGGTGAGGAGCTCCTGATGTAGAGGGAAATCCTGCTCCAGGTTATAGGAACTAGAGACACTCCTGTTGTTTCCATTTGTTGGTCTTGGTTTTGCCCTCGAGAACCAAGTAGACTAAGTTTCTATGACAGCCCATGTCAAAATTATTTAAAGTACCTCCTCAATAGTGTCTCATTAATGTTCTGGACATTGTATGTTTGGAGGGAAGAAGGAAAGGAAAACAGGTATTTTTATAGTTCCAATTTTATGAGCCTAGAAGCTAAGATACTGAGCAGGAAAGTAATTAGAGTTATAGTGAACTACAAAGACAAACAGAATTTTAGCTTTCTACTTCTCAATGCCCTCCCCTCAACCCCTTGCTAGGCAATATACATCCTATATAAACCACATGTCAACTGGTATAACAATGATGATGATAACTAGCATTTCTATGGCTCTGTAAGATTTGCAAAAGAACTTTACAAGTATTACCTCATTTTCCCCTCACAATAAATACCATTAGTATTCCCATTTTATGGATAAGAAAACTGAGTCAGACAGAGATTAAGCTTTCTCATCTGTAAAATACGGATAATAATAGTACCTATCTCCCAGGGTTGCTGTGGTGATAAAATGAGATCTTTATCCAATGCTTTGTAAACCTTAAAGTGCTATATAAATGCTAGTTATTATTACTTGCCTAGGGTCATATAGCTAATCAGTATCTGAGACTGGATTTGAACTCAGGTCTTCTTGACTCTAGGTTTAGGACTCTGTCTACTATGCCACCTAGGTACCTAGTAACATGCTAATTACCAAAGTAACCAGATGAGTTGATCAGATGTTTGAGGGTTGTAAGAATACAATCCTAATTCAGGCTTCCCTGAGAATGTCAGATAGAATACAATTGTATAGTTAGGCAATTCAATTGTCAGAAATTTGGATTTGGAAACCCTAGCCTTGAAGAAATTATATATTGGGAGCACTTCCTAATATCCAAATATCTTATACATAAATACCATTGTTTTATCTCTTTTGATGTTGCAACCACTGGTAAAAGGAACCAATTGAATTGTTTTTTTTTTCAAAGAAAACACAGAACCTCAGAGTTGGAAGGAAGCTAAGACATTGGTTAGTCAAGGTCATATGTGAGAATGAGTCTACTTCCCCCTTTTTCTCACAAGTGGTTATCCAGTCTCTGCTTAGACACAGTCAGTGTACTCACTATATAACACAAGCCACCCAACAGGCATTTCCTGAGCACTCCTATGTACCCTCTCCTGATTTCATGTTTTTGTAAATACTGTCATCATCCTTCAAAGAGGAACCACTTCATCCACTTCTGATGTCTCCTCCTTCCACATGTCACACTACTCAATGTGTGGTACTGCTTAAGAGCATAAAGAATCAAACTAGCAGTCAGAATAGACCTGAGCTCAAGACCTACCTTGGTTATATATCAGTTTTGTGAGCCAAAAACATTCACTGAGAGTTCTCTAAATTAAAAAAAAAATCCCAAATCAACTTCTACTTCCCCTCTCTCCTCCAGGCACTGGATTACACAAAGGTAAACATAGAAATGAGAAGCTTTCCCTAAAGGAGCTTATGTTCTACTAGGTAACACAATATGTTCACAGACGGATAAGGGAAGAATGTATAGAAAACAAATATATAGTGATTGGAAGAAGAGAATTAACAACTCTTGAAGGAAATGGCTATCGATTTGAGCCTGGAAGATTGCTAAGGGTTCCTGGGGATAGAGGGGAGGAGGAAGAAATTTGAGAATGGGGAGGATAGCAAGTAAAAAGGCCCAGAGAATTTCACATATGGGACATAGCAAGTAGGCCAATATGATTATAACTTAGAGGGTAAAAATGGAAGAGTAATAAATAAACACCTTAAAAATATAGGCTGGAGCCAGATTATGAGGAAGATTTAATGCCAATCAGAAGAGTTTGCATTTCATTCCGAAGTTTAATAGGGAGCCATTCAAGGCCCCTTTAATAGAAGTGGCATGGTTAAAAATGTGTTTTAGGAATGTTAGTTGGTCACTTCTGTAGAGAACGAAAAGGGGAGAAAATAGAAGTTGGATTATCTATTAGGAGACCTTGGAATAAGTGAAACAAGAGGTGACAAGAGTCTGGTTAAGGTGGTGGCCATGTGAGTAGAGCAAAAAGAATGAATTAGAGAGAATTAGAGCCAACAAGAGTAAGTTGCTGCTTGAACATACAGAGTGAGAAAGAGAGAGGAGTCAAGGGTTGTTCCCCTAGTTAGCAAACCTGGGTGAATAGAAAACGGTTTGATAAAGCAACTTATTCCATTGCACACACAAATTGAATTGCTTCCTAAGATCCTATGACCTTACCATTGGCCCTTCTTCTAGGTCTTCCTATTCATGTTGTCTTCCTCGAATAGAATGTCTATTCCTTGGGAGTAAAACTTGTTTATCTGTTTCTATCTTTAATGCTTGGCACATAGTCAGAGAGTAAGAAGCACTTCTTTATTCATTTTAGGGTTGCTTCAGTGTTAGAAGTTCTTTCTTATACTAAAATCAAATCAGACTCTCTCTAACTTCCATACATTGGTTTTAGTTCAACCCTCCAGGGCCAAGCAGAATAAGTCTAATGCCTCTTCCCTGTGACAACCATTCAATTATTTCAAGGGAGAATTTAAGTGTGGGAAATTGAAAGGGGGAGTATACATGCTAAAGGGTCTGTTCCCTCATTGATGCTTAAGAATTTATGACTTTTTCCTAGATCTAAAGGAAATGGAATTCTAGACAGAAAATATTCCACTGTATAGTCCACAGTTGCACTGTACGGCCTTTGAAATGCAGGGAGAAAACCTGGCGAATTACAGCAATATACTGCAAAGGGGATAACTATTCACAGTTGCCATTCTCAGCCTCTGTAGACAGTTTCATTAAAAATGCCAGTTCTCAGTCATGCAAATCCACTCAGTGCTGAAGCTTGGTCATTTGGAATCATGTTTAAAACAAAGCATTATGACCTTTTGAAAATTACATGAGAGCAAAACAAATTAGATGTTTATCAGATTAAAACAACCCCTTGGCAAAAGCATAACTCAGAGCGGGCACTGGTTTGAGGGGTGTGTATGTTTTTAATGACTTTTAGTAAAAGATGCTATCCTTGGGATGCAACTGAATTGCTTGAGGTATTTTGAAACAAAATCAAGTGGTTGTGATGTTAATCTGAATCAAAGGTCTGTTAGATATCATAGTTACTGGGTCTCCAAAGACCTTTGCTTTGATTTTCTGTGCCCAATGTGGTCTTTGACACAAAGTGGCAGATTGAACAGAGAAAAGGACATGGCTGAGATCTTTGTGACCTAGTGGACTCAGGCTGAAATCTTTGAATTAAGCAATCTGCTTGTAATTAATTGTTATTTGAGAGTCCTACTCTTGGAGGAATACATTCAGACAATGTCACTCCACTAAAATTCTAGGTTCTGTTCTTCCTGAGGAAAGTGTTTGGGGCAGCCCCAGAAGACATTTCCAACTGGGTTAGTGGTGGTGGGGATGCATGGCTTGGACTTCCAAGGGACTTATATTACAAATGAAGAAACTTCCTCAATCCATTATCAACAAGTTTCTGAAGTACTCAACTCAATTTGTCTCCTTCAATAAGCCTTACCTGACTAACCTCATGCACATCATCACACCACCTCACAGCTGAAAGTTATGTCAAAGGGCATCTAGTCCAAATAACACTTGACCAAAGATCCTCTTTATGTCATACCCAGCAAGTGGTTATCTAGCCCTTTCTTGGATGCTTCCAGTGAGGAGGGATGACTACTTCCTGTGGTTTGGAAGCTCTAATCATTAGTAAGTTTTTTCCTGACATCAAGCCTTTGTCTCTTTGCAACTTCAACATGAGGTTCCTCATTCTGCCCTCTGAAGTAAAGCAAAACATGTCTAATCCCTCATCCATGTGTCCACCCTCCAAATACTTATAAGATGGCTAGCATATCCCCATTGTCTTCTCCTCTCCAGGCTTACTATAGAGCCAAGACCAACAGCCAACCTCACATAGCATGAGTTGAGTTCCCTTCAACACTTTGGTTACCATCTTCTGGATATCTTCCAGCTTAATCAGTGTCTTTCCTAAGATATGGCACTCTCCACCCCACCCCCAATACTCCAGCCATGTAAAAAGAGAAGACAGTGCATCAGGATCATCACCTCCCTCATCCTAGACATGGTATCTCTCTGAATGGAGCCGAAAATTGCATTTGATTTTTTGACAGCCATACCACACTGTTGAGCCATATGGCACTTGTAGTCCATTTTCAGATGAACTCTTTTTTGTAGGTGATTTCCACATGTGCTCTTCCTCTGTCACAATAACCGAGGTACAGATCCTAGCCTTGTCATTTACTAGCTGTATGACATTGGATAACTGATTTAAGTCTCTAGACTTCCATTTGTTCACCTGTAAAATGGAGGAAACAATACATATTTTATCTATCTCATATGCTTGCTGTGAAGATCAGATTAAAGAATCGATACAAAATGCTTTTTGACTGTAAAGACCTACAGAAATGTGAGCTATTATTTCCATTGAGATTTTCTATCTGGATATCTTTTCTCTCTTTCTAAATTGTGAACTCTGTGAAAGTCCATCTTCTATTTTCCTTGTGTCTTCCCACAAGGCCTAATTTAATGCTGGACCCAATGAAGGTGCTCAATGGATAAATTAATCAATGAAACCAAGGTGCAGAGACAGCATGAAATGGACAAATTCAGAGAAAGAAATTTAAGCTGGTTACTCCTTATATATTTAAAACGGGGGTGGGAGGGAAAGGACGGGTTTCACCTTGGAATATGTAATTTTAAAAACACTCAATGAAGAATTCTATTCTTCTCTGATGTCTCTGCAAGACCGGTCATTTTTAAGACTCTAAATGGAAATATGTAATTTTTTTTAAAGTTTAAAACTCATATTTTATGGTGGGGATGAGAGGAAGGTGTGGAAGGAAGCAAGTCAGTTTAGTGGCTCAAGATCTTCATGATGGAACAAAGACCCATGTCAGGAAATTGCTGTTTTCCCTGCTTCCTTTTCCTGCTTGTGGCAGCCGACGGCAGAGTGGATTGCTTACTGAGCTTGGAGTTAGAAAGATGTGAGTTCAAATATAGCCTCAGACACAAGCTATGACCTTGGACAAGTCATTTAACCTCTGTTTGCCTCAGTTTTCTCCACTGTAAAAATGAGAAAAAAATAGTAATACCCTACTCCCAAGGTTGTTGTGAAGTTCAAATGAGATAATATTTATAAATGTGCAAATACTTAGCAGAGTACTTGACACACAGTAGGTACTGTATAAATGTCTATTCCTTATTCTTGTCTTCTTTTTCTTTTTTCCATTCCCCAGGGACCAAAATCACAGAATGTTAGAACTTGAAGAGAGCTAAAAAAGCATAGAATATCTAAGCTGCACACTACCTTAAAATATAGAGTTTTGGAATATTGAAGCCAGAATGAATAATAGATCACAGCATATTAGACCTAGAATTATAGGATGTTAGAACTAAGAGATTTAAGACATCACTTGTCCAATGCCTTAATTTTGTAGATAAGGAAACTGAGACCAAGACAGGTCTCAGCACATTCAATCAATAAAACTTCTGAGATCTGAACTTCAATCTTTGGACTCAGAGTCCAGTACACCTTCCAATGTACCAAGTTTATAGTCTCATTGGAGAGCTAAGACAGGCAATAATGCTTCAAAACAATAATAATTGATCACATTTATGTGGTATTTAATTGTTAACAAAATGCTTTCATAACCTGTGAAGTAGGCAAGGCTGAAGAAGCCAAAACCTCAGGAAGGCAAGTGACTTGCTCAAGGTAATAGAGCAAATGAGTGGTAAAGCTAGGATTCAAAATCAGGACTCCTGAATCTAAATCCAATATTCTTTTCCACTACCTCCATAACTTTGGGATAGAAGCAGAGATAGATCTGGGAAAGTTTAATCAAGGAGGTGGCACCTGAGACAGACCTTGAAGGAAGAGAAGGATTTCATTTGTTAGAGTGTGTAGATGATGTGGAGAAGGCTGGGGCAGGAATAATCCAATACAGAGGAATGTGGGAGTGTGGGTAGGACATAAGGGAGAGCATAAATAAATTCACAGTAATGAGAGAAAGTCAGATGGAAAACAAGGAGTATAAGCTTCCTGAGGGCAACCATTGTTTATATTTTTGCCTTTGCATCCTCAGTCTTGGCATGGTGCCCAGAACATTATAGGTGCTTAATAAATATTTGTCAAGTGAATGAAAGGGAGAGAGTAAATAGTCTGGTTTAGTTAGAACATACAGTAGTATAATAAAGCTAGAAAGATTGTGGAGGATCTTTAATTCCAGATAACAACTGGAAAAGACTCTAGAGATAGTCTCTTTCTGAGTTGGCTATTTCCTTCTGGTTCATTGCCATCCTTCCTTCTCATCTCCTTCCTTCTCCTTTAGGAATCTTTGCTGCCTTGTCCTCTCAGGTAGAACATCAACACTGAACAGATTTCTGGTATTTCTTTCTTGAGTTCTATATGGTTCAAGCTATAGCAAGCCATTGTTCAGCCTGAACCAAGATGTAAGGGGGCAAGGCAAGCTTTCATCAGGCACAAAGAGAAATGCCTTTGATTAAAAAGCCATCCTGCCACAAGAAAGCATGACAGAGCCTGGGCTATTCGCAGTGTCTTGATTCTTTGTTCCTGAACACTGACAGAGCCCAGGCAAATGCTCAGGCTCTGTACAGAGAACAATGCAGTATTCAAATGTCTTACATGTCAGACACAACAAAGTAACTGAACTGCTACTACTCAGCTTAATGATAGGTGCTGCTACAACTTTATATTCCTGCTATACAGGCAACTTCTAATTTAAAGAGAATGCACCTTGGGGTATTTTTAAATCATTCATTCTTTAAAGAAACCTGCTGAAGGCTTGCATTCTGTATGGTGTTGGAGCTTTGCACCGTCACTCACATGTGACAAATCCACATGTCAGCATGAGGGTTCTTTCCTTAATTTAACTCAGTTCACTTCAGCAAACTTTTATTAATCACTTACCACATACCAGAAACTATCCTAGGCACTGAAGATAGATGAAAATGAAACAATTCCTACCCTCAAGAATCTTAAATTCTACTACTTAAGCTATTTGGCCTTAAGTGTCAGATCCTTTAATC
The DNA here is from genome assembly GCA_028646575.1 of Pseudocheirus occidentalis. NCBI lineage: Eukaryota > Metazoa > Chordata > Mammalia > Diprotodontia > Pseudocheiridae > Pseudocheirus > Pseudocheirus occidentalis. Next base: position 110,996,021 of record CM053599.1, on the reverse strand, counting down.
CAGTTTGTACACTGCCTTGGGATTTCAGTAATTTATTCTGTCTCTAAAATTTATCAACCAAATGTCCATGGACAAGTAGCTACCTCTCTCTAAACCTCAGTTTCCTCACCTTTAAAATGGGGATAATAATCCTTACAATACCTACATTACAGAAGTGGTCACGGATGGGAGCCTTGCAAGTTTTAAAGTGCTATAGAAATTCAAAAGTAGAGTGGGCTGGCCATACATAGGGCTAAAACACTTAGATGAAGTGCAAAAAATGTCATCAGTGATCTGTTTCTTGTCTCTAAAGCACAATAATTCTGGTTTCAGTCATAGAACATCAGCTAAAAGGAGCCTCACTGATCGTCTTATTCAAATTCATTATTTTACAGAGGAGGCAATTGTTGCCAAAAGAGAGAAAATACAATTAGTTTATAAAAAGATTTGGGACAAGAACCCAGTTCTCCTGACTTTCTGTTCAGGGTTTTTCTACCACCCCATAGCTGTCACCAATATCAGAATGTCTGGTAGCACTTAAGTGAGTGACTAGGTTGTTAAGTTTCCATCAGACCCCATTTAGACATAGCCTTGGAATTAGGAAATAATTTATTGGTATAAACATAGATCACACTGAAATATAGCTCTTCCTCATCTCTAAAATGAATTATCTTTAAAGGAATACATACATACACATGCCTACGTACATACATCTACAAACATCCACAGAGAGAAAAAAATGAAAGCAGCTAGAGATCATATTTAGGTTTTATCCAAAGAAGGGATTTGGGGCAGAGGGAGGGAAATAATACATATGCCATATATGCATTCAAGAATTATATGGAGAGAAATAAGGAAAGGAAGGGAAAGGGAACAGAGGGAAGAAGAAGGAAAGAGAAAAGAAAGAGGAGAGGGGGAGGAAGAGGAAAAAGAAAAGAGAAGGATGGGAAAAGGAAGATAGGAGGAAAAAAGGAGAAGAGAAGAGAGAAGAAGGGAAATGGAAGAGGAAAAGATGAGAAGAAGGAAAGGAAGGGAAGTGAAAGGATGGGAAGAAGAGGGAAAGAGAAGGGGAAAATAGGAAGAAGAAAAGAGAAAGGAAAGAGAAGAAGAAGAGGGAATGAGAGGAAGAGGGGAGCAAAGGAAGATGGGAGACGGGAGAAGAGAGGAGAGGGTAAATGGAGGAATGGAGGATGAAAGGAAAAAGGGAAGGAAAGGGATAAGAGGGGAAGGAAAGAGGTATGAGAGAGTAAAAGAAGAAAGAAAAGAGGAGGGGGGATCTAGCATTTCTATTTATATATCACTTTAAAGGTTATATAGCATTTCACATACTTTATCCTATTTGATCCTGGCAAGAATTACAATTGTTAGTATAAATGTATCACCTTCATTTTTACAGATGAGGAACCTGAAACCCAGAGAAATTAAGTTACTTTCCCAAGATTATACAACTAGGAAGTTCCAGGTTTGAGACTAAAAGTCCAGTCTTTTGGCCATATATTTGGGAGGCAGCCCCCCTCAGTTTCCTTATTTATTGGGTTGCCAGTACTATACCTTACCACGTCACTGAGGGCAGAGGCTGGTAAACTTTTTGAGGGAGAATTGCTTGCCAATAGCCAAATGAACTGATATCAGCAGCCTGGCTCTGACTTCTCCAGTAAAAACAACTGAGATCCTCAGAAACCTTATAAGGGTGGTTCAGTGGGAAGGAATAGCTACCTCCCACCAAAATAGATTGAAATAAGTTCAATAATGCAAATCTTTATTAAGTGCCTCCTTGATACTCTACAGTGATTAACTCTGTATTCCAAAAGATGAATAATACCCTGGTATTGGGTCTTAAGTCAAGTTACTTAACCACTCTGTCAGTTTCCTCATCTGTCAAATTGGGATAATACTATCATCTGCAAAAGCTTGGTGTAAAGATAAAATAAGATAAGATCTGTAAAATGTTTTGTGAACCTTAAAGTACTATATAAATGCTAGCTATGATCGTCCTTGCTCATAGAGTTCATTGTCATGTAGGAAAATAAGACGTGTACAAAGATTAATACAATACAAATAAAACAAATGCGCAACAGAGGTAAAAATGAAGGACTTTCTGAGGTTTGAGAAAATAGTCATTTCTGAATGGAGTGGGGTGAGGATTCCCCCATGACTTAGTTCTAAAGAAGACGGGGTTTGATTGGGCAGAAACAAGCTAATGGATTGTACCAGCTAAGGTAACCTAGAGAGCATCAAGCCTATCCCTGCTGGCCTTGTGGTAGCACATAGTACAAAGCAGGACCACAAAGAGTGTTATGGATGGCATGGTTCAGATGACAGCTGTATCAGCCAGTTGGGACCAGAGGGTTAAAGTCAATAGCACAGGACCAAGGCAAAAGGCAGTCAGGTAATCTGCAGTCAGAATGGTCTCAAGCAGGGTGCAGTTTCAGGACTAAGGACAGCTCCACAGGAGTCAGTGCTCTAACAAAAGTAGCCAGCCTTTATTCAGGTCAGCTCTGTCCCACAGAGCAGAACTGTCAAGGATTAATTGGACCTTGATAGGTCCTGACCTTTTCAAGGCAGGGAATCATATATCTATCCATCCCCATGCCTAAGGCCAGGGCCATAGCCTCTAGCCAGATTTGAGGCTCAGCAGTGAAAGTCAGCTGGGTTGGAGCTCAGAGGCAGGAGCAGGTTTGGAGGGTGAAGCCCTGACCTCCTCTTCATCAGAATTTCCTGTGCTTGGGGAGGGAGCCTCCGGGTGGGAGGGTGGTGTAGAACAGTCCTGACCTCAGAGACCTAATACAGCCCTCTTTTGCAGTATCCTCCATGGGTTAAGAGAGGACCAGCTTTTTGCAGATTGATAAAGAGTTCTCAGAAGTGGCCTTTGTGGGCATAGCTGTTCCAACCAATCAGATACTGTAACTGCTTGAGATGGATACTTGAATCTCATATGTGGACTCTAAAGTCCTCATCACTTCTACAGAAGAGCAGGGAAAACATGGGCCAGGGGCATAAGTCTGTATCAGACTCCCTGAAGTAGAACAGAAAATGGTGAAATATCAAATAGCTGATGTTTGATGTTGCTTAGTTATTTTCAGTAGTACTGAATCTGTGACGTCTTTGGGGGAGTTTTCTTGGCAAAGGTACTGGAGAGATCTGCTATTTCTTCCTCTTGCTCATTTTACAGTTGAGGAAACTAAGGCAATCAGGATTAAGTGACTTGCCCAGAGTTATACAGCTAATAAGTATCTGAGACTGGATTTGAACTCAGGTCTTCCTGATTCCAGGATCAGCACTCTATCTACTTTGCCACTAGCTGCTAGTGATGTTTATATAATGTTTTGAAGTATGCAAGATGTTTCAAACATACTATCACATTTGATCCTTGCAATAGTCCTATGAGGTAGATCTATAGGCATTATTAGAACCCATATTACAGAAAAGGAAATTGAGGTCCAAAAGATTAGGTAATCTGCCTAGAGTCAAATAGGGAGTGAGAAGAAAATCTGGGATTTTAGCCCAGATTTTCTGTCTCTAATGTTTAGCACTTTTTTCTCACTATATCATGCTAACTAGATTGCCTAGAGTCACTCAACTCAGGGACTGAGGCAGGACTTGATGATCCCAAGTCTAAGGCTCTTTCCACTATACCATTATACTCATAAAGGTCACAGAATTTATTATCTGAGTTTTGGGGGAAAGTCCGTGGAAGTGGATGTCTCTTTTCTTCATTGGTTGTACAGGTAAGAGGTATTAGGTGTGCATCTATGGGGGCTTTTTGCTGGGGGTGGGGTAAACTCCATCTACAAGGTTTTATAGGTCACTTTTAACTGGAAAATGAAGAATTGTGTTTCCTAAATGGTAAGTAGTATTTTGAGTGCAATAGGGAGTATAAATATAGTGCGATTTCTTATTGAGAATGGGTAGTTTGACATAGTAGAAAGAGTACCTAACTTGGCATTGGAAGATCTAGATTTAATTCAAGGTTGCAACAATGATTTAAATGTGTGACCATGGAAAAGTCATTCAACCTCACTACAAATCAGTTAGCCCCAACTATTAAATGGGGCTCATAATGTATTCTCTGCCCATCTCTCAATGTTATTGTACAGAAATGCTTTGTAGCTCTTAAAGGTCTGTGTGCATGTGAATTATTAGTCTCCAAAGAGGTAGAGACATGTATGTTGTTAGAATGTCAGGAATTTAAGAACATAAAATTTCAGAACTAGAAAAAATCTTGAGATTACCTAGTTTAACCCCCTAATTTTAGTTATGAGGAAATGGAGACCCAGAGAAGAGAGTAACTTCTTCATAGCTACACAGCTCACTAGTGGCTGAGTTGAAACTAGAACCTGCATCTATTAACTCCTCATATACATCTCTTCCCCAGCAGTTTCAAACATGTGGTGCCTTATGTCTATCTTTCCATCAATATGCAGGTGGGGAAAGTGTTGACGGGTGAGCCTTGACTTTTAGATTTGATAAATTCCAAACCAGATGGGTCGCAAAGAGAAGTTAGTCTGGAGTTCTGAAGAGGTTTTTCCAAGGTTGAAAATGCCATTAAATTCCCTGGTATAAGCCAAAGTCTAAGGTAATATGCTCCATTTTGGAGAAATGAGATGTCAAAGCAATTGTGGGCATCCCTCAGTATTTCTGTTTAGGGCATTTGGAAGGGAGGAAGAGTTTACACTCTAATGGGGTAAACAACACAGAAGTAAATGAGGGGCAGAAAGGGATATTTTTGTTTGGGAAGTCACAGGAATGGTGAGAGAAACAATAAGGCAATTGTTTGACATGCCCTTTCCAAAAGCAATGGTAGTACTGATTTGACTAGAGCTCTCAAAGAAAGGAGTGAAAAGTGTGTGTGGTAGAAGGTGAAGGAGGAATGACATACTAGGCAGGGTGGGAGACAGTCAAGATAAAAAAATCATGGTTCCAGGAAATTCAAAGCTAAATTCTAAATCGTTGCTAAAATGAATGAGAACTATGGCCCATAGGTTTGCGCTGATGGCTCAGGAAGTCTTTCTACTCACTAGCCCAGGCTTCAGTTTTAACTAATAGAGAATTTTAATTTAATGATCTCATTAAGCCCCCTGAGAAACTTAACCCACTCAGCTTTGCAACTTCCTTCTGGTGGTGAGTTGTCCTGATTGGTGAATATAGACGAACTCACATTGCTTACCACATGTAGTGAGTCCCAAATCAACGGATCATTCTTCAGATCCCATGAAGTCAGTCAGTTCAGTCATCTTATCTGCCACCAAACGTGGAACAGAACCCCCATCCTCCTTTTCACTTCTTGCTCTAGGAACTATAATCAAATTTAATATTACCATTGTTTCTAGAAAGGTCATGTTCCCTTATGGTTCTACAAGCAATCTCTGTAATTTCCCAGACCAAATCTCTTTTCCCTGGCCATCAGTTTCCTACATATATTGTTTTTCCCTATAATAATGAAAGACCAGCTCTCTTTTGCTCTCTCGTATTTGTATCCCCAGTGCTTATCACATAGTGCATCCGTAATGGGGGGGGGGGAAGAGATAAGGGAGGAGTGTAGAGAAACCAGATTGGCAATTTCATTTCCAGTGGAGAAACTCCCTCCACCATGCAGATTGTCACTTACTGTGCAACTTTTAATCCTAGAACATTTCTTCATGAACTAAAAGATTAAATAACTTGCCCAGGCACATAGGGAATATATGTCAGAAGCAGGTCTTGAAGCTAGGTCTTCCTGACTCTGAGCCGGGATCTCCTTCCATTATGCCATAAATACTGCCTTTTAATAAGTGTTTGAATTCACTAAATTTATTCACCTTATCTTTACAATATCCTGATGGAATAGATCATACAAATAATACAATGTCCCCATTTGCAGGTGATTAGGGAGATGAACGCAAGGTAACACACTTTACCAGGTAAGTGGAAGAACCAAACTCAGTCCCATATTTTCTGACTCTAAGGTGGCCATCCAGTATCACCCATCTTCCCACCAAACACACGAAAATATGGGAATTAGACCCTGGAGTTGTGCCTATAGGGATCCTACCAGTTAAGTGCAGGATTTGTGTATTACAAAGGGGCATCATCTTCTAAGGCCTAGAGGAATTAGGCTCACAGTCTCTAAATCTTTAGTAAGAAATGATATCACAGTGATGGGGTCTCCCAAGCAAGACCCTCGGGTACAATGAGATGGATGTGAGAATTCAGGTAGTAAGAACTAGACAGTCAAGGTTTCACAGAGTTAATGTCACGATCATAGGACTAGGGGAAAGCAAAAGCAGGTGGCTGTGGTCAGCAGGTTAGAGGCATTAGCAAGAGAACATGAACAAGGCAAAGTCAAGTGATTCAAGGTAATGACAGTCAGAAGCAGGAGAGATCCTCAGGCTCACAGACATCATGGTATTGGCTATTGTTCTACTAAAAGTTTCAGATCTTGAGGCCTTTAATTCTGCAGCATCCCCAAATTATTTGTTTGACTCCACATCCAGAAAAGGTCTCTCTGAGATTAAATAGATTTCAGCTCATCCTGACTCTTTACAAGCAGGTGATCAACTACTTCCACCCAGGATCCCATGCTGTTTGTGTCTAAAGCTAAAGAAAAGTTCAAGGCTTGGGAAAGAATCAGCATTCAGGATGTCTGGGTCAGTTCTCAAGCACAATAGGAAAGAATTGTGCCCTGACCATTTCTTTGTAAGCACTTACATGCCCATATATAGAAGGAGTACTCCTTGCAACAGAGGCCCTCACAAGCCATCCCAGGATAGACTGCTCCCTAAGTGGTAGGTTGGCTACTTGCTAGTGGGCACTGGGATTGGTCCAACTTGGCACAAAGGCAGGACTGGTGAGAGAAAGGGATTCATGTGTATCACTGGCTTGGGGAGAGAGGATGGCACAAAGAACTTGTATTCATTGAAATAATAAGGTCCAACCATATGGAAATTTCCTTCAAATAATACAATGTTACATCCAGATGGGGACATAAAACACAATGTTCATGTAAGAAGGGACTTAATAACATAAAACATAGCTTAAAGCTAGTAGGAACGTTGGAAGTGAGAATGCAAAATCTGGGGACTGGTAGGAATCTCAGGACATAAAACACAGAATATTATAGTTGTTGGGAACCTTATAGTATGGAATATAGAATATTGGACCTGGAAAGAACCTTAGAGATCATCTAGCATGGTCTTGGGACAGCTAGATGGTACAGTGAATAGAGTGCCAGGTCTGGAGTCAAGAAGACTCATCTTCATGAGCTCAAACCTGGCCTCAGACACTTACTAGCTGTGTGACCCTGGGCAAGTCACTTTACCCTTTGTGCTTGAGTTTCCTCATCTGTAAAATGAGCTAGAGAAGGAAATGACAAGGAGGAAATGACAAGATACTCTAGTATATTGGTCAAGAAAACTCCAAATGGCATCATGGAGAACTGAATATAATTGAAAAATGACTGAACAATGAAAAAGCACGGTCTTACTCAGGCCGTATCAAATGAGATCATTATAAAGCACTTAGCAAATAACCGACATATATCAACTGCAATATAGATGTTAGCTATTCTTTATTACCCAGTCATGTACCCTCTGGGCATGAAAGACACCTTCAGATCAAATCTTTAAGACACATCCTTGGGGAAATATGGAAAGAAACTTTGGATCTGGGGACAGAAGGCCATGTTTGCTGCCCACATTAACACCCTGGCCACTGACAGGCGAGGAACAGAGAAAAGCTAGTTTGGGGAGGAGTTAACATGACAGGGGACTTTTGGTGGACAAGAAGGCCCATATGCTAGCTTCCTACCCTAAAATACCAATCAATCATGAGCATGTATTAAGTGACTACTATATGTTAGCAATTGTGCTAGTGCTACAGAGGCAAAGACAAAAAAATGAAGCCACCTTTGCACTCAAGGGGGAAAGCTCAATTGCATCCATCTGCTGAAGGAGTGCAAATGCTAATAGTGCATTCTAAATGTGAACTTTGAGGCCAAACCTGGGCCACTTCATCATACTTACAGTTCTTCTTCTCTCCAGTTGGCAAATGGAGAAACTGATGCCCAAGGAGATAATAAATAATCTCCTTTTCAAATACCAGCTCTGCCCCTTACATAAGTGGTTTGCAGCCATTCAGGACCAGGGATGGACCAGGAGTCTATCAAGAGTATATCTAGACCAGGGTCCTAACCTTTTTCATGTGTCCCAGACCTCTTTGGCAGTCTGGTGAAGCCTACAGATTGCTTCTCAGAATAATTTTTTTGTTTGTTTTCAGAAGGGGTAAGGTAGGGCAACTGCGATTAAGTGACTTTCCCAAGGTCAGGAAGCTAGTTTTTGTGTTAAGTGTTTGAGACCAGATTTGAACTCAGGTCCTCCTGATTCCAGGGCCAGTGCTCTATGCGCTGCACCCCCTAGCTACCCCAAAAATAACATTTTTAAATTAATAAAATAAAATGCATAGGATTGCAAAGGAAATGAATTCTATTGAAATATAGTTATCAAAAAATGTAAGTTTGTGGACACCAGGTTAAGAAGTCTGCTCTAGTTAGATGACAGATAGTCTGTTCTCAAAATCTAGCTCTAAGCTCCTTCCATAAACCTCTATTCATGGGAAGGGAAAAGAAGTCTTCAGTAACAAAGAGAAAAATTAAGCCCCACAGCTCCAAATTCTGCTATCTAAAGGAAGCAGCAACAGAAGCATTCTGGGCATCCCAAGGCAAACGATGTATTTTTAATAGGGAAATTACTTATAAAGGATGACAAGTACACACACACACACACACACACACACACACACATCTTCGTATAGCAGCAAAAAGGTTATTCTTCCTGAATCATTCCTTCATTTGCCACTACTCCAGAAAAGAAATCTATTGCTTCCAGCCAGCCCAATTACCTGACTGGGGAGCGGGGAGGGTGGCATGGAACACTGCACACTATAGCCTGACTCAATAATATTAAAGGTCAGATGAACTCAGCCTGGCCTGAGAGAGTTTAAAACCTGCATTATGAAACCAGGAAGCAAATTTATCTCTGACTGAGCTGCAGAACGCTTTCATCGTGGAAATATCTTATGGACTCATGGTTGGAAGAAAGCTTAGAAGGTATCTGGTCTAACCTGTAGGAATGAAGGACCCAAGCATTCATTAAGCACCTACTATTTGTAAGACACTATGCAAAGAGCTTTCCAAATAATTACCTTGTTTGATATTCACAAGGAAAGCAGGTAGATGCTGATTTTATCTGCATTTTAAGATTGATTCCTCAAACAGAAGTTAGGTGATTTGGCCAGGGTCCCCCAACAAGTAAATGTCTGAGGTTACAGTTGAACTCAGGTCTTCTTGACTCCAAGTCCAGTGCTCTATTCACCTACCACTCTGCATGACATTCTAGACAAGCAATCATCCAGCCTCCATTAGAAGACTTCCATGGAAGGAGACCTCACCACCTCCCAAGGCAATCAATTATAGTTGAATCATGTGTCATAGATTCAAATCTGAAAGGGAATTTAAGAAATATTCTAGTATAACCAATTCATTTTACATATGAGGAAACTGAGGCCCACAGGGGTTATTATTTACCATTGCCCTATTATTTATTATTAAGTAGTGGCATAGAGTATATTTGAACTGAGATCCTCTACTTCCGAGATTCAACATGCCTTCCTCTGTGCTGCCCCACAGAGATCCTTGCTTAGATCGATGCTAAAATTTGTTGTTTTATAACTTCCACCCAACCTTTGAGGTCAAACAAAACAAGTCTAATTCAATTTCTTTTTTTCTACTTTCTATTTTTAAAAAATTTCCCCAATTGGCAATGATTTCTTTTCTTTCCCTCCCTCCCCATTGGAAAAGCAAAAAGAAACACAAAACCTAACAAAAATGCATCATCAAAAGAAAAATCAAAATGAAACCTTTCAAATACTTGAATGTCACTAAAATATCTTCCCCCTCCCCCATAAATAAGTCTTTTTTCCCTTCCAGGCAAAATATCCCAGTTTCTTCGATTGTTCCTTCCATGATATGGGTTCAAGTTCCTTCAGCTTCCTGGCCACCCTTCTCAGGACATATTCAACTCTTCCCAAGACAGTTCATCCCACTTTTGTATAATTCTCACTATTGGGAAGATTATCCCTACAAACCAAAATCTTTCTCTCTACAACTTTGGTTTTTATTTTTGGTCTGTTTTGATTTGAATAATAATTTGAAAAATTATTTTCCAATTAGATGAAAAAACTGGTTTTAGTATTCATTTTTTAAATTTAGAATTCCAAATTCTCTTCCCCTCTTCTTCCCTTCCCTTCTCCCCAAGAGAGTAAGCAATTGGGTGTAGGTTACACACATGCAATCGTGCAAAACATATTTTCATATTAGTCATATTTTGAAAGAAGACAAACAAAAACATGAAAAAAATAAAATGAAAATTATTATGCTTTGATCTATATTCAGACTCCATCAGTTCTTTTTCTGGAGGCGAATAGCATTTTTTCTCATGAGTCCCTTGGAATTGTCTTGGATCATTGTATTGCTGAGGATAGCTAAGTCATTCACAATTGATCATCATACAATATTGCTGTTGCTGTGTATAGTGCTCTCTTGGTTCTTCTCAGTTCACTTTGCATCAGTTCATGTAAGCCTTTCTGAAATCATCCTGCTTGTCATTTCTTATGGCACAATAGTATTCCATCATAATCATGTATCACAACTTGTTCAGCTATTCCTCAACTGATGGGCATCCCTTCAATTTCTAATTCTTTGAAACCACAAAAAAAGTGCTATAAATATTTTTGCACAAATAAGCCTTTTCCTTCCTTTTCCTCTCTTTTTGGGATACAGATCTTGACATAGTATTGCTGGATCAAAGGCTTAACACAGTTTTTTAGTCTTTGGTTGTAGTTCTGAATTATCTCCAGAATGATTGAATTAGTTCACAACTCTACCAACAGTGTATTAGTTTCCCAATTTTCACATATCTTCTCTAACATTTATCTTTTTCTGTCATATTAGCTAATCTGACAGGTATGAGCTGGTATCTCAGAGTTATTCTAATTTGCAGTTCTCTAATCAACAGTGATTTAAAGCATTTTTGTATGACTATAGATTTGATTTCTTCATCTGAAACCTCCCTGTTCATATATTTTGACCATTTATCAATTAGAGAATGACTTGTATCCACTTAAATTTCACTCAGTTTATCAGAGAGTTTTCTGCAAAAAATGTTTTCCCAGTTTTCTCCTTTTCTTCTAATCTTGGCTCCATTGGCTTTATTAGTAAAAAAAACTATTTTTAATTTAACCTAATCAAAATTATCCATAATATATCTTGTAATGCTCTCTATCCTCCCTTCAACTTTGTCCCATTCCTCCTAATTCAGCACATTAGAGACAAGTAGACTGGATAGAGTCCCTCTTTTCTGTGACAGTTCTTCAAATACTTAAAAGATAACTATCATGTCCTTTCTACCAAATCTTCTCTAGACTAAACATTCCCAGTTCTTTCAAGCAATCTTTATATGGTATAGTTTCTTCACCATCTTGGCCACCATCATCTGAAAACCTCTCAGTTTATCAATGTTATTTGCATTTTTCTAGAATAATTTCTGCTTTTGTTTTCACAATTTCCCTCTAAAGAGCATCTCATCTCCCTTAGGCCAATTTCCTTTTTCAAAATATTAGGCCACTAGATCCTACCTATCCTTTATCTGAGCCCTTTGGAATCTGCTTTCCTCAAATATGTAGGGTTCGTGTCATCCTATACATGGAATTCCCCTCCTTTGGCACTTGCCAAATAGCCCAATATCAGAAACATATGAGTTTATCAGTACAGATCACAAGAAGAATCATTACCATCTACTTTGCTATTGCCCTCTCAGGATCATGAGATTTTAACAGCTAAAACCTTCTAAAGGTATTGTTTCCCCCATTTGAATATGAGCTCCTTGAGTGCAGGGACTGTTTTCCTTTTCTTTGTGTTTCCTCAGTTCTTAGCACAGAGCATGATACACAATAAGTGTTTAATAAATGCGTTCATTCATTCCTGTACTATCATGAATTCCATAATGGAATTGTCACTTATCCCCAAGATTCTTATCATTTTTGCTCTAGGAACAAGTTCCTCCTTACTGGTGGGAATCAGATCCAAAACGTCAGTTCCCTTTGTCCCTACTTTCACCTTTTTTGAGGATGAAATTATCATTAAGAAAACATCATTAAGGCAATGATAATAACCCTTATGCATTTATGACAGTAGAGTTTGTGTTATGTTCCCCTGAAGCAAATGAAAGGGGAAAGAAAAAATGAAATTGAACAGAGCATCTTAAGAGTTTAACTGGCCTTGAAGTCAAAAGCCCTGGGTTCAAATCATTATTGGTTGCTAACTACATCATCATCATATCACAACTGATTGCTCTGTCATTAGCATGAAAGCCTTGGGCTTGTAAGTTAATAGTAATCATCATCTTACAAAGGATAGACACACTGGGAAGCTTAGTCCCAAAGGCAGACAGTTACAGACATGGAAGTCACATAAAAGACAGCCAGGCTCTCCCTATGCCTAGTCCTACAAACAATGCCCATGTGGTATGTTCAGCCAAACCTAAACATTACTTCTCTCTGGACATCTGCAATAAGTGTCCTGGTCACTACTGGCCATGTTCCCCATTGCCAAAAATTAAGCAGAGGGAAGTTTCATTTCACCTGTTCCAAACACTCCAGAACAAGAACAGTAACAACTGAACCCCCCCCCAAAAAAAAACCACTGAATTTTATATGTTACAATGACCAAGCTTTGTCCTGAAGAAGAGTTGGAAAGTGTTCCTTCTTTCCATGTTGGCAGCAGTGGGAGATTGAACATGGGACCTTGCATGTACTGTCTAAGTTGGCTAATGTGTTGCTTAGATTTGCTGGACTGTTTTTCTTTCATTATTTCCTTTTTGTTCTTTGTTTCAAGGGATGGCTTGCTGAGTAGGGAGAGATTTAATCAGAAATGAAAGTGATCTAAAAAAAAGAGAGAGATCAATAAAAACTAAAAAAATAAAGCTTGGGGGAAAAATAATGAACCAGAGTCAACAACCTCTAAAGCCCTTGAAAATACTGAACAATTCTGGGTAGAATCTTCATGAAAGTTTACATTTACTTTTTCACCTCTTCTAATTAAGCCTGCTTTTTCCTCACAGTATCGGCATTCAAGATAAATATTGTTTATTTGATTTTGTTGTTCTGTTTTGTTTAATCACTACTTTTGAAAGTATTTTAAACTGCTTTCTATTGCAAGTGTAAAATATTTTATCTACACTGTGGGTTATAAATAGTCTTTGTGGCTTAACCCAGGACCCTTACCTCTCCATTTGAAATACTGTTTTCATGGAAGAGTATGTTCTGTGTTCCAAACTGACTTGCCAGTGCATTTATGAACCAAAATAACTTTATAAGTTGAGGCCTGAATAAGGGGAGGAATGGTGGTAAAAATACAGTGAATGGGGCTTTGGAGTCAAAAGACCTAAATTCAAATACTGACTGTACTATTTCTTAATTCTGTGACCTTAAGCAATTTTATTTAAGGCCCATTCCTCCTGGGCCTCAGTTTCCCCATTATGTAACATGATAAGGTTGATCTAAATGATATCCAAAGTCTCTTTCAGCCTCCAATCCTATAGTCTCCCTCATATACCTTTCATTCCTCTTTTCCTTGTTTTCTTTCAGTTAAGTCCATCTTCTCTTTCTGCTTGCTTCTTCCCCAAACTTCCTCTAAATAAATGATTTTATCTTCTCTTCTCATTCCAGGTGGCCTCCCTGCCTTCAATTCCAGCAGATGCTATTAGCTGTTATTTTATTTCCTCTTTCTCTCCTGGGCCCCTAGAAGTCTGTCTCCCTTATACTGGAATTTTATCTGGGGAAGTTTGCACAAATTGACCTGCCTACTACCCTCTGAGCTGTCTTTCTTTTACAGCAGAGACTCCTAGTCTCTTGACCTCTATACCTAAAATGCTATTCTTGAATTGACAATGCTCGGTTGGTTCTATGAGTCATAACTATTGTAAGCCTTTCACCATCCACAATCCCAACAAAGCCTTCTCTTGTCCCTAAAAGAAAAGCTTCATACATTCTAGAACCACAGGACTATCAAATGTCAGAGCTAGAAGGGCTAGGAGACTATTTAATCTACTGTCCTTATTTAACTTAAGAAGGAACTGAGTGAATGCTGGGTGAGGCACTAATGACTCCCACCAAATCATACTTGCAGTTATTGGCAGAAGTGTAACTTGAAGCCAGATTCCTTGACATCCTCTCCCTGTGGCCTCTACTCCCAGCTCTCTACCCCAAATGAGCCTGCCCCCTTTTGCAGGTCCTGTTCCAATTTATTTTTAAAAAGTCCAATTGGATTGTGGTTTGTCTTTTGTTTCTTTAGTTTCCTTTACCTACTATTTTGATACTGTAGAGAATGGATGGAGTCCTGGTCTATTCCAGTGGAACCTCTAACCCAGTCCCCTTCTAGCAATCCTTGCCTTTTCTCTCTTAATATAATCTCCACTGATCTTTTCTTCACATCAAAGTCCTTCCTCATAAGAATCTGAATAATTGCAACTATATCTTTTAAATCTTTCTAAAGTGAATTGATACTTGGAGTTTTACCTTGCTGGTCAATTGCTCTCCTCCCTTGGAAAAACTGAAAACAGTTCATGTTGGGGGAAAAAACCTAGGGTTCCAAATAGAATGCAAGATTTATATAAGGCAACTGTGTGTTATGGCAGTCAAAAGACCTAATGACATCTCAGACTGCACTAATATAGTACCCAGAACAAGGGAGGTGCTAGATACTGGATACTCTGATTGGATTGGGTACACAATCCAATTTGGGCAGACCATATCTAGATTGCTGTTTTAATTTAAGAGTGCCACATTTCAGCATTACAGTAAAATAGATAATGGACCCAAGGGCACTGTGCAATCCATCCACCTCCACTAAAGGACTCCCTTCTCAGCTGTAGACCAATGAACATGGCCCGGGTTCAATCCTGGGGAAGACTGACCTTGAAAAAAAGAGTTAGGCTCTTTTGCCTTATTGATTCTTTTGCTCTTTATATCCTCCTCACCTCTACCTCAGAGGCCTGGAGGTAATTATACTTAGTGTTTATGTTTTGCCTTTAGGGTCTTTCTCAAAAGAAGGAATAGAAAGGCATTCAATATTTAATGTAGATCAGACATAGGACAATTATTTTCTCTACATAAAAAGAAATGCTAAACATAAAAGACTTATAAACAGAATTGACAGAAAATGTCAAAGAAGCAGTGATAACTTAGTATTGCTCTATTCTCCTGGGGTACTGATAATTAAAACATCAAGAGCAATCTATAGGACTGCTGAATAGGCATTTTACACTTCACCTCAGCTCTGCACTGTCCAATCAGTTTCCTTCCTCTAAGATCATGTCTTCTGGCAAGCTAGCCCCAGAGCAGAGGTTCTCTGCTTCCTATCAGTGGTCATCCTCTCCAATATAAAAACTCCCTCTGCATCCAGTCAGCTATAATTAAGAGATCCAGGATCTCTGATTCCCTCAAATTTATAAGGTAGTCTCAGGATCTCAAGATCATTATTTGATACTTATATTCAGGAAAGAAATAAAACAGAAATAGCAACTAGGGCCCCAAGATCCAGGATCAAGCTTGCCTTAGGCTATACATAGACTTAACCTTCTGCATGCTCACAATTCACCTTCCCCCAGTCCCTAAGACCAGGTAAAGACACCAGCCTCACACCTGCCCCTGTAGAGAAAGAATTAAAGACTCTGATAAGCTCAAGAATAAAGAAGAAGAAGGTGGAATCGTTCCTTTTTGAAGATGTGCTAAATCAGCTACTTTCCCTGCCAAGCCTCCAATAAGACTATTTCATCACCCCAAATCACCCAAGTCCTTCAGTGCTGATCTATTATTTCTGAAGTGGCTGCCATATAGGCTCCAATATCTATATTCCAGTCCAACCTCCATTGCCACTGTTAGAATATTGACTTTACATGGAACATTCAGAGGAATGTTACTGGGTTGGTGAGGGGTTGTGAAGTCTTGTCAGAAAAAGATTAGTTGGAGGTACAAGAGATATTTAACTTGAAAAATAGGAAACTAATGGGAGAACAATAATCATCTTCAAGCATTTGAAATGCAGTTGCATGAAAAGGCAATTGAACTTTTCTGCTCATCTGTGATGGCAGCAAAGGAAAGGATAAAGAAACAATCCTTTTTTCATAACCTACTATGCTCCAGACACCATGCCAAATGCTTTACAAATACTTTCACTTTGTATACTTACAGTAACCCTAGAAGATAGAGGAAACTAAGGCAGACAGAGGTTAAGTGACTTGTCCAGGATCACATAACTAGTAAAATGTCTGAGGCCAGGTTTGAATTGAAGGCTTCCTAACTTCAAATGCAGCCTTTTATCCACTGGGACACCTTGCTACCTCCAAATGGTGGAAGATGCAACGTGGCAGATTTAGCCTTAATGTAAAAGAAAACTTATTAATGTGGTCTAAAAGAGAAATGAGTTGTCTTGGGAGTGGTAAGTTCCCTATTAGTGGAGCTCTTAAAACACAAGCCAAATGGTCCCCTGTAAGGGATAAAAAGAATTAGAACTGGAAGAAAGTAGCACTACAGATCATATAATTCAGTTCCTTGATCTTACAAATAAGGAAACCATGGCCCAGAAATTTGCCAAAAGTCACATAGGTAATAGCCATCAGAATTCAAATCCAGACCCTGCAACTCCAAACCTAATATTTTTCCAACTATAACAGGAAATGCTGTAGAGAAGATTGTTGGAGTAGGTGAACTCTCAAGTCCCATTCCGCTTAAAGAATCGATGATTCTCAATGAATGTTCCCTTCAAGGGAACTTCCTACCATATTCCTCTAGTAATAGTTCCATAGATTATCTTCTAGTATCATAGAATCTGAGAACTCTAAAGAGTCTCAGAGGTCATCTGATTTTTTTCATACCTAAAACCTCCTTTACAACATATCAGAAAAACACTCATCCAGTCTCAGCTTGAAGATCACCACTGATGGAGAATTCACTACTGTCTTCCTAACCTTCCCTTCCACAGCTCTTTCAGAAGAGAGGACGTTCTTCATTTCCTGCCCCCCCCAACTCCCACCATTTCCCATGTTAATTTCTTCTTGACATTTGGCTCCAATTCTTCAGTTTGTTCCTGCTGTCCAAGTCAATTCAATTCAACAAGAATTTGTTAAATGACAATGAAGTTACTTCAAGGTACTGCATTAGACACCAGAATTTTTAAAAAAACAGTTATTTAGAAGTCCCTCGTCTCAGTGAGCTTACATTCTCTCCTTCCCAGGACCATCGTATAGCTAAGAGTTGATGGTTCACATGGCTCTAGCCAAAGGAAGGAGAACATAGTTCAGGGCTCAGTAGATCCAAACTCC
The DNA here is from genome assembly GCA_028646575.1 of Pseudocheirus occidentalis. Classification (NCBI taxonomy): domain Eukaryota; kingdom Metazoa; phylum Chordata; class Mammalia; order Diprotodontia; family Pseudocheiridae; genus Pseudocheirus; species Pseudocheirus occidentalis. The sequence continues at coordinate 110,978,631 of CM053599.1, read as the reverse complement.
CCTAGATATGCTGCAGCCATTGACCAGATAGACCTCCTTCCTCCTACAGATCCTATAAGACTTATGCCCATTGAATGTACTCCATTCTTTACAGTAGCCCAGGCTTCCTATTTGAGTTGCTGTACCATCTCTTGCATGTATATGCACATGTGTGCATATGCACAAACACACTCACATACACCCATATCTTTTCTCTTTCCCCATACATACTACACCCTCACTGAAATGAAGTTCATGGGGCCTTCACAATATCTTTTGGAAAGGAAACAGGATAAATATGAACACTCCGTATTACAGTGGTTCTCAACCTAGGGGTTGCGACCCCTTTGGGGGTCAAACGATCCTTTCACAGATGTTGCCTAAGGCCATCAGAAAACACATATTTCCAGTGGTCTTAGGAATTGAGACACCACTTCTCTATCCATCTCCAGGAGGGTCTGCCCACATGCAGATACACCCACACATGAGTATTACCGCGGTATTAGGAAGGCTGAGAACCACTGCTCTATTACAAAGGTGATGAAAGGGAAGCATGTCTCTAAGTTGGGAGGATTGGAACTGGAACTCAAGACAACAAATCCTAGAACAGGCCCCCTTAATTACAACACAGAACTCTCCCCAAACACATAAAGAATAGGATCATAGCATGTTAGGGCTGGAGGAGAGTTTAGCAGAAAGAACTTAAGAGCTGGAAGGGGTGTTAGAATGCTACAAAAAAAATGTCCAAAAAGTGACACATCATAAAACGTCAGAGGTGGAAGAGAATAAAAAACCTAGAACATAGAACTATAAGGGAAAATAGTGATTAAGTCATTTTACAGATGAGGAAACTAAGGTTAAGAGAAATAGCATTACTTGACCAAGGTGACGCAGTAAATTTAGTGACTCCACTAGGAATCAGACCTAGGTCCATTGACTTGCAGAACAAGGTTCTTCCTATGACACTCTCTTGCTTCTTAGAATCCAGAGGTCTTTGTCTATTATATTCAAACACATTACTTTTTCCCATTTAGAAAATTTAACCAGGAGAATAAATTAAGGATCATTGAAGATAACAAATACTTATTAGCAGCTACTGGTAGGTACATCATTCAATAAGAGTAAGAATACTATGGCTACATAGAGAGCCTGGCAACTTGATTGGTGTCGGACTTGTAATTTATTTGGGGCCACTAAGATATGGTCTGTTTTATCGCTTCATCTGCCACCATCCCCCCTTCCTATTTCATGATCAGAACATGAACTCTGAAGCTTGCTTTCACAGTGATGACCTTTTGCAATCTGAAATTGTGATTTCTGACTAATTGTCATTCTGGCCTCAAGGCATCTGATGTAGGTCAGGCTTGAAGAATATGTTTGAGATCGGGGGTCATGTGGCTCCTCGTTATTACCTTGCTCTGAGTTGGGGATTAGGAAAGAACTGTGCTTGGTATTTCTTATAAGCTACTGTACACTTGAGACAAAGGTGGGCATGTCAAGAGGACCTGACAAGAAGTCTGTCATCCAAAGGGCACAGAGACAGTTAGAAAATAGAAAACAGAGAGACAGCCTGGAAAGGTGGAAAAAGCTCTGAACCTGGGTGTGGAAATATGGATTCAAGTCACAGAACAACTACTTATTAGATTCTTAAGGTTGAAAATTATGTTTTTTAAAAAGTCATCTCATCCAATCCTTGCCTTGACAGAAATTCCTTCTGTAATATTCCCCATTGGTCATCCAGCCACTTCTTGAAAGTCTCTAGTAATGAAAAACACATTATATCCAAGGCAGTCCTTCTCCTTGGAGGGAAGTTAAAGTTATTAGAATTTTTTCCCTGTTACACAGAACCTACATCTGTCCTACTTGCTCTTCTAGCTAGGGCTAAAGAGAACAAGTTTAATCCCATTTCCACTTATATCTCTTCAAATGCCTGTTTGAAGAACATATTCCCTTCCCCCAAATCTTTTCTTCTCCAGGCTAAACTCATTCATCTAGTCCCATCAATCCATTATGTTTACATGTTGTAACATGGTATAATCTCTAGTCCTCTCACCTTCCTGAACACTGTCTTCTTGACACATTTCCTTTGACAAGGAAGGTCCTTCCTAAAGTGTGGCCCCTAGAACTGAGAACAGTACTCAGAAAGAGACCCAAGTATAGTATGACTGTGACCTTCTTCAGCCTGGTCTCGATGGCTCTAATTCTGTATGATTTTAGTCAAGTACCTTAACCTCTCTGGATCTTAATTTCCCCACTTCTATTCCTTACTATCTGTGCTTGGTGCCCATAAAGCACTATATATATAACAGGAATAATGGGCCGAAAGCACATGTTCAATCCCATTTTCCTATTATATTCTGTTATCTACAGATGAGAGTTGTTGTTTGTGTGTGTTTTCCCAAGGCCAGTTGGGCATAGGACACATGGGACCCACCTCTTGGATATTTTGTCTCATTAACTAAACCATAAGTATGTCAAGTCCAGGGATAGAGAGGACCAGGTATTCCCCTGCACTCTCAAAGTTTACTATACGAATCACTCAACCAATCAAGAGATGAGCATTTGAGAACCTGTTACGTACCAGTCACTTTGCAAGGTACTAGGGACATAAATATAAAAATGAGACAGTCCCTGCCCCAAGAAGTTTTCATCCTACTAGAGAGGATATAACATGTACCCCAAAAGACATATACTAGACACATACAAAATACAAATACCTTGACTGGGCACACATCAGCTACCTAATGAATATTTACTGGGCTTCCAAGGGAAAGGAGTATTAAAAGAAGGGCTCCCCTCAGAAGTAGAGGGATAATCCAGGCTCTAGGTAGTTATACAGGCCAACTAGGTAAGGAGATAACAAAAACATTGAACTGTGAGTTGAAGGACCAAAGTTCTAGTCCCAGGTCTGGAATTAGTTAGACTTGTGACCCTATAAAAATCCTCCCTCCTTTCTGGCCTCAGTTTCTTCATTTGTCCTGCAAAGGCTCAATCGTTGGACTATATGACATCTAAAAGGTACCTTATAATGTTCTTTATGTTCCAAGGTCCTTTCTAGTGCTAACACTCTATGTTCTAGCCCAAATTCTCTTTGAGTTCTAATGGTCTTGGCTTTATGTAGTAAAGCCCCTTTCTGCTCTACCCTTTTTGCGTTCCATGATTTACTACACCATCTACATAATCCTGTGAGCAGAGAGGCGGCCTGTCTCAGATGTTGGCATGGCATTCATCATATAGCATCATAAATCTGAACAAGCCAAGCCAGGGGAAGGCCAGATATCCCCAAAGGGTTTGGGTGAAGGCCAGGGATCTAAACATAGGTACATACCCAGGAGGCCATTAATCTAGGAACAGACAGTCAGGGGGTGGGGTAGAGAGTTATGTAGGAGCCAAGAAAACATTATCTGAGACCTATCTGTGTGTCCTATAAGAAAAGGACAAGTCAGGTATTATGACAATAAGTAGAGGTAGAAGCAAAGTCTAAAATCCAAAATATTGATCTGGGCAGAGGTTGGATTGGTAATAGGTAATTAACAGTGATGATAATAATAACATTTACATAGTACCTTAAGTTGTGCAAAGTCCTTTACAGATGTCTCATTTGACCCTCACAGCAATCCTGGGGATAAGTGTTATTATTCTTCTCATTTTAGAAGGTTTCATTCAGAAACCTCAGCAGACAAAAATTAAATAACTTGCCTAAGGTCACACAGTTTGTAAATTTCTGAGTCTGGATTTGAACCCAGGTCTTCCTGATTCTAGGTCTGGCCCTCTATCCACTGGAGCATCTAGCTGCCTCTAGAGATTAGCAGTCCAAAGAAGCAAGCATTCAGCATCAGAAAAAAAAAGACAGCAGAAATTGAAAGACTAAGCAATGAGGGTCAGGGAACACATCTGCACACAACCCCCTAACCTTCATCAACAGGCCATCACTACTGTGCTCTCCCAGCATGAAGACTGGACCCTGTACCTATTAAACCATTCATGACAGTCCCTTTCCCACTCTCCATAACCCTTGAATATTACAGCAGAAAAGCTGGCTTCGTTAAACACTGCCTTCATCAAATCCTATTGGAGTATAGAGACTAGAGAAGGAATTTTCCCTCCGAACCATGTAGAATGCCAGATTTGAAATCAGAAAGACCGGAGTTGGAATCCTGTCTCAGCCATTTACTAGTGTGTTGGGAGTAGGTCACACAAACCTGTCTGTGCCTCCTCTTCCTCATCTGTAAAATGTGGAGGTTGGACACATTGACCTCTAAGCACCTTTCCAGATCTAAATCCATGACCCTTGCTGTCTGCCTCCCAGACCTGCAGTACTCCAATCTCCTAACAGGAAGCCAGTTTAATACAATTTAATTCAGCCAATAGTTATTATTGTAGAACATTGTTAGACACAGTAAGGAAATACAAAGAAATAAACCCTGCCTTCAAGAGGCCTACAGTCTAAGCGGATGGGGGAAGAATAATACAACAGGTTAGAATGATGGCTTAAGACTAACAAAAAAGTGAAATTTTTGATAAGAGACAAAAAGAAACTTTATCTTACTGGATTCAGGCCCCATGACTACATGGGACAGTCAGGTGGTCAAGCACATCCCAAACAACACAAGAGAGACTACAGTCTCCTCTGGCTCTTCCATACCCAAAGTCCTGCATTCCTTTCTGGACATCATGATTCATTACCATCTGCTTTGCCACTGTACCCTAAGGCCTTTCCAGGGCCTTTGCATCTGACTTGCAGATGAAACCTCCCATATGTGTTGTCTATAAACAATAAAATGTGAGCTTCCTGAGACCAAAGCCCGTTTGTTTGTTTTTTTAGCTTGCATCCTGAGTACTTAGCACATATGAGATGCTTAATAAAAAAAAAACACTTTTTTGTTCATCCACTCATTCAAGGACATTGGCAAGCTGGGATATATTCAGGGGAAAGAGATAAGAATTGATAGAAAAATAAAACTATGTAATAAAAAGATCAGTTGAAGGAATAGGAATGATTAGCCTAGGGAAGGAGGGGGAGCATGGAATGCCAAGTATGATAGCTCTCTCCAGATATTTGCATGACTAATATAGGAGAAGGATTAAGTTTCTTCTGTGTGGCTTCACAGGTCAGCACTAGAAACATGAGTAAAAGTAGCAGAGAGGCAAATTTTGGCTAAATCTAGAGGAAAACTAAAATCACAGCTATCAACAAGTAGAATGGGCTGCCATAATCGGTGGTGAGATGTCTCCATCATGGAGGTCTTCAAGTAAAAATAGTTATTACATTATTAAAAGACTTTAAAGTTTTGCAAACTACTCCACATACAGTATCTCATTTTATCTTAAGCCTGTGAGGCAGGTGCTATCATTTCTCCCCTTTTACAGGTGAAGAAACTAAGGCTAAAAAAGGTCAACTAGCCTAAGTGTCAGGCAGGATTTGGTACTAGATCTTATTGACTCCAAATCTAGGATTCTACCCACTTTTCAACAGGTTGATTATATGCCCAGAATATAGTGTAGAGGATTCAGGCTCAGGCTGGACTAAATCCCTTTCAACTTTGAGATCCCATGACTTTCTGACATAGACAAGTAACTATGAAAGAACACTGTCATTTAGTCATTTTTCAGTCACATCCAATTCTTCTTGACCCCATTTGGGGTTTTCTTGGCAAAGATACTGGAGTCATTTTCCATTTCCTTCTCCAACTTATTTTACAGATGAGGAAACTGAATCAAACAGAGGTAAGTGACTTGCCCAGGGTCACACAGCTAATAAGTGTCTGAGGGCAGATTTGAACTCAGGAAGATGAGACTTCCTAACTCTGGGCCTAGGACTCTGTGCACTATTGAGCCACCTAGCTTCCTGATACATCCATGAAAGTACTAAAGGCAAACATGAGATACCTGGAAGGAAAAATAATTTCTGACTGAAACATCATGGAAGAATTCACAGAGAATTTTGGTGTCTGGACCTTAGAAACTCAGAAACTCAGTTGTCCCTTCAGGGTATCTCTTTCTTCTCTAGATCTTAGGCTAACGTCTCCATCCCCAGACCTATTTCTTAATACAGTACCTGAAATTTCTAGGAGTGGTCATTCCCTCTTTTTGGACTCTCAAAGTGAATCTACAAGCTATAATGATCAAGTCTGACCCCAAAGAATAAAATAGAAAATGTATCTCCCTCCCTTTTTTTGTAACAGTAGGGAACCAAGTGTCTGGAATATTGCTTACATTATCCTTTTCGTGTGATGTGTTAATTAGTTTTGACAAACTCCTTCCCCCCCACCTTTTCTTTCTGTTTTTGCTTTGTTATAGGGGATGACTCTCTGGGACTATATTTGGAAATGAAGGTGAAGTAAAAACAAGAAAAACAATAAAAAAATTTAATGGACCCCCAAGGCTCTACCTCTACCTGAGACAGAAACAACCAATAAAGTTAGAACCAGTCTTGAATCCTTCAAAATCAATTGTCTGGTAGACACCAAACTGCCCTCTAGAGAAAGTCAGGGGATGAATGACCCTGTCTTTCATTGTCTAGTTACAAGGGCTCCCATTGACATGCTTTGTAATGGGCCTGGATTTTCTTGTGTCTTCCTTGACTTCCAGACATGGATTGAGCCTCAGAATTTTTGTCAATGGTCATCAATGTTTGGCAAAGTATCCAACTTAGAACCTACCTTCAAACCCCTCCTCATCAGCAGCTCTATATGTCAGAGAGATCACTCAAACCACAGAATATATATTCACTCAAAACCAGGAATATTGGGGAGAGGGAAATGGGAATGGAACAATAATCACAGGATTCTCCGTGGATATGAACCCCCTCCCCCAGGTACAGATATACAGCCCCACCTCTTAGACAATGAGTCAGGGAACTTTTCATATCTGTCAGTTTCTTTTCCCTGGATTTCTTCTACCTGATAGCCATCCCCCAACATAGCAAGTTTTCCTAGAACATGACTCTAGAACTAGAAGAACCCTTAAGGATCATCTAAGTCCAACCCTCTCAACCTCCAGACAGGGAAACTGAGGCCTGAAGAAGTTAAATGCCTTGCCCAAGTTTACAGACGAAGTAAGAAAACCTGGCTAAAACAGGAGTAAGAAACATTGCTAAGACAAGATTCCAAGTGAGTGCTTTACCACCCAATAGGACGGTGATTTATGAGGAGTCACCAGCTTATTCTGTGCCTCAGTTTCTCCTTCAGTACAAAAGGAAGTGTTTCAATTTAATGGTCTCTTTCCAGATCCAGTATTCTAGGACATCTACTTGTAACATTTGTATAGAGAGAATTTCCTTCATGTATGGGGAAGATTCTAGTCTGTTCAAACTCTGAGGTTCATGATTTTTCTGACCATCACTGCAGTGTCTTGGTCTAGGCCTCTTGGTCATTTTGTTTTTCCCTGGGGCAGGAACTTGATCCTCAAGCAATCAGATGGCAGGAGTAATTAGCTAGAATATCCATCTTTAACAGCTGCCTGCTACTCTCAGCTATTGTACCTTCCTCTGAGGAGTGCAGTCATGTCATCCTAGTCCTAGGATTAACAAATCTCATGTCCCTGACTCAAAGGGAATTTCCATTCTTCCCAATCAGCTCCAGCCCACAACACCTGGGGCAAGGACGGTGCTCTCTCTCTCTCCCCCCCCCCCCCCCCCGCCAAGACCCTCGGAAAAGGAGAGAGCAAAAGAATTCTATCCTCCAAGGGATGCAAAGGACCCAATCCTGTCTCCTCTTAACTAGTAACCAAGTCTCTAGCCCAAAAAAGATACACCCAGAGACAGAGAAGGATAAAAGGTGCCCTGCCTCTGAGGCATGCTGAGGTGAAGGGTGATCTGGATTCCAGCAGAAACAACCAAAACGAGAAGGTTGGCCTGGATAGACTCTGAGATATTCTGATGTGCTATATGAATCTCCTCTTTACCATCTTCCATTCTTCTCCCAGATATTACATTCTGCTATGGCTATCCATTGCCTCTAGAATAGAATTCACACTCTTTAGCCTGACACGTGAAAGCCTCCCACAGCTTGGTGCCTTTCAATCACACTTTCCTCAGCTGTTGATAGACTACTCTTCTGTTAAGGCTCAACTCAAAGACTACTTCCTCCATGAAGCTTCTCCTGATTTCACCTCTACCTCCAGTTAGAAATGATCTTTCTTCTATAGACATCTCATAGAACTTTATATTCTTCTTTTATACTCTTGATATTACCAGCACTTAGCCCATAGTAGGGACTTTAAAAATTCTTATTGACCCAACTTATCAAATTCTACACAGTATTATTATTCTATTCTGCATATTGTATATGGTTACTTTGCTCTTTTAGTAGATAGGTGATCTCATGAGTGTGGGCATTCCCTCTACTGGGGCAGATAGCAAACCTTCCATCCATTCTCATCCTGTGCAATTCTCGTCCTTACTAGCTGGGTCACCTTAGGAAAGTCACCTATATAAACCTCAGTTTCTTCATCTGTAAAATGGAGATAATAATATCATTTACCTTAGAGAATTGTGAGGATCACATGAAATATGTGTAGAGTACTTCACAAAACTTAAAAACGACATATAAATGCTTAATAATGATCATAATAATGATGGATCTATACAATAGTCTGGATTTCTAGTCCTTTTAACATTTCATGGCCATCACTGTGTGTTTGGGTCACTCATCAGTTATCCCTTGCTCTCAGTGCATGACTAGCCACCCATGGCCTTTTCCAGTCATACATGTTCTCCCCAACAGGTAACTTCAGTAGGGGACAGTGCCCAGAAAGACCTTGGGTCAGCCTCCTATCTCTGATACTTCCTAGCTGGGCAATTCAGTTAAACTATCTCAGACTCGGTTTCCTCATCTATCAAATGGGATAATAGTAGCACAATTTCCAGGGTTCCTATAAAGATCAAATAAAAGGTATGTAAATGCTTTTTAAAGCTTAAAGACAAGCTGTTAACAGCTAGGTCCTGATCAGCAGGAGTAACCAAGGGTCACCTTAATTCACTCTGGTATTTCCACTGGGCTAGAATCTCTTACCATATTTTACAGAACTATAACTTCAAATAATGCAGACCTGAACAGATGTGATCCCTTCTGGGAATTCATTATGCACACTAATTAAGATCTGGCTATACTGAAGTATTTCCTAACTTCATTCTTCCTATCTGAACTATTGATATCCCTGTATATCCCTTGATTCTCTAGGTACTGCCCTTGGGGTCACCTGCACTTTTTACTCTTACTGATTCATTGAAGAGTAATAGCATGTTTGTGGATCTGCCATAGTTTTCTGCCTTGAAGACAGACACTGTGTCTTATTCATTTGGTACCTAGTGCATCCCAAAGCCTAGTGCAATGCATCGCACACAGTAGGTGTACAAAAAATGGTTGCTGACTAGATAGATGGATTGAAAAGCAGTTTGGAGCCTGAATCATTCAGAAAACAGCTGCATTTCAGGGATAATCAGCATAAGTGAATGCCAGGAGGTGTTCCCATAAGCAGTAATACCCCCAAGGTCATGGTTTCAGTGATGGAATCCAAATCCATGTCTCCATCTGTCTCTATCCCATGACACCCTGACAGAGTGGGCAGCAGTTGGATCCCTGTCCCCCACCCCACCCCTGTCCTTGCCCCAAACTCTACTTGAGCATTGAACAGCCTGCCTGATCCACGGAACATCTGTGGCTCACTACTAATGTGATTGATTATATTTTCCACATATTCCCAGCTCGTTAACAAAGCCAGAATCCTATTTGTTGGGGGTTGTTTGAAAATCTGAAACTGAAACACTGTAAAATGATTGTATAGCTGATTCATTCTGCAGGAGTGTCTGTGGTATCTAAACACATTCATACACACAGAGTCTGACAATTAGTAAAGAAGGAAGAATAAATCCAGGAGGGCTGGGTTTGAGTCCCAGATCTGACCTTGATTACCCATATAACCTTCAGTAAGTCTTAGCATCATACATAATATCATAAATTTCAGGCTTGAAGGGACCTCAGAGGTCATCTAGTTCAATCTGCCCATTTTGCAGATGAGGAAACTGATAAGTAGAGAGTGACTTGTTCAAGGTCATACAGGTTGTAAACATTACAGCAGTGGTTCTTAATGTGGGAGCCGTGAATAGCTGTCTGGAGGCCCACAGACTTGAAGGTGGAAAAAATTACAACCTTATTTCACTAATCATTGATTTTATCTATTTTTTTTTCTGAGAAGGAATGGGAATCACTAGATTAGCAAAGGGGTCTGTCTCATACCAAAAAAAAGTGAAATGAATGAATGAATGAATGAATAACCAAGAAACAAAAAAAGATACAGAATTTGAACCCAGGTCCTTTGACTCTGGGCCCATATGCTTCCCACTTCTCTCAAGACCTCATTCTCCCCACATGCAAAATGAGAAGACTGGGCAGATTATTTCTAATTTCTAGCTATAATATTCTATGTTCTAAGGTCCTTTCAAGCTGAAATATTCTAAAGGCCTTTCCAGGGCTGTTATTAGATATATTCTGAGAACCCTTCCACCTTCAACATTCACTGTCCTAAGGGCCCTTCCAGCTCTGATTCAATTCAGCAAATATTTTTTAAACACTATAGTATAAAAAGGTCACTGTGTGAGGGTCACACAGTGAGGGTCACCTCTGAGTCACTGAGAGGGGCACTGCTGAGAGGGGCAGAACTCCTTTAGGGAGTTCAGTTTAGTAGAGTATGTGACTTGAAACCAGTTTAATAGGCATTTGGGTGGCACAGTGCATAGAGTTCCAGACCTAGAGTCAGGAAGACCTACATGGAAATCCATCCTTGGACACTTACTAGTTGTGCAACCCCAGGCAAGTTTTTACCCCTACTTGCTTCAGTTTACTCATCTGTTAAACAGGATAATAATAACACATACCTCCCATGACTGTTATGAGGATCAGATGAGGTCATATTTTTAAAGTACTTTGCAAACCATAAGATGACACATATAAATGCTAGTTATAGTTACTATTATTAGTAATGTTATATGACCCATGAATACCTCAAGAATTGATTATTTTATTGGCAGAGGTATCCCCTCCACTGAGGCACATCACAAGTCACCTATACTTTACATTATTTTTGAGAATTGTGAACCCTTCTCTCCCCCAAAAAATCTCCCCCCAGAAGCTAACTTGGTGATGGCTTCTATGACCTTGGTGAGGACCAGTGGTCATGCTATTAGCCACTGAACACATATTTGATGTCTTTGTCACTTTTGAGGACCTACTAGAGCCTTCCAAGCTTCCCAAAAGCATTGCTTCCATAATCCATGATGATAAGGCATCAGTGTGGGATTTCGGAAACAAGTAAAGATAACTATAACACGTGGTGATGTTATAAAAAGTGCCCTCAAAGATACAAACAATGAGCTGTGTGAGATCTGTAAGAAGATCTTCTCCCCATGTGGGGCATCAGAACAGGCAACAGAATTCATGCTCTTCAATTAATGGGATTACTGCTTGGGCCTTGGTTTTCTCACCTGTCAAATTGGAGGGCTGGGTTAAATGGTCTCTCAGGCCCGTTCTAGATCTATGGTAGTTCTATGACTCTTTCCAGTTCTTAAAGACCATGTTGTCTTTTCTAAGGTCCCTTCCAGGTGTAACATTCTAAGGTCAGTTCTGTCCATCTATATTCTGTGTCCTGAGGTTCTTTCCAGCTCTAACAATCTATGTTGTAAGGTCTCTTCCACTCTGATAGCTTATGTTCTATATTCTAAGCACCTTTTCAGCTCTGATAAACTGTTTTCTGTTCTAAGATCCCTTCCAGCTCTAATAATCTATATTCTATTATCTAAGGCCACGGTTCTCAACCTGTGGGTTGTGACACCTTTGGGGTTGAAGAACCCTTTCACAAAGGTCACAAGGGTTGCTTAAGATCCTCAGAAAACACATATTTCTGATGGTCTTGGAAACCTCCTCTATCCATCTCCATACAACTATTAAAGGGTCCTGGCATTAGGAAGGTTGAGAATCACTCCTTCAAGGGATCTCATAGCTCTGATGGTCCATGTTCTAAGTTCTATTTCTGCTCTTACAGCCTGTGGCCTACGTTTTATGGTCCTTTACTATTCTGATAATCTTGTTCCATGTTCTAAGATTCCACTTACGTTCTGTGTTTCAAGATTCTAAGTTCTCTTTCTATTCTGATAATCTGATTCTATGTTCTAAGATCCCACTGTGATCTATGATCTAAGATAATGTTCTGATAATCTCATCCTATGTTCCAAGATCCCACTATGTTCTATGTTCTAAGATTCCACTGTTGATATCCTGTGTTTTCTTGTTCTGATATCCAGTGTTCTATATCCTAATGTCATTTTGAGCTCTGAGGTTAAAAGAGAAATAAATCCAGCAAAACTGGTGAATGTATGTGTACATGTGCATGTGGTTGAAAATCTTGCCCAAGGAGTAATTACACGCTTTGGAAAAGTGACCACCAATTTGTGAGATATTCCACAGCCACTGGTGAGAGTCCTCACTTAAGGCATGCCTGGAGGGCTTATTTTACAGCACAGGCACTAACATTCCAGGGGCTTTGAGCCAAGAGGACAACCTGTGGCTGGAGCTCTTTCCAGACAGGAAGATAGAAAGCTGTGGATAAGTAGCATCCTCTGTAGCAAACTCAGAATCTGCTGGAAGAGAGACTGCAATTATTTCCCTTTATCATAGGCCCTTAGAACTTCCTTGACATCTCCCTGAAATTTTCCATTCTTGGACTTTAGCCAAAGATCTCAAAAAAAATTATATATATATATGTATGTATGTATGTATGTATGTATGTATGTATGTATGTCAGTAATCTGAAAAAAGACCCTTTCAAATAGTTCTGTAATGGTGGGGGGGAAAGACATGCAACTCTGTCACTCTAAAAAAAGCACCCTAGCATTTGGGGGCTTGTGTAATTCCCTACCAGCTGAAATGATAAACTTTAAAGTTGGCAGGATTCTAACCGAAGTCAGCAAAGCAAGTTGAATTGGAAGAGAGTGGGAAGTGTTTTGCAAAGCTTCTCATCTCCAAGTGTTGGTATGATCACAGGGCCCAGTCCTACACGTAGGCGGACTAGGTGGGTGCCTACCACCATGTGATTGGAGGGCACAGCACAACCCCACTTGCCACCAATAGTCTCACTCTTCTTTTCCCCCTGAGTTGAATTTCCCACCATGAGAAGCAGTGCAGTATAGGATAGAATACCGGGTTCAAGTCCTGACCCCTAAGCATCAACTGGCTGGCTAACTGGAAAAAAAAAATTGTTCTAATGTCCATTTCTTTTTCCCATAAAATGAAGATGTTAGTAAATACTTCACCTTTCCTATCCCATTTTAAGGTTTACAAAGCATTTTTCTCACAATTAGGTCAAAAGGTAGCTTTTTCAAATATTGTTATTCATGTCTGAGAAATTTGAGGATGACCAGAGAGGTTAAGTAATTTGCCATCTACACACAGCTCATTGGGGGAAAGACTCAGACCCAGCTCTTGCCTGACTCCAGGATCAGGGCCAGCACTTCTCTACCTCATGAGTTTGTTTTAAGAAAAGTGCCTCATAAATAGTATTGCACAATAAAATCCTTTTTATTAAAACCAGTAACAAAGAAAAAGGCATTATCTCTAGAACTCCCCTGGTGATATATAGCATTTCCTGTGGTACAGTGAAAAAACAATGGATTTGGAGTCAAAAGTTCCAGGCTTGAGTTCTAGCTTCTATTTAGTAACTATGCTGCTATCTTGGGCAAGTTATTTAATTTTTCTGGGCCTCAGTATTTGTATTTCTAAAGTGAAAGGACCATCCTAGGTGATCTCTCAAGTACCTTCTAGCTCAAAATCAAATAATTCTTTGCATATGTATTCCCTGGAAGCAGAGGAAGGGTCTCTGGGTTCTCTCCCATTAGCACCTCCACTTGATTTGCTTATCAAATTATTTGGCTGTTGCCTAAAAAGATTTCTTTTCCCTAACGTCCTCATTTAATTTTTAAATCTTTTTTAAAGTTAACAAAAATCTATTTTATCTACCTCCCTATCTCCCCTCTCCCACTGAAATGAAAATGAAAAATAAAATCCTTGCTTTATTATAATATGTAAATTTGTTATAAATTGTATAAAACACATAACCAAACAAAAATATCTTGTTATATGAATGCAATAGAATACTATTGTGCTGTAAGAAATGCCAAAGGGGATGGTTTTAGAGAAACTTCAGGTGACTTGTATGACCTGATTCAGGGTGAAGTGAGTAGAACCAGGAGAACACTTTATTCAATGACAAATACTGTAGAGACAGTGAAGCTTGGTCTACTGTTAGGCCCTAGCTGACAGAAGTGACTCCATGTTTGACAACTGATTACCCAGCTTATATAATCAACAAGTTCCTCTTTACCCAACAGCTGGATTGGTCACCTAAATTAAGGTTAGGAATACAAGGTTAGTAAACTATCAGCTTAGCAAATTTCATATAATTCAAGAATATAAGGTTAGCGAATATTACTAATCAGTCTTGTGGTTCATACAGGAAGTTGCAATCCAAACCGCCTGCTGACAGTCCCTAAGGTTCCCATCACACTCAGGGAATCTGCCCAGCAACAACAATTAGATGTAAGGGCAGAGACCCAGGAGATCTAGGTTATCAACTAGGGTGTGCATCACACTGCATGTCCCAGCCACTGCTATACCATGCATCAGTAGAACTATAGGGCAATTGAGCTTGTATGCTTGTAATAGACTTTCTGACTCAAGGTCCTTTGAGTATGCATGTTCTCATTGCCCATGATCCCGTGCCACTCACTACTTTGAAAGACATAAGAAATCTAATGAACACAATAACCAACTATGATTCCAGACAACCCATTTTGAAACATACCACCAGTAGTGTTTAATGTCTAAAAATTTAACAACTGGCTCTCCAAAAATTCAAAATATACTTTTAAGCTTAATTTTCATTAGTAATATTTAACCCACTACTTGTTTATGTTTATACAATCAACAGAACAATAAATCAAGTCCTGATTTGAAGCATTTACTGATTTCTATAGTGAAAATGCTCACACCGATATTTTAATAATTGGTAGATTAAGACACATTTTTTGACATCACCCTACAATTTTTAAATATATTCCATGAGTACAGGATAAGAGTATTGGTAGTTTAAATGAAAACAACCTAGGAGTTTTAGTGGACCCAAAGCTTGACATGAGTCAATGGAGTGATGTGGAGTCCCAGTATCACTAGCATGGGGAGTACTTCTGCATCACAGATTGGAATCTCACCATGCCTCAGTCAGTCAGCAAACATTTATAAAGCACTTACTATGTGCTTTATGTGCCATACACTGACGTATATTGGGAATGTCTAGCCTGCATAAGAGAAAATTTGAGGAAATGATAAATAATGTCAAAGAACTGAAACAAGTTATCTTACAGAAGAGTAATTGGGCTTGTTCTGTTTGCTCCCAGAAAGGAGTACTAGACAGAATGAGTAGTAGTTATAGAAGAAATAACCTATAAGAAAGAATTGCTCAAAAATGAAAGTTGCCCTCAAAACGGAATGAGCTGCCTCAGTAGGTAATGAATCTCCTGTCAAGGGAGGTCTCCAAGGAAATATTAGATGACCACATGTTGGGGTTGTTTTAGAGCCTCTATCTCTGAAGTCATTAATTACAAAAGACCATGACAGACAAGGCAGCTAGGTAGCATAGTGGATTGGGCACTGGGCATAACATCAGGCAGATCTGAGTTCAAATCCTCCAGATAGCTACAAGTTATCTGACCCTGGGTAAGTCACTGGCCTTCTCTTGGCTTTAGTTTCCTCAAAAGGGGATAACAATAGAACCTACCCATAGGGTTACTGTGAGGATCAAGTGAGATCATTTATATGTGTGTGTGTGTGTGTGTGTGTGTAAAGCATTTTGCAAAGCTTAGCACTATTATGACAGTTACATGAAAAGACTGTGGCACCCAGGTGACACAGTAAATAGAGCACTGGCACTGGAGTCAGGAGGACCTGAATTCAAATCAGGCCTCAAACACTTGACCCTAGTTGTGTGACCTTGGTCAAGTCACTTAACCCTGATTTCCTCACCTCCCCCCCAAAAAAAAGTAGAAGAGAGAGGTTCTGCCTTCAAAGACCCTACATTAGGCAAGGGTTAGACTAGATGACCATAGTCAGCTAGGAGTCCTTTCCAGGTCTTATATACTATGACTGTATAGGCCTCAGAGAAGTAGTTCCTGTAGGGATGGTTCAGAAAGCATGGCTGTGATGGATGGTTCTTAGTATGGGTAGGCAGTAGGAGGGGATCACAAAGCATGAGCCCTCCGCTCAGCAGGTACAGATAAGGTTACTATGATGGGATTTCCTTGTGTGGGTTCTCATAATGTGAAATGAAAGTAAAGAAGGAGGGAAGAGGAGATTGAAGCAGGTGTGGAAAGGTTATAGACAACCAACTTCAAATTGTATGTGTCGGGGTGCTGCTAAAGATGAATTCTCCCTCTCCCCCACCATTATTTTACATCCAAGATTATAACTAGGAACTCTTGAACCAAGGGTCAAATTCATTTGAAGGGGTATCAGACAGAAAACAGTCTGCCCCAGGGGAAGTTGACCCTAGAGAGCGGCAGCCTGACCCTCCAACTCTGGCGCACACCTGTGTTATATGGCCAACGGTCCCCCATCATTTAAACCTCAAGAAGCAAAAGATAATGGACCACAGAAAAGGGGCCTTGGTCATGGGACCTTAAGGATGGTAACCTGTGGTTAGTCAAGGGAGAGGAGTGGACACAGGTGAGAAGTCAGGTTAAAAGATCACAAAAAGTAAAAGCTTCCTCCTATCCCACCCCACTCCTCTTCCTACCATGCAGATCCTGGCTATAGCTCTGTTCCCATAAACCTGGAACTGAAAGCCTGTTCATATAAGATACACTTGGAATTGTATTTATAAGATTTCAAGCACCTCCGTGTCAATCATAAGAAAAAGTGTGGTGGGAGCAGAAGGTGGGGAGAACTGACTGAGAATCTGGACACTAATCCTACACTAACTCCCTGTGGGACCCTGAACAAGTCCCTTCACTTCTGTGGGCCTCAGTAACATCAGTAGTGCAGTGGAATAAATGAGGGGTTTCCTGAAGGCCCTTCTAGCTCTGGCATTCTGAGATTTTAAAATCCGTTTTCAGCCAGGTAGAGAGAGTGGAGTCAACAGAAAGCAGGACACAGGATCCAATCTGGTCTTGCCCTGGTCTTGCACTGCCCACTAGGGCACACAATCCCTGCTTAGGAGAGGCTTAGAAACATCTCCTTGTATGTGTGAGAGTATCTTCTGTTCAATGTAACCTGAGAACATGGTCAGTCTAGGAAATGAGGAGTGACCCTTGCTCTAGCAAATGCATAAGAACTCATTTTCAGGGGTAGCTACAGACAACTAAAAATGCTGAATATTTTCAAGATTTGGAATAATTCTCCCACCCAGTCAGGTCTGCCCTTGAGCTTATATCTCTCTTTTCTTCTTTTTCTCTCTCTCCTCCCCTTCTCTCCCTCCCACTTCTGTCCTCCATCTGTCATTATCACCCTCTTTCTTTACTCTCTCCCTTCTCCCTCTCATATCTTATTTATCTCTTCCTCCATTCCCCCTTTATCTCTATATCCCTCCCTTCCCCACACATCACACTGTCTTTTCCTTCTCTTTGACTTCTCTCTCCCACCCTCCTCTCCTCTATATTACTCTCTCCCTTCTTTTGCCCTCTACATCTTCCTCCCTTCCCTCATTCTCTTCCTCCCTTTCTCTTCTTTCTCTCATGTTCTTGCTCCCTTCCCCTTTCTCTTCCTCCTTTCCCTCATTCTCTTTCTCCCCTCCTCTCTCTCCCTCCCTTCCCCCATTTCTACCTCCCTCCCCTCTCTACCCCAATCTCATTTTCCCTATCTCTTTCCCTCCTTCCTCCAACTCTCTCCCTCATTCTTTCCATTTCTTCCTCCCTAATTTCTTTCCTCCTTTTCTCCCTTCCCCCTTTCCCCTACCTCCTCTCTCTCTCTCTCCAGTTCTCTCTCCCTCCTTTTCTCTCTTAAATCTAAATTCAGTCACTGTCTTCCAAAAAGAAAAGTGAGTAGGAGTAAGAATTGTTTCAAAGCAACATAGCTATTTTAGCAAAATGCCTTTTTCTTTGAGTCAGTCCTAAGAAATCTGGGTAAAACCTAGACTAGAATAAAGCAAAAATTATACTAAAAAATGTATTGGGGAAAGAACCCAATGCTCCCAGACAGGTGAGGGGGAAGGGAGGGGTATGGAGGAAGATTTCATGAACAGTGTGCATGAAGAAAAAGCAAACCATGTTTGGGGCGGTGTTTACAGGACTCCCAAACCAGCTAATGAGAATGGAACGAGCCAGCCAGTCATCCAGACTTCTGGTCTACCCAGTGCCAAACACCTCAGTATTTGGAGATGTCTGGATGGTAGACTAGCTTCCTGCATCAGAGGTGTTGTGGTCAGACTAAGGACCATTGAGGCTCTTGGTTACCTTAGGATAGGGACTCTCTTTGAATTGGAGAATCCTCAATGATTCATTCATTCAACAAACATTTATTAAACATCTAATCTGTACAGGGCACTGTGCTGGTCACTGGGAAAAGTATCGTATTTAGAAGCGATAAGTGCCCTGCCATGTGGACCTTATACGCACTAGTAGACCTTCTTACCAAAGGTCTTTAAGGTGTCTAGGAACTTTCCGTGGGTATGTCAGATGGAGGAAACTTATAGTGATATGTGACAGGCAATATGTACATTAGCAGAGTTACTGTTTTGTTAGGTTTTGTTGTTTATTTTGACAACCTGTGTAATTGTTGCCAGATGGTTGACTACAAGGCGATGAATATTCTTGCCCACAGGAAACTAACCATCTTCGAAGGAAAAGTACAGTAGCAATCTGCACAGAGGCCCTCTCAGGCCTCACCTTGCATTTTGTTTTATAATACTTTGATGCATTCATTATGTAATATCATGTCCCACGGTAACTGTGTTTGTGTCTTGACTCTTTCTGAGAATCTAAATTGCAGGAAAATAACCTTATCTGACTAATAACAAATGTCAAAATTCTATACCCTTCGAGGCATACAAAGTTTTAAGGTTTACAACAACCCTGTGAAGGCTGGTGGTATTATTCTCATTTTGCAGATGAGGAAATGGGGGCTCACTGGGGTTAAGTGACTAGGCTAAGGTCACATGTTAGAGTCCAAATTTAAACCCAAGTTTTCTGACTGTGTCTGGTGAGAGTTCCACTACTACATATGTATGTGTGTGTATATATATAGTATTTATACACATGTATTATATAACACCATATAATACAATATGTAATCATTTTAAAATATAATGTTATGATGATATATGATTTATTATTATATATTTTGCAGCACTTAGGATAGTGGGCATTTTATAAACATTTGAGCTTTTTTTTTACTAGATGAAAGAAGATGAAATCAGAGTGCTTTGTTTGCTAGGTTGTATAGTTGATAGACTGTAGGATTTGGAGTTTTGGAATTGAGCCGAGTTTAAATCTTGCCTCAGACGTTTAAAAGCTATGTGACCTTGGGCAAGACACAGCCTCTCAGCCCCAGTTTCTCATCTGTAAAATGGGAATAATGATAATAAAGATAAGCATTTATATAGCTTTAAAGTTTGTAAACCACTTAACATATAGTATTTGATCTTTACAACAACCTTGGAAGGTAGGTGCTTTTATTCCTACTTTACAGATGAGGAAACTATGATGGTATCTACCTTCCAGGGTTGTTACCAGGATCAAAGGACTTAACATGTCTAAAATGCTTTGTAAACTTTAAAGCTCTATATAAATGCTAGCTATTATCATTATATTAAAGTACTTCCTTGTAGGAGGCAGGGCTTGGGGGTGGGGGTGGGGAACGAGTCAGAAATTGTAGGCAAATTATCTCATCTATAGTTTCAAAACTGAATCTCTCCTGGGAATTTTTTTTGTCTCTGTGGTTATTTACAACAAAGATAACACTGAGACTTGGGTTTCCATGGCATCACTTACTAGCCATATAACCTCAACCACCACTTCGTCTCCTCAATTGGAAAATAAGGGGATAAGCTAGGGGTTCTTAACCCCGGGGTCTGTGAACTTGTTTTTAAAAATAACTTGATAACAAATTTCCATATATATTTGGTTTCCTTTGTAAACCTATTTAATTTTATGCATGTAAAAACAGTATCCTTAGAAGGGGCCTATAGGTGCTGCCACATTGCCAGAGGGATCCATGGCACTGAACGAGGAAGGACCCCTAGAGTAGAAGGTATCCAAGGTCCCTTCTACACTTCAAATCCCATGATCTAAGCAGCAGTTTGTAAAATGCTATTCCCATCTGCGTACCACCCACAACCAATGCAGCCAGGAGCCTAAAGGGAAGGCCTCTTAGTTCATGAGAGGAAATGGGACCTAGCCAAGCTACAGACAGTGAGGGGGTGGGGAAGATGGAGGAGATCCTCCAGTGGAGCTCCCCCCAATACCCCCAAAATACCTACAGACTACAGAGAGGACAGCATGGCTGCTATTACTCACTTATCTTAGATCCAGCCTGGGTTCTGACATCAACCAGTGAATTTCAATTAACTGAAGACCCTAAGAGTAGAGACGCTATGGTAAACATAGTGCAGAATTTCTGTAAGAGCACCAGCTGATAACTTGAAATATTTACCCCCTAGAGATGTTTAAAATGGGGACATGTTTAGGTATCTGAGTGACAGTCTCTAATGCAGGAAATCCCCAACTTAGAGATGTGTTTTGCTCCCAAATCTCATTTGTAATTCAGTTGTTTGGAACTCAGAATGCATTATTCTAGAACAGTAAAGTATTTGTAAATGGTACTTAGGCTTCCCAGTGAGTGTGTGCCCCCTTTCCCCACCTCCCGAAGCCTCTTTAGTGTATGGTGTAGCTGAAATTCAATACAGGCACTCTGTTGTGACTCTTTGTGACCCCATTTAGGGTTTTCCTGGCAGAGATACTGAAATGGTTTGCCATTTCCTTCTCCAGCTCATTTTAGAAATGATGAGCCTCAAACAGGGTTAAAGGACTTGCCCAGGGCCACACAGCTAATAAGTGTCTGAGGTAGAATATGAACTCAGGACTTCATGACTCCAGGCCTGCTACTCTATCTATTGTGCCACCTAGCTGCCCCTACAGACCTATGCTTTAAGAAAATCACTGGTAGCTGTGTTGAGCACACATTGGGGAAGGGAGAGACTTGAGACAAGGAGATAAATTCAGAAGCTCTTTAGAAAGTATTGAGATTTGGAATCAGGAGGCTTAGGTTTCAATTTTGGTTGCATCATTTGCTATCTGGGTAAATTAAGGCCTCTCTTTGCCTCGTTTTCCTCATCTGTGAATTGAAGTAGCTGAACTAGGTCTCTAAGGCCCCTTCCATCTCTGAAAGTTTTTTTTAATGTTTTAATCCTAGGCATCTACAATGCCTATTATAGCTGCAGCAGTAGTGGGGGAAGAGATGAATATATCCAAAGTTCCTTCACACTGTTCTTTTCAGCCATGGCAAAGGTTAAGAGATTGACAAGGGGATTTGTCAGATCATGGGATCACAGACATGGAGTGGAAAGGCACCGCAGAGGCCATAGAATTCACCCCCTCCCTCATTTTATAGAGGGGAAAATTTATGTGGAGGGAGAGTGACTTGTCTAAGGATACGCTGATAGTAAGTGTTAGAGGTGGACTTTGAACCCAGGATCTTGGACACCAGAGTCAAATGCTCTTTTCAACTGTATCAAGAATTTAAAGGCATGTTCCTAAATCCATAGCATGTTTTCTTCTCAACATGGACCCCCAAAGGCTTACTATTCCCTTAGGAGGCCTGTTATACATAGTGATTAGGTTCACAGGCTAGTCCAGAGAGAACTGTTTAATCCCCCAGTACAACAAAAATAGAACTATTAGCACTAAAGTACTATCAGTAGTAGAGGCCTGAAATCTAAGCATCGTTTATAGCATTGCTTCTGTGGGAAAATGTGCTCCTGGGTCCAAATAAGTGACTTTTGGAACAGGACCCATTTATAAGTTGGCACCTGGCTATTTGTCATGAAGAAGAATAGGAAACAATACTCCTGCAGTATTAGTAAATCAAAAAACAAACAAATAACCAAATTGAATAAGAAGAGATTTGTTTTCATCACTGTGCCCCTAGAAATGCAGGCTTAGTGAAACGAGGAAGAGAAGGTAAATGGAGTCTTGAACAGATTCTGAAGGGCACATTTGGAGACTTTCCAAGGCTTTGGTGGTGGATGGCACTGTTTCCATTATTCCTAATTACACTTCAAAATTTAGGGCTTTTCATTTCCTTGAAATGGTTGCATCACTGGAACTACTTTTATGCTTATTAGCCTTGATTAGGATATGTTTGGGGTTCACTAATTGAGTGAAGAACAGGGGGAAAAGGAAAGAGGGAGGGAGAAGGAGGGGAAGAGATTTTCCTGGAATAATTGTGCAAAGGTGGAGAGAGAGCAGGAAGTATGCCCTATGGGACATTATCTAATTAAGGGGATGGTAGAGATTCTGGGAAACTTGAAGACATGGTCTCACCCCTAGTAGGGTAAGGGTGAGTAGGACAGGGGAAGTTTACCGTAACTTGCCATCCAAGGGCTTTTTACTTTAATGAATTATTATTGCAAATTATATGATAAATGCTATTGTTTTTATACTGCTATCAGCGGTCTCTAAAATCAGAACCCAGGGGAAAAGCCATAGCCATTCCATCCTACTTATGGCACTGTTCCTTCCTTCTCTTTTCTCAAGCATTTATTGAAAAGTATTAAATTCCATATTAGAGATCATGGGAAATAGGAAGATGTAAACCACTTGGCTCTTTCCCATAAGGAATTTATAATCTAGCTGACAAGATAGGAAAGCCATAACTGAACACATACAAAACATCATGTACACAGGTACCAAATAACAGTCCAAAATCCATTCAGAGGATGTCATTTATTGGAATTGCTTGGGAAATGGAGTGTAACTTGTATTAACCAGATCATTCAAAGAAAAGACCTTAGTAAGAATTAGAAAGGAACTCAGGACATAAAAGTAAAAAGTGTCAGAGTTGGAAGGGAGGTTAGGGTTCATCATTTTCATTTTCAGGCCCAGAAAAGGTATGTGACTAATCTAAGGTCATACAGCAGATTAATTGAAGAGGCCAGATGAGAATCTGAGTTGACTGAATCATACTCCAGTGCTCTTCCCTTGCTCAGGGCTGGCTTCTAATCATTGCTTTGTCGTCCTAATCCAAGAGCATCATTCCAATACATGAGGCATTTAACAGAATGAAGTGGGCATGGTCTACACTTGCCCATAGTCACACAGGTTTCCTAATCATTGTTTCCAGAGGATGGCATGCATTCTCTGCTCCTCAATGTCCAGAGGACAGTGACAGGGATAATTCAAAATGTAGGGTTTTTCACTTCCTTGAAATAGTTGCATCACTAGAAAACTTTTATGATTATTAGCTTTTATTAGAGTATATTTGGGTTTCACTAACAGAAAAAAGAAAGAGACAGGGAAGAGGAGGGGAAGAGACATTCCTGGAATAACTTTGTAAAGATAAAAAGAGAATATACCATGTCAGAACTAGATGGGTCCTCAGACATCACTTAATCAAAAACCTTCATTTTCTAGAAACTGAGACTCAGAGAGGGACATATATTTATGTAAAGCCACATGGTGAGTTGTTCAAAGTGTCAAGACTGAAACCCACATCTCCCAACTCCTTCACAGAATCCTAGGATTTAAAGTTACAATAAAACCTTACAGATCATTTCAGCTTAAACCTCCCATTTTATAGATGGGAAAACTGAGCTTTCTTAATTTAATGCCATAGATCTATGGAGAAATTGGAGCTAGGATTCAGTTCTCCTGACTCCCAGCAAGTCCTTACTTCCAGGTGGTAGAGAAAGAGAGGGAAGCAAGGACATCATAGCAAGGCACCAGGTAGATCCACGGGCAGGGCAGTTTCGCCAGTGAACCTTCGGCCTCTGGTGAGAAATGCCACCACCCCCCTACACCTGTCAGTGTGGAAAGAAGCCTGCTGTTGTTCCTGCTGTTGGCTAAGGCTCTGCTGGCAGGCCTGGGGGTGGGGATGGGGGGAGTGGAAAGGAGGGGAAACTCACAGCTGCTGTTCATTAGCTGAGCCCACGGGGCTGCATTCAAAGTCTGTCATCCCTCACTGAACAGACAAGCCCCAAAGCCAGTGCATTGGAGGAGATAATTGTTTATATTGCCATAGGTTGCTTTGACTGGGAGGGAGGTCAAGAGACTGCGTACATTGGAGAAAAGAAAGATAATGCTGTCTCATACTTAGGTCCTGGGACAAAGCTTTAAGAGGCAGCTGGGGGGGGGGGGGGTGAGTGGGAGGGGCTCGGGAAAGAACCTTGGACTGGGAATCAGGGTCTAGACCCAGCTCTGCTACTTGGGCAAACCACTTTCCTCTTTAGGCCTCTTTTTACTCAGCTGTCAAATGGGAACAAGATTCTGTCCCACTCACCTCACAGGATTATTGTGGAGATCAAATGAGGTAATGGATAAGAAATGTATTATTTTTAAGTTGTACAGCTCTAGAGAAATGTGAGGGATGGTATTGATATAATGATATATGAGACTAATGGTGGTGCTGCCCCCACACCCACTTTAGGAGCCAGGAACATTTGGACTCAGACAATCCTCTGCTATGAGGATAAACAAACCAAGTGGATAGAGCAGAGTATGAAGAAGCTCTTCAGGAAGCAATATGGAGGACTGGAAAGACCAGTAAATTTGGAGACAAAGACCTGGGTTCAAATCTCACTTCCACTATTTGCTATCCATGTGACCTTGGACTAGTCCCTTATTCAACTCTATCAGTCTCAGCTTCTTTATCTGGAAATTAAAGGGGTTGAGTTAGATGATTTCAAGTTCCATCCAACCTCTAAAGCTATGACCCTAAGATTTATGACATTTCTAAAGATTTGATATGTCCAAAAGTAGCATGGGCTGCCTCAAGGAGTAATGAATTCTCTGTCGCTAGAAGTCTTCAGAGATTATTTGAGTCCTTTGGGAGGGGGAGTTGTATGTGGGATTCTTGGTTAAGTGGAAGGAAAGGGGAAGATAATTAGCATTTGTATAGCACCTACTGTATGCTAGGCAGTGTGCTAAAGACTTCACAGACATCATCCCAACAACCCTGGGAGATAGATGCTGTTAATTCCTATCTTAGAGTTGAGGATACTGAGGCAAAAAGAGGTGAAGCAACTTGCCCAAGGTCACACACCTAGTAAATGTAGTTGTTCCATCATATCCAATTCTTTGTGATCGCATTTGGTGTCTTCTTGCCAAAGACACTGAAGGGGTTGCCATTTCTTTCTCCAGATCATTTTACAGGTGAGAAAACTGAGGCAAACAGGGTTAAGTGACTTTCCCAGGGTCACACAGCTAATAAGGATCTGAGGCTGAATTTGAATTCAGGTCTTCCTGACTCCAGACCCAGAGCTCCATCCACTGCATCACCTATCTGCCATCTCAGTCAAGTACCAACTGGATGAAATGACTTCTAAAATTCCAAATCTGGGGTTCTAAATGCAGATTGAAGCATACTATTTGCTCTCTTTTTTGTTTAGTTTTGTTTTTTTCTTTCTCATGGCTCCTCCCATTTGTTCTACTTCTTCTATACAATATGACTACTGTGAAAATATGTTTTAAAAGAATGTACATGAAGAGCCTATATAGGATTGCAAGCCACCTTGGGGAGGGGGGAAGGAGAGAGGCTGAGAAAATTTTAAGCTTATGGAAGTGAATGCTGAAAACTAAAAACAAATCAATTTATAAAAAAGAATTCCAAATTTGAGATTCTAAGTGTCTGACCAACATTTGACTATACCACAACAACATTTACCATCATAGGTTTATACTTTTTGTAGTATCTTCCTGTAGAAGCCTCTACTGGATCCTCCATAAAGTCAGAACAAGAAATCTATCTACCCTATCCAAAATTTTAAAATGGTACTCCCTATGTGTTACTGTCAACAAGGCGGTTTTGAGCCCTCTCTTCAACAGAAGCAACCTGTCCTATCACCAATTAAACAAATTCTCCAACTCCCAGTTCAATATTCCTTCTTCTGCACCTCTCTCTCCTAGAATTATACGCTGTCAGAGTTGGAAGGAATTTTACAAATCATCTAATCTGCTCCCTACCCTCTGATGTTTTCTAGATGAAAAAAGCTAAGACCTAAGGGGGAAGGGGAGTATTTACTCAATAAATTCATTAATGACAAATTCATCACCATCTCATAGTATCATGGACTTAGAGGTCAAAGGGACCTTACAATCCAATAAACCCAAGATTCTCATTTCATAGATGAGGGAACTGAGACACAGAGAAATTAAGTAACTTGTCCAGAATTGTATAACTAGTATCTGAAACAGAGTTTTGACCAAGATCTGCCTGACTCCTAGTCTAATGCCTTATCTACCCTGCCATGAGAATAAAAGTGACATTATGAGAGTTGAGTTGAGCTAGGGATCTTCTAAAGAAGTGGTGTCAAACTCAAATAGAATCGTAAGTCACTAAACCATGCACTGGGATCCCTGCAGAAGCATATTGACTCCAAAAACCACATATTAACATTATCTGTGTTCTATTTCATTTGTATTTATTTTGTCAAATATTTCCTCATTTTAATCAGGTTCAGCAGCACTTGGGAGCCCCGAAGTCCAGCATATTTCACACCTCTGTTCTAAAGTAAAAGAATTCCTAGGATCTGGAGCTTAGAAATCTAATACTTCTCTTTGTTTCCTTCCATTTATGGAAAACTAGGAACCAAAAAGTGGAAATTATTTGTCCAGGTTCACATTAATAATAAGTAGAAGAGCTGGAGCTGAAACCCAAGTCTTCTGATAATAATTATAATGTTCTATCCATTCTTCAACTTTGAGAAATGAGTGAGAAGTTGGTGAGAAATTAACTCACCAACTTGAGATGTCTCATCAACTACCCACAACCCAAAGGTTGGACTATTCTAAGCTACTCATTTTGTCTGGTCCCAAACGGCAAACATGGGAAGCTCACCTTACAAGACATTATGCAGAAAAGGACCCAGGGTCGACGAAGTCATATTTTGAGGATGCTGACAAGCTAGAGTACATAACAAAGTAAACCAGGTCTATCCTAATCACCCTTACTCTCTACACCCTTGATAAACTCATTTGCTCCTATGGGTTCAGTTGTTACCTCTATACAGATGACTCCCAAATCTGTCGACTTCTAAGTCTCCAACTGCTTACTGTATAGATCCACATAGATCTATACAGTACACTGGCATCTCAAACTCAGTATGTCCAAAATGGAATTCTTAACCTTCCTTGCTAATCCTGCTCCTTCTTTACCTTTCATGCTACTAATGAAGTCACCATTCCTTCCCCTCACTCAAGTTTGCAACCTCTGAGCCAACCTAGACTCTTCCATTTTCCTCATCTCCCTCATCAAAGCAGTTACCAGGTCTTGTGGACTCATCCTTCACAATATCTCTTAAATCTGTCACCTTCTTTCTACTCACATAGCTATGATCCTAGTCTGGGCTCTTACCTCTTCCCTTGGACCACCATCATAACTTACTAAGTGGTTTTCCTGCTTCCCATCTCTAATCACCCTTCACACATATACCAAAATCATCTCTGCAAGGTGCAAATCTGATATGCTGTTCTTCTGATTAAAACCTTCAGTGTCTCCCTATCATTTCTAGAATTAAATATGAATACTTCAGCCTGGCATTTTTGGCCCCCACAATCTGGCTCCTGCCTACCTTTTCCGAGTTATTTCATATTACTTCCCTTGACGTACTTATGTTCCAGCTAAACAGGTCTACTAGCTACTTCCTGAACTCAACATTGCATCACCTACCTTCACACAAGCTGTACCCCCTTATCTGGAATTCACTTCCTCTCCACAATTACATATACAGCTTTGTTCCTTAGACTCCTTGGCTTCCTTTAAGGCACAGCTAAAGAGATACCTCCTACTCAGAACTTTCACGGGTTCCTCCAATTGTTACTGTTCTCTCTCTTCAAATTGCCTTGAATTTACTTATCCATATACATGCTGTATTCCCCAATAGAATGGAAGCTCTTTGAGAACAGTGATTGTTTCATTTTTTGCCTTTGTATTCCTAGCAGCCTGCCAAATGCTTTGGAGTCAGCATTTTAGCATAGTGCTCGGAACATACTAAGAACCATATAAATGCTTGCTATTATCATCATTATTAAGTACTTACTGAATTTAACTGATGTTGAGCAGACCTGAAAGCAGGTATGAGTTCAAGCCATCAAAAGAAATAGAAATGCTCAGCCTAAGGAAGAGGAGACATTAGGCAAGGGAGACATAATCATTTTCAAAAATTAGAGGGGACATTTTGGGACAAAAGATTAGAATTACTCTGTATAGTTTCAGAAGGGAAAATGTCATGAGAGTCAGAAAAAAACAGACCTCAGTTTGACCTGAAGGAGAACCCCATAGGAATCAGGACTGTCCAAAAGAGATAAGGAGTTAGTGAGTTCCCAGCAGAGGTCTCCAAGAGGATACCACTTATTGAAGATATTGTAGAGAAGACTTCTATAAGTTTGGGTTGGACTAGGTTGGATTAGGAAAGACTCTAGGGGTTTTTCCAACTCTGAGATTCTGCGAATTTTCTGACATTCAGTTGCTCACTTACTTGAATTGGATTAGATTATTTAACTCTATGACATGACTCTAAGACTTTCTGAATGGCAGACACAAGGATGACTTCCTAATCGTTAGAGCTGCTTGCTAAAGAATTATAGATTAAAAACTGGAAGAAACCACAGAGATCATGCAGTCCAATCTCCTTAGTTCATAGATGAGAAAATAGTAGGGGGTTGAAATACATGCCTTTTGAATAGATCCAGATAGATAGAGATGGGGTGAACTGGAACATCCATCATGGGCGGTGAAGAAAGAAGAGGTTTCTTCTATCCTTAGTGTTAAACAACAGCCACTCAACAACCTGGGGACAGTCCAATGCTGGCATCTAATGTCAAGGTTGAGTTAGTCAGTAAATCTACATTTCTTCTGTGCCTGGTGCTTGAGATACAGAGAAAGGTTAAAAACAAATAACTGAGTCCCTACTCTTGAGGAAGTCCCAGTTTAATGGGGGAGATAACGCATGAAGAACTATGCATGAACAAGATATATATATATATATATATATATTATATGTATGCATGCATGTATATATTTTATATAAAATAAATTGGAGATGACCAACAGAGGGAAGGCACTAGAATTAAGGGGAATCTGGAAAGGCTTCCTATAGGTGTGATGTTAGTTGGGCCAGAAGGCCAACTCATGAACCCTAAGAACAAATAGCATATACATATTAACATTCAAGGCTGTGAAATCTATGGATTATGGGGTTTTTGCTATCTTGTCCAGGAAAGCAGTTTAGTGTAGTATTTTATAAAGAGTAAATACATTTCTTGTACCCAGAAGACTTAATTTCCAGACCTAACTCGTTAGCTGTAATGTTTGGCAAATCACTTCACTTTTCGGAGTCTTCACTTCCTCAACTATGAAATGAGGCTAAAAATATTTCCACCACCTCCCTCCATAGGGTTCCTGGAAGGAAAGGAAAGCATCTCATAGCTGTAAAGTCCTAGATGATATGAACTATTTATTCTGACACCCCAAGATTGGTTGGGTACTTTCTTAGTTAAGGATGTCCCAGTGCATTTGACAAAATAGTAAGCATTTACTATGACCCACTCCCTCATTGCAGTGGGGATCTGTAGAAAGCCTTTTCTCAAAAGGGTAGGATCAAACTGGGGCGTCCTTTCAAGTGGTTTAAAAGACTCCCATGTGAAATAAGGAATAAACTAACAAAAAATCTCATTCAGTTCAAAAGATATTAAGTGCCTGAAATGTGCAAGGTCTTGTACTGATTATTGGATAGACACATGATGAAATCAGACCCAGACTGTGTCCTCAATGATCTTATAGTCAAATGGTTGTTAGGCAAGGGAAAGGAGTGGAGGGTGGCAGGGAGGGAGGTTAGATAAATACATAAAACAATGACATGGCAATGCCTGTTTATACTGTTGCAAAGAGAGTAGAGACTGGGAACTGATACAGAAATGATTGTGATAATGTTAACGAAAATGAAAGCAACCCTAAAAGGCAGCCTAACTGATTAGTTGCAATGATCAATCTTGACCCCAGAGAATATAGTAGACATTTAATAAATGCTTTTTGACTGATTGAGAAAACAACCATGTAATAGGAAGAGACAAGACAAAAATGGGTAATGGACACTAGGCCATTTTAACTGAATCTTGGAGTAAACCTCCAGGGTCCCTTCCAGGCTTAAATCTATGATCTTATCTATTTCTTACAGTTATATATTATGATATTAGGCAGAGAGAAGAGGGAGAGATCATTATAAATTGGAATCCTTGGGGAAAATGTCTTTGAGGAGGTGGGCTTTGGAGGATGGGGAAGAAGTAACTAAGTGAAGAAGAGAGAACAGTGTAAAAAAATGGAGAGGAAAACTAGAACTAGATTGTAGAAGGATTTTAAGTGTCAAGTAGGGACGGATTCTGATTCATTGTACCATGTAGGGCTGGCTCAGGGAGAAGTGTCTAGGTGAGTTGTCTTTGACCTTCACATTCTATGATATCCCTCTCATCCCCACTCTCCCCTACCTCCTTCTCTCATCCTTGAGGTGGGGCAGGAAGCATGAAGTGGTGGGAAGGACTCTAAACTTGGAGTCAGAAGACCCAGGTTCAACTTTCCGCTCCCTCATTTGTTAGCAGAATGGCCATCTTCATCTCTCTGAGTTTCAATCTATAAAATGGGGGAAATAATATTTGTACTGCCTACAACACAGGTCTGTTATGAGGGAGGTTCTTTATAATCCTTAAGGCACCACAGAAATATGGGTTTTTGTGAGCATTCCCAAACCCCTATGCTCTACTTCCCCTCCCTTCTCTTCCCCCTTGCACTATCCTTAATAAAAACAATTTTCAGAAAGCAACCTGATAATACCATTCACACCAAAGGATCAATGATTGATAAAGCTTAATGATTTGCTACCTCTTAAGAGCACTTTCATTGCAATGGATCATTAGCTGAAGGAGTAAAACCCTAACTGGATTTAAAGCATCTGAACAATACATGGGGAAATTATTTTAGGGGAAGGGGCAGAAAATCCTCCAGAGAAATCATATAGGCAGTCACCTACTCTGCCTCCACATTTGACTAGTCCAGGACATAGATAATAGTGGCCATTAAAGTTTGTTGGGGTTTTTTTTGAGCAGGAAGACTGAACCTAACAGAGCTTTTCATTAATGAGTCTAATCTCACAGCATATGCATGTGTAGGATGCTTTGGAGGGGGAAGAGAGTGGAGACAAGAAGACCAGTTAGGAGGTTATTAAAAGTCCAAGCACCAGGAAAGAAAAGTTTATACCAAGGCAACAGTACCAGTAGAGAGGGGGGCATTAATGTAAGCAACTTTGGAAATATCTTTCTCCCAAATACAGTCCCTTTGTCTCTGAGCCACAGGTGGTGATAGATTTTAAGTACTTATTGAAGGAACGAATCTCTAACCCCAGAAGCCCTTGCTTTTTATTCATTCATTCATTTAACAACCCTAAGAAAGGTACAAATTGATGTGGGGTTGAGCACGCAGAGATGAGGGGGAAGGTATTCCAAGCACAGAGAACAGCATGAGCAAAAGTACGTAGGTGGGAAAGCTCTGGGCATGTAGGTGGGATGGTGAATAGTCCAGTTTGGCTGGAGTATAAAGTATGGGAGGGGGAAGAGTGTGAAATGAGGCTGGAAAAAATAGATCAGAGCCAGATTGTAGAGGGCTTTGAATGTAAGGCTCAGGAGTTTGGTCTTTTTCGAGCAGACAATAGGGAGTCATTGATGATTTATGAGCAGGGGATTGGCATTGTCAGACCTGGGCATCAATTAATCAATAAACCGACAAGCACTTATTAAGGGCTTACTATATGCCAGAAACTTTCCTAGGCACTGGGGATACAAAGAATGAAATAATTACTACTGTCAAGGAGCTTACATTCTATCAAGGGAGATAACACAAACATATGTAATTATTTGCATATTAAATGTAAAGCACTTAAATAGAATATTTAGGAAAGAAGGACCCTGGTAGCTAGGAGGATCTGAAAATGCTTTGTGGAGTGAGTGGAGATTTGAGCTTCGTCTTGAAGGAAGAAAAGAATTCTATGAAGCAACTTTTGTGGGGGTTTTTCAATCAATAAACATTTATTAAGCACTTGAGCTAAAAGATTCAATGGTGATAATTTGTAATATGGGGTGAATTTCACTGTAATTACCTGTGTAGATTCACCATTCTTATATCCTTATCTACTATACATACTTAACCCTCACTTTCATGTTCATTTCTAGTCAGCATTCCGAGTTAAATACTTTCCTAGGCAGGGATAATATAAGGAACCCTAAATCAATAGCTCAAAATTTTCCAGGACCTACATTCGTTATTTTCCCTCATGTAACTAATGACTTGCTTTATCCTCCAATTTCTTAGTGCACTGCAATTCCTCTTTCCTTCTGCTGCCAGTACTTCTCTGACACTGACTGCTTTCTTAGGGAACTTTTTTTAAAAGACATTTCATTTAGTTTTATTTTTTTTCTAATGTCTACTGTTCTACCACTGTAATATAATGTACAAGTTAAGATATCAACTCTTAAAAAGCTTATATTTAAATGTTTTCTATAGGTAGTGTAAGAGTGGAAAAACCTCATGAAGACAACAGGCAAGAGATATTTCCTTTATGCTCCATAGATCAATGGCCCTGACACCTTGAGTGTGGTGACACTACCCATCCTCCCCAAACACACCTACAATATTATGAGTAACTGCCTTCTCTTCCTTTGCCTCTCATCTGGAGAATTCTAAAGTTCTCTACCTCCATTATTATACTTAAAACTACCAGATTAATTTTCCTAATGATCAGCTCTGGTCATGTCATTTTCCTATACTTCCTATCATTTCCTGTAATATTCACTAATCTGAGGGGCCGCTAGGTGGCGCAGTCAATAGAGCACCTGCCTTGGAGTTAGAAGGACTTGAGTTCAAATCCAGCTTCAGATACTCTACCCAAAAACTAGTCGTGTGACCTCTGGCAAGTCACTTAACCCCAATTGCCCTCTAAAAATAAAATTTTAAATTAAAAAAATTAAAATATTCACTAATCTGATAGGTATGAGGCAGTACCTTAGACTTCTTTTAATTTACATTTCTCTAAACAATAGTAACATAGAGCATTTTTCATAAAACTAGATAGCTTTGATATCTTCAAAAATCTCTAATGACTCCCTATTCTGTTCAAAAATCCCTAATGACTCCCTGTTGATTATAGAAAACAATGAAGACTCCTGCTCCTCTCTTCTTTCCTAACATTTAAATAATTCCCATTTCTAATCTGCCTATCTAGTTTTTAATTATTATTTTATTTTTTCTCAATTACATGTAAAAACAATTTTTAACAATTTTCTTTAAAACTTTGAGTTCCAAATTCCCTCTTATTACTTCTCCTTGAGAAGGCAAGCAAATTGATATCAATTATATATGTGCATTCATGCAAAACATATTTCCATATTAATCATGTTGCAAAAGAAAACACAAGCCAAAAGAAAGAAAGAAAAATAAAGTAAAAAAGCATGCTTTGATCTGCATACAGACTCTATCAGTTCTTTTTCTAGAGGTGAATAGCAATTTTCATCATAAGTCTTTCAGGATTGTCTTGCTTCATTGTATTGCTGAGAATAGCTGTCATTCACAGTTGATCACTATACAGTATTGCTATTATAGTGGACAATATTCTGTTGGTTCTGCTCACTTCACTTTCCAACAGTTCATACAAGTCTTTCCAGGTTTTTCTGAAGCCATCCTCTACATCGTTTCTTATAACACCACGGTATTCTCTCACAATTGTATGCCATAACTTGTTCGATCATTCCCCAATTGATGGTCATCCCCCCGATTTCCAATCCTTTATTCCCACAAAAAGAACCATTAAAGATATTTCTGTACATATAAGTCCTTTTGCTTATATCTTTTTTGAGATACAGACCAATGGTATTGCTGGTTTAAAGTGTATGCACAGTTTTATAGCCCTCTTGGAATTGTTCCATATTGCTCTTCAGAATGGTTGAATCAATTCACAACTCCACAAACAGTGCATTAGTGTCCCAATTTTTCCATATCCCCTCCAACATTTGTCATTTTCCTATCCATCCTATCATTTCCTGTAATATTCACTAATCTGATAGGTAAGAGGTGGTACTTTAGAGTTGTTTTAATTTACATTTCTCTAATAAATAGTAACAAAGAGCATTTTTCATAAAACTAGATAGCTTTGATGTTTTCTGAAAACTTCCATTCATATCCTTTGTCTATTTTTAATTAGGGAATGACTTATATCCTTATAAACTTGATTCAGTTATCTTATTATCTGAGAAATGAGGTCTTTTTCAAAGAAACTTGCTACAATTTTTCCCCAGGTTCCCTCCATCCTTCTAATCTTGGCTGCATTGATTTCATTTGTACAGAAGCTTTTTAATTCAATGTAATCAAATTATCCATTTTACAACCCCATAATGTTCTCTCTCATTTGCTCCAATTTTTTCCTTATCCATAGATCTGACAAGTCAAATATTCCATGTTCCCCAAAACTGTTTATGATATCACCCTTTAGGTCTAAATCATGTACCCATTTGACCTTATCTTGGTATAGGGTGCAAAATATTGATGTTTATCTAGTTTCTGCAAAATTGCTTTCCAGTTTTCCTAACAATTTTTGTCAAATAGTGAGTTCTTGTCCCAAAAGTTTGGATATTTGCATTTATCAAATGCTAGGTATATACTACTGTATATTGCATATTTAATCTATTCCAATGATCCACCACTTTATTTCTTATCCAGTACCAAATTGTTTTGACAATTACTATTTATTAATACAGTTTGAAATCTGGTATGGCTAAGCTACCTTCCTTCACATTTTTTCCTCCATCGATTCTCTTGATATTTTTGACCTTTTATTTTTCTGAATGAATTTTATTGATGTTTTCTAGCTCTTTAAAATAATTCTTTGGTTGTTTTATTGACATAGGATATTAATTTAGGTAGACTGAAACATTTTTATTATATTGGCTTGACCTAGCAATGAACAATGAATATTTTTCCAGTTGTTTGTATCTGATTTAATTTGTGTGAAAAGTGTTTTCTTCATATAATTCCTGGATTTGTCTTGGCAGATTGACGCTGAAATATTTTATATTCTGATCTTATTTTAAATGGAATTTCTCATTCTTTCTCTTCCTGTTGGACTATGTTGGTAACATAAAAGAAGCTCCTTCTGACAGTGGGGGGGGGGATGTATGTGTGAAGGACTGGAGAAAGGAAAGGCTGAAAGACATGAAAAGAGGCTATTAAAGAAGTCCAAGTGATACTTAATAAGGGTCTGAACATAGGTGAGCAGTGGAGACAATAAGGAGAGAAAAATGAAAGATATTATGCAGGAAGATTTGACAGGATTAGGTCTAACAAAAAAAGAGGGAGGAAGACAACAATGACTGTAAGGTTAATTGAAAGGTGATGTGGGACAGTGGAAAAAGCAATGGAATTGGAGTCAAAGGACCAGGGTTAAGATTTCCCCTTTGCTACCATATTATCTATATGGTTAATTAGAAAACGCTAAACCTCAGTTTCCTGAACTGTGAAATTATGAAGTTGGACTAGATGAGCTCTAAGCTATCTTCCAGCTCTAAATCTGTATCCTGGATTGACAGTTGGTGGTACCATGGACATACAAAGGAAAGTCAGAAAGAAGAACCCATTTTGGAGGAAGGGAGGAAGTTGGGTAATAAAGAATTCAGTTTGAGATGGATTGAATGGAAGGAGTACATAAGCAGTTATAATCACTATAGGCTTTCAGGCTTGGAAGAGACTTCTCTGTGCTGCATGTCCCAAGAGCCAGGGATTCACATGGACATAGGAATCTACCTCCCCAAACTAAGCTAATAAAAAATAATAGTGCACAGCCTTTTGAGATTTGCAAAGAACTTTCTCCAACATATCCATGAGACAAGCAATATCATTTTCCATGAGAAAACTAAGAGTTGAAGTGACTCTGCCCAATGTCACAATCTGCTAAGTGGCAGATGCTAGACTCAAATAAGGTCCTTTGATTCCTGGTCCAATATTGTTTTTGCTATATGATGCTTCTTCCCATCATAACTCACATTTCTATAGCCCTTTAAGGTTAATAAAGCACTTTCTTCATGCTAATCCTATAAGGATACAAGTATTATGAACTCTGTTTTAGAGTAGGGCAAATAGAGGCTGAGTAGGTCAAATCACCTGAGTCTCAGTCTCCTTATCTATAAAATCAAGAAATTCAACTAGATGACCTCTGAGATGCCTTCCAACTCTAAATCCTGAGATCCTAAGACTTGGACACAGTTACAACCAAAATCACCTGATTACATATTCAGCTCTCTTTCCACCATACACTAACACCAAGCAAGACCCTTATAAGCCTAGGCCATCAGTACCTCATTATCCCAGCAGAATTAAGAATGAACAGACACAGAGATGGAATTGAATGCTAGAGAGAGATGTGTCACGTTTCCGGTGTTCTTCAATTTCCCATCCCCCAAATCCCCTGTGGAACAGTAACTGAGCCCTTATGACCTGGGATACCTCTGACCTGATGAAAAGCTCTGCACAAAGGATTAGTCTGTTTTCAAAAATATTTATTTTCCATCCTGAAACTCAAGAAACCTTTCAGATGAAAGCTGTGACATTAAAGATTGGACTACTATTGTAGGAGAGACCGTTTAGTGTTGAGGAAAGGTCTTTTTAACACAACAAATATCCTTGCCTCTTTCCTCTCTCTCACTCCTATTGCTACTCTCTGGGACAAATCTTATTGATTCTATCTCCATGTACTTACTTGCATCTGCCCCCTTTTTCTCCACTCATATAGCCACTGCCCTATCCCAGGTCCTTTGTTGCAAGAGCCTCCTAATTGGCATCCCCACTTCCAAGCTCTTTCCTTTCTAATCTATGCTCCACACAACTGTCAAAATTATCTTCCCAAGGCACAGGTGTGCCTGTGTCACTCTTCTAATTGGAATTCTTCAGTGGCTCCCTATTGCTTCTACAGTAAAATAGAAATTGCTCAGCCTGACATTTAAAACACTACACAATCTGGATCCAACCTGTCTATGGAGACTAATTTCATATGACTCAGTTTCATGAACTCTGGAATTTTATTCCAAACAAACTAGCCTACTAATTATTCCCCACCTCTGTTAATTTGCATAGGCCACCATCCCTAGAATTCACTCCTTCCTCATCGCCACTTTTCTAGGGTCTCAGAGCTAGAAGGAACTTTAAAATCCGTGTAAAATCCAACTCATCTCTGAACAAACTTACTCAAAAAATAATCATCTAGCTTTTGCTTGAAGACCTCTAATCTGAGGGAATGCGTTATCTCTATTCCACTTTCACATAGTTTTAATTGTGAGGAAGTTGTATTTTCCCCCCTTACAGCAAACTTAAGTCTACCTCTGTTTCTTTCACTCACTGCTCCTAATTCTGCCCTCTAAATCCAAACAGAATAAGTCTGATCCCTTTTCCAAGTGGCAGGCCCCAAATACTTGAAGACAACTATCATATTGACCTCCTAAATTTTCTCTTCTCCAGGTTCAACTTCCCCAGTTCATTCAACCAGTTTTTACAAGACATGATCTCAACACCTTTCATCATCCTGCTTATCCAAAACCTTGTCTTCTTTAAAAGCTCAGTTCTTGGGCCATGACTGAATAATCATCTAATTTCCCTAGGTGTTAACCTTCTCTCCCTCTTCAAATTGCCTTATATTTTCTTTTTTTGGCATGTTGTATACTCCTCTCCCAATGGACTGCAAGGTACCTGAGGGAAGGAACTCTTGTTTTTGTCTCTCTACCCCCAGCTCCCAGCACAGGACTTTGCAAATCATATCCAATTAGTAAATGCTTCTTAAATGTCCTTGTAAAAAAACCCCATGAATCCTGACATAAGAACTGAATTCAAGTTGAGGATCTTCCTCTGTAATAGGTGTGTGACCTCAGACAAGTTCATTCCCCTCTGAGTCCTACTTTCCTCATCTATAAAATGGAGACAGTACTAACCATAACTACCTACCTCATAACATTTTTGTGAAGACTGATGATGGTGGTGGTAGCGATAACAGCTGGCATCTATATAGTGCTTTAAGATTTGTGAAGCATATTACAAATATTATCTCATTTGATCATCATAACAATCCTGTGAGGTAAGTGCTATTTTGCTCTCCATTTTACAGGTGAGGAAACTGAGGCAGACAGCAATTAAATGATTAACCCAGAGTTAAACAGTTCATTAAGAATCTAAAACCAACTTTAAACTCAGATCTTCCTGACTCCAGGTCCAGCACACTACCCACTAAACAACCTAGCTTCCTCCATAAGAGAAGGTTCCCAAATGTAAAAGCTTAGTCTTATAGGGATAAACAGCCATTTAGTTCCCAGGATGGTTAAGGGAAACCTACACTTCAGGAAAGATTCAGGGTTCTGTCTCTCATGCCCCTTGCAAAGCAGCCATGGGGGGATGGAGCTGAGACAGAATACTATGTGTAATCTCATTTGTCTGGACACAAAGTCTCTCCTCACCTGCTGCTTCTACTCCTTTCTTTAGCTTTCTGAATGTTGCCCTAAGGGCTATTCAAACTGGTACTTGATGCTTTTCCAGGACTCTAGAGAACCATTATAGGATCAATTGCCCTATGGTTCCAATTTACAGAGAACACATCATTAGCCCACGTTTGTAAGTGGCTTGTTGTCTTATACCATAGGGAACAATATAGACTTAGAGTAAATCAATCAAGTCCTTAATTATTATTTTCTGGCAATAAAAAAATAGCTAGAGCCTATTTCTGCCCAAACCCCTAGACAGTATATTGTCACACAAAGGATATTGTTCTGAAAGTCAGGAGACCTTTGTTCTAATCCCAGTTATACCACTCACCAGCCAGTGGTGACTTTGAGACAATCATCTTGCATACCTGCAAAATGAGAGGGTTGGTCTACATGACCTTAAAGGTCCCTTCTAGTTTAATGTTACATATGCTTCTCTTTAAGTACTTCCAAAGAACACTGCACAAGTAGAGAGCTGTAGGGTTCTGTCCTTGGCTCCATTCTGTTCAACATTCTTGACAACGACTTGGAATAAACCATAAAACATTTGCTTATCAAATGTGCAGGTCGCATGACTTGGGTAGTTATTACAAGTATTAAGCATTTCTCCAGATAGAATACTTAGTAAGCTAGCTTGTTTGGAATGAAATTCCAGAGTTCACGAACTACCCCTAACAAGGGATAGTTAATCCATTGGACAATAGATAGCCTAGAATTATCGAGATAAATGTAAATTTTTATAATAGGGTTCAAAAAATCAATAGCACAAATACAGAATGTAGGGAATATGACTAGAAAGCAGATCATGTGAAAAAAAACCTAAGTCTTAGTAGACTTCAAGCTCGATGTGGCAGCTAAGAAACCATTATTGATATCTTAGACTACATCAGTGGTTCTCAACCTTCCTAATGCCACAACCCTTTAATACTCACATGTGGGCATATCTGCATGTGGGCAGACTCGCCTGGAGAAGGATAGAGGAGCAGTATCTTGGTTCCTAAGACCATCAGAAATGTGTGTTTTCCAAAGAGGTCGTGACCCATAGATTGAGAACCACTGGACTACATTAATAAGAGCAAGTGAGTTTATATTCCTAATATCCTCTGCTATGATCCATCTCTATCTGGAGTATGATGTTCAGTTCTCAATGCCATCTTTTAGGCAGAATGTTAATATAGTAGAGTTCATTAATGTGACTGGACAGTCATATCTGTCTTCAAATACCTGAGAGGCTCTCATGTGGAACAAAGATTAAACTTAGTCTTTCTGGTCAGATGGCAGAATTAGGACCAGTAAATGGAAATTACAGAGATGCAGAAGTCTGCTCATTATATAAGGAAGAAATTCTTAACAATTAGAAATATCCAAGGGTATAATGGAAATAGTCTTAGGAATGTAGTAAGTTCTCCTGTCACTAGAGATATTCAAGAAAGGGCTAAATGATCCCTTTTCAATCCAGTAATGTGCCAAGCATTGCAGTAACACGGTCTCTCTCCTCAAGAAGTTCATAATCTACACAGAGATACAGCATATTCGTAAGGATGTTATGGTAGGAATTTTCATTTCAGATAGGAAAAGGAACTAGAAGATCTCAGTCCTTTACAACTCAGACAGCTTGCAATTGTATGAGTTGAGGGGACATTGCCCCTATTCTTTGAGGATAGAGATAATGAAGCTTTTCATCTTCATATCCCCAGAGCCCAGAATGATCTTTCACATATCCTTAGTAAATATTTGCTGAGCTGAATTGAAATAAATTGAATTGAATGATTCCTACTAGAAAATATAGCCATTGCTCGCCACCCACTCCTCACCCATTAGTGAATAATGGTATGGGGGGAGGTTGTTTTTGGTTTTTATCAGCTTGTAATATCAATAGAAATTTGTCTCTCTTTGTTAGTTCATTCACAGCATAACCTACAAGTCCCTGGGTACAGAGCCAGAGCTGTATTTCTCCTCTCCCTGCTTCTGTGGAGGAGCCAACACTGAGTCAAGGAATTGTGTTACTGGCAGGGGCGTGGGGGCTGGGGAAGGAGATTCAAACCAGTGGAAATGATAAGAGCCACACTTAAAATAAGAGTTGACTTTGCAAGTAGCATTGGTCCTGGATGAAGCATTCCTCCCAATGGAATAATTCTGGAAAGGTTGGCTTTAACCCTCTGCACAGCTGCTGACAATGGCTTCTGAACTATTTGCATCTCTGCCAGGTTTGCTGACATCAGATCACACAGGCAGAAGTGGCTTTTTACCTGTGGAATGATTGTGTATCATGCTTTTGGAAACTTCTGATGTGCAGATGTGAAACTCCTATGCACATAACAGATTCACAAGTGAAGAGTGTGTACAGGGTTTTCATCACAGGAAGAGAGATAGAGATGCTCCTCAGGAATGTCATGGAAAAGAAGTGGGATGCAGGGTGTGAATCAAAAGAGAAATCCAGGTCAATATAGTGAAAAGAGCCCTAGAACCAAGTGGGAGTCCATCAATTGGAAATGACTGAACCAATTATGGCATGTGAATGGAATGGAAAATTATTGTGCAAAAAGAAATGATGAACAAGAGTAATTCAGAGAAGAATGGCAAGATTTGTAGGAACTGATGCAGAGTGAGATGAGAACTAGAAGAATACAACTGAAATTGTCACTAAAAAGAAACCCAATTGAGTAATTTAAAAACTAATAATGGTTCCAGAGGATAGATAATGCAATATATTGTACCTTATTCTTTTGAGGAGAGAGATAGGGCACTATGAGACCACAGTGTCACATGTGGATACTCTATCACTTGTTTTTGCTTATTTTTTAATAAAGGAGAGTTCAATTCTAGGTGGGTTAAGGATAGAGAGTATCTTGAAATAACTAATATAAACAAATCATTGATAAAATGTATAGGAAGGAACAGAGAGAGGAAAAGAGAGGAAAGAATGAAGAGAAAAGAAATAGGGAAGGAGAGAAGGAGGGAGGGAGGTAAAAGGAGAGTAAGAGGGGGAAGAAAGGAAGGAAGGAATGAAAAAGGGGGAGGAAGGGAGGGAAAAAGAGAGGGAGGACTCTCATTTGATAATAAGAAAACCTAAATTTCAACTCCAACTGCTATTTACTAGGTATGTAAATGCCAATTATTTTCTTTTTGTGAACCCCAGTTTTTTATCTTTAAATAAAGGAGTTGGACTAAATAGTTCCTTAGGTCTTTTTTTTCATCCCTGGCATTCTATGTTACCTTTTAGCTGTAAGGTTCTATGTCCTAGTGTCTTTTCCAACCCTGGTTTTTGATTTCTGTATTTTAATGTCCTTTTCCAGTCTAATATTCTATCCCAGAAAGAAAGAGAAGGAGCCATGGGGCTGTAATATGGTACATTAGAGAAAAGAAGAGGAGAGAGAAGCAGAGGGAAAGAGAGAGGGGGAGGACGTTCGAGCGAGAGGGAAACATCATATTTTTCTGTCATCAGAGATCAGCAAGAAGACACCATTGATTCATTTAAACCCAGCGCAGAGTGACTCAGACTTGGTCACACAGCATGTCTTAATAGAACTACTCCCCCATGTCATTTATGCCAAAAGGATGCAATGTAAAGAAGCTGGTTTTGTTCAAAATCATGCAAATAAGGCTCCTTGCTCAGGAGCTTCCCCTCGTCAGGAGAAAGAAGATCAGGGGCAACATGCAAATCCTTCTGGCTATGGTTTGGGGGTTCAATACTACCCTACCCCCATGCCTTCTCTTCTCATCCATTGCATTAGGGCCCAACACAAAGGAAACCACTGCCAATCCAAGTCTGGCCAGTCTAATCCTTGTTCCTTCATTAGGAACTGAGATTGTTGTCTATGTGGTTTTTTGGGACTGCCTCCATGATGCTTTTGAAAGAAGGTAAAGTAGGAGCCAATGTAGTCAGAGCTATGACTAAGGTGGAGAAGCTGGTATTTTTGTCCCAGGGCAGAAAATTTACAGGGTGATAATAGTACCATCATGAAGTGTATTTCAGCTCTTGTTTGTCCTGGAAGCATCATTATAAACTTCCTCCCCTTTTAGCAAGCTAAGAAATAGTGTGGTATCCCAGAATATGCTTTCTTCCCTGGGAGCCATACTCAAGATTAGAGGCTCTTAATCAATTTTTTTTTGTGTGCCATGAGCACTTTTAGTGGTCTGGTGAAGCCTATAGGCCTCAATCCAGAATAGTGTTTTTAAATAAATAAAATATGTAGCATTACAAAGGAAACCACATATATTGAAATCCGTTTGTCAAAATATTTTAAAGCAAGTTCATAGATTCCAGATTAAAGACTCCTACATAAAAGATCTTGCAATCCTACACACACACACACACACACACACACACACACACACACACACACACACACACACTTGACCCAAAGGCAAAAGTTGCTATTGTGGTTTTAGACATAGACCATCAGAAAGTGAAATGGACTAAGATTCAGGAGGCCTTGGCTCAAGTCCAATCTTTCACTAACTAGCTGCATGGCCATGAGCAAGTCATTTCTCTTCTCCTGGCCTTTATCCACGTCTATATATGGCCTTTATCCACATCTATAAAATTAAGAACTCTAACTCAATTCAGTTTGACAACTATTTACCAGATGCCTATTATGCACTGCACTAGATTTAAATTAAGCAATGGTGTTCAGCATGGGAAGATGGGGGAGTGAGAAGGGCAGGGAAGTTTAGCTAAATTCCAGCCCTCATAGGGATTACAGTCTAGTAGGAGATTGTATAATATAATAACTGTAATATAAAATAATCCATGATAAAAGTTTAAGAGAGTGTAAGCAAAGTGTTCTGTGAAGCCCATGGGGGAAAAGGTTAGTACTAGCATGGAAGACCAAGGGAAGGCTTCATAGAAGGGGTATCATTTGAATTGGTTTTTAAAGCATAATTTCTAAAGTCCCCTCCAGCTCCAAAGGTCAATGGTTCCTAAGTGCATTCTTCATAGATTACCATCCAACAGGAAATCAATGATTAAAATACAAATTCCATAAAGAATAGAATTTGGTGAAGTCAATTGTGAACCTACTACCAGGCAGAACCACTCATATAATAATGTGTTTCCAACTGGTAAGATGAGCCACAGGGAATAATATGTTGGTGGCTGGTTCTGAATAATTTATGTAAATAACTTGGTTGATTGTGGAGAAAGTTAAATTTGCTTCTTGCCAATTTATTAGAAATCCAGAGGGATAGTCAGAAGAAATGATAAACCTATGAGTTCAGCTTGAGGCAGCATAGCACTAGGTAATGAAGAAATGAAATGTGTCACTGATTAAAATATGGAAAGGCCGTAGGTAGAAAGGCAAATACTAGCAAGCATTCCACTCTCCTTCCCAACTTCTCAGAAATTCTGGCCTTCAGAGTTTAAGTCATTTTCATCTCTTTGCCAGCCGCCAAGACATCGTCCTCAAGAACTATGGAAGTAAAACACTAGGAAACATCTTTGCCCTTGTTTAGGTCTAGTCAGTCGCTCTGTTGGCTTGTGCGCCAGCTTCCCCATCTGGGAAAAGCAGATATAAGAATGGTAACCACCTTAACAAAAATGTTACAAAGGAAAGAGCACCAAAGGAGGGAGTCAGGAGACCTAGACTTTGCCGCTGACCACCTGTGACCTGCTGGGTAAGTTGCTTCTCATTTCTGGGACTCATATCAGCTATAAAATAAAGGAGTTAAATTAAACAATCTCTAAGTTTTCTTCCAGTTCCCAGATTCTGTGATTCTAACAGGAGATGAAATGATTGAAATGCTAAATTACAAACAGATAGAATTTGCATAAACTGCTGTGAACTAACAACAAAAATGAAAAGCTACTTATAAGAATCTGTTGAAGAACCATGAGAATCACATCTGTCTGGCTTTGCCTTGCCACGTCTACCTCATAGGATTATTGTGAGGCTCAAAGACAAAATGTGAAGGTGCCTTGAAAACTATAAAAAGTACCATGCCAGTGTGAGAG
Source organism: Pseudocheirus occidentalis (assembly GCA_028646575.1). Taxonomy (NCBI): domain Eukaryota; kingdom Metazoa; phylum Chordata; class Mammalia; order Diprotodontia; family Pseudocheiridae; genus Pseudocheirus; species Pseudocheirus occidentalis. The sequence continues at coordinate 110,933,896 of CM053599.1, read as the reverse complement.
TGTGTTAGGCCAGAAGTGGGCCACTAACACAAATCCAAGACATCTGCTACAGTTAGTGGGAAGCTATCTCTAGGCAGATGATTTTGGGGGGGAGGGAGGGGAGAGACATGTACAAACTGTTGCTCCTACAGTTAGCTACCAGCAGCCTCTCCAGGGAGTATATATAGTCTGCCCATTTGCCTCTGTGGAACACTTCAGATTTGACAGAATGACCCTCTGGGCCAGTTCCAGTAGGATTATTTTGTAGGCCACAGAAAGTCAGCCCCTCCCATCAGTAAATTCAAGTGCTTTCCATCTCAGTGTCCATGAAAGACTGAACCCACCACTTCCTCCTAGAACAGAAGGTTAATGAATGAAGGCTCTATAAATGATATGCTGAGTCAAGAAAGATAACCCTGTAAGTTTAGGCCTGAGTATTGGATGCTCTGAGTGTGCCCAGATGCCTTTTCACACTCGTGGGGTTACCCAGGATCAGAAGCCCATGGGGAATAAGGGTGACTTGGCCTGCCCATCCCCTGCTTCTTTCCTCCCCTTCTTCATTTTCATGTATCTCTGACACAAGAGAGAGAAGGAAGTATGCCTAGCAACTGGGAAGCCAACAGCCCAGGGGCCCTACATTGACGATCCTCTCCGGGGTACACCCACCTTGTTCCCATAGAACTTCCTGGCAGAGCCCAGATTCTGGGTCCAATGGGCCATCTGCCATCCCTCCAGGCCCCTGGAAGTACCTCCCTCTCTTCCTCCCCCGACTCCTTCAGGGCCTTCAAGCAGTAGCCATGTTCAAGAAAACTTCACCCAGTTATCATTTTCCCTTTTTTTCATGCCTCAGCCTGGGCCTCTGTTTGTTATTGGCAAGAAAGGCAGAACAATTTAAACATTAAATTTTTAAAGGATGCACAACCTTAAACTCCCCCACCAGCTCTTCATGGCTAAGTGTGGGATGAGGTGAGCTGGGTCCAATTCCAAAGATGCCCCCCCATTTTTTAAGCTGAGAAGAAAAGACTGAAAAGGGTACTCTGTGTTTTAGAGTACACTGAAGGCTTTGATTTAAAGGATTCCTTTGCAAAAATCTGTATTTTCTAATTACTTTAGCATTTTTAAAATTATGTTCAGTTAAGTTTTAGTTTCTTTATTTGATGAATAATTATTATTTTAAGTAATGCTTCCTAGTATTTATATAATACTAAGATTTGCATAGTCCTGTACAGGTTATTTCGTTTGGTCCATACAACAACCCTATGGCATAAGTGCTTAATTTATCAGGGTTGATCAAATGTCCAAACCACCTAAAACAAAACTGGGGATTAACCTCTGGGAGAAAGTAGAACTGGCACATATGTATGACATTGGTCTACTCACCTTTGTTATCCCCACTTTACAGAAAGGCAAACTGAGGCTATGAAAGGGTAAGTGACTTGTCCAGGGTCACCCGACTAGTAAGTATGTGAAACAGGATTTGAATTCCGGTCTTCCTGACCACAGGTTCAACTCTCTTTTCATTAACCTACCCAGCTGTCCTTTACATTTTAGTATTCAATCAATGTTTACCTTTATAAAATGAAATATAATTCCTTAAGGACATATACAAATGAAATATGCATCACATGCTTATGGCTTAAAGTGAAGGCCTTTATCAGACTGTGACTTTTACAAAAGAGTTTTTTATTCATTTGTAAAAACCATATAGAGAATTTTCATGTAAGTTAATTATCTCACTGAATCACAAAATAGACCTTCATAGGTGGGGAGTGTGCGTCTTCTTAGTTTAAATGTACAGTGGGAGAGACTGAGGCCCAGAGAGGGGTAGTAGTTCCCACAGCCAGTTGTGACAGAACTGGAACTCTAAACATTGTCTTCCTAGCTTCTGGATCACATTTTCTTTCCCTTTGGGTCCCATAGGACTTTGGGGTTTGGATTCTTTTGCCCAGTAACCAGAGAGATTATTCCTGTCCTACTGTAAGCTGTGTTATCTCACTTCTGCTCTGGAGGGAGGACAGGGAGCTATCCAGGGTCCTCCTAACTACCCTGAAGTGCAGGTTTAGAGAAGAGGCCCCTCCTCAAAATGTGCCTGAGAGGAAGGCCAGCAATTCCCCCATATATTTATTTATTAGCTGCCAAAGCTAAGTGTGGGCTGTTACAGCACACACGGTATATAAATATATATATATATATATATATATGTCCCTGTGTTCCCACAGCCTCCCCAGCGTGGTGGCAGCCTTGAAACAGACATGTGGTAGATACATTCTGGAGTTCGGCAAATCCTCCAAAGGCTTCTAAGCTCATCCTCCTCCACCCACCTACGCTTGCTCTTTTTTATTCCTGCATAGACCCTCTCCCCCCACCCCCAACCCTGAAGACACTCAGGTAGGCAGCGGGGAATGGAAAGCAGGAGACGTATGCTCCAAATGTCATGTTGTTTGTGGAACCAGATATCCCTCACCCTGACTTTGGAACCTTTCCTCCCTAACTCTTGGTCCTCTACTGAAAACATGGGCCCCAGCTACTGCTTTTCTTTCTTCCTTTCAGTTCTTCAGGCAATTCACATGCCAATCTAAAGGAACTGTGTGCTATAGTAGAAACAGTACCTAGAATGGGAAAACCTGAGTCCTGCTCCTACTTCTAGCACTTACTAAACTGAATTTAGAGGAATCACTATTGTCAGATACTCACTAGGCTGAACCACTTTAAAGGGGCCAGGAACTGTGCTAAATACCAAAAGGAGTAAAAGACATTCCCTGATCTCAAGGAGCTTACAATCTAATGAACTAGAAGGAAAAGTCAAGATAGAAAGAATCCTCCAATTACCTCCTAAAAGACATCCCAGGGGCAGCTGGGGGGCACAGTGAATAGAGCACCAGCCCTGGAGTCAGGAGGACCTGAGTTCAAATCTGACCTTAAATACTTAACACTTACTAGCCGTGTGACCTTGGGCAAGTCACTGAACCCCACTTGCCCTGCCCTCCCCCCTCCAAAAAAAGCAAAAAAAAAAAAATCCCAGAAGGACAAGTTCCAGGAATGTCATAGCCAAAAAGGGTAGGACAAAGGACAAGAGTTAACCCAGGCCCTCCAAAACATGACCAGTCAGGAAAGGGATGGTCAGTCTTATATTTTGCTCACCTCAGCACATACTACACTCCAGCCATATTGGTCTACTCCCAGATACTCCAGCACGATAGCTCATTGCCAATGTCTACACCTCTGCTCTGGTGGTATCTCATGCCTGGAATGTTTTTCCCTGTTGCTTTCTTTCAAGAATCAATTCAAATCCTATCTTTTGCAGGCCTTTCCTAATCCCTCTAGCTGCTAGTGCCTTGCACTCTCAGATTACCTTCCACCCGCTCTGCATATAGTTTGCATGTACCCATTAACATGTTGACATCCCCCTGTAGGATTCATGCGCCATGAAGCTAGGGGCTGTTTTTGTCTTTATTTGTTCTCTCAGCATTTAGCACAGTGCCTGGCACATAGTAAGCACTTAATAAAGACTTGTTGACTAACATTCCCAAATCTCAAACCCTTCATTCTAACCTATTCCATACTCATTTCTGATCAGAACTTTCCCCTTCAGAAACACTTGGTAAAATATAAAGTTATGCAAATGTAGGTTGTTATTATTATTACTTCCTGGCTTTGGTGACACACAACTCTTTTCCCTTTTCATGCTGTTATCTCTTAAGGGTTCCCCATTAACAGTTTGGATTCACATCACCACATTAAAGAAACCAGAACAGCTGAGCTTTGAGAGCAGAAAGGCAACAGCTGTAGGCAATACCCACAAGCAGGGCACCAACCTCCCTCTAATTCTGAGGCTGTCTGCAGACAACAGATAAAAGCAGGAAGGGAAAGACTTCCTAGTCTGTGTTAGGCTGTCTCATTCTACTGCTTCTGCAGAACTATTTGTCCTGGGGAAAAGGAGACATAATGAGCCAGGAAAGGCCTCTGTGCAACAAAGTAGTGTGGTTCTAAGTGGTGTACTTTTCCCTGTGTATGCCTTTGTGTTCCCCTGAATGGTGTGTGTCCCTGAAGAAGTTTCATGTGCCAGACTATCCTGCAAGCTGACCAGAAGTCTTAGGCATAGAAAATACTAAAGAGCTTAGCGGATGGTGACTTTGAGTCATAAGGAAAATGGCCGCTGTGTCCTTCTGAGTTCTTTTCTATTCTCTTGGGCAGGCCTGTGTCAGAGTCCTGACTGATGCTCCCTGATAATACACCCTCGCTTGGTAATCAGCCTTCCACAGATTTGGCAGGATTTGGATCCACAGCAAAGCCTCACTTATCTTTCTGTACCACTCTGGACCAAAGATCCTACAATATTCCACTGTCAGGCTCCTAAGTCCCCAGGCACTCATTAAAATCCTAGACTCTTAAGATGTTACAATCATGAGTTGGGAATTAGAGTGATCAGGGAAGACTTCCTGAACGAAATGGGCTTTTGAACTAGGTCTTGAAGAATGGATAGGACTGGAGAGGAAGATGAAAACCAAGTGATGTGAGTAAAAGATAGTAATGGAAACGGTGTGTTTCAGAAATGAAACTGTCCAGCAGGAGGGTAGGAAGTGTGAAGGAGAATTCAACGGACATTTAATAAATACCTACTATCTGCAAAACACTAGCTTCGGCACTAGAGAAACAAATAGAATAGTTATTACAATAATAGACAGCAAGGTGGTATAATGGTTAGAACATGCTGGAACTGGAGTCAGGAAGAACTGAATTCAAGTCTTACCTCAGACACCAGTTGTGTAACCTTGGGCAAGTCACTTAACCTCTGTCTGCCTCAGTTCCTTAACTGTAAAATTGTGATTATAACAGTACCTACCTCTCAGGCTTGCGTTACAAGTATGGGGAATAATGTAATACACGAGTGGGAGAGGTATGGGGGCGGGAAAGACGGTTCAAAGATAATAGGAAGAAAAACAAATAAACAAGAACTGTTGCTCATTGTCCAATCTAACAGGAGTACCTGAAGATTTTTAAAATCTAGTTAAAGTCTAACTGTGTAGGGTCTTGAATACCAAGTTAAATATATTTATTCTTTCCATATTGAGGGCATCAGAAGTAGAGCACCCCCATGATCTGGAAAATCCCCATAAAATTTTTTGGCACTCCTTTCTTACCAGAGAAGAAGTCTGAATTATTGTGGCATTAAAAGATAAAATATGTTGATATTAGAGAATACTACACACATATTTTATGTGTTTCTGAGTTTCTGAACTTTTTCTGTGATATCTGCTGGCCTTCTTATGTCATCTGCAGCTTCCACAAAACTCCCCCCAAAATTTCCATTTAATTTCTTATGCTGATCCACAATATACCAAAACCCCAATGGGGAAAGTTGCAATGTGGAAGGGATAACTGTAGCTAGTATTTTATGAATTGGACCATAAGGAGCCAATGAAGGTTTTTTAAGCAGGGGGATAATGGTCAAAACTGTACAGTTAGAAGAGATTTTGGCAGCTGTGTGATTTGGAGACAGGAAAAACTAGCAGTAGAAAGATCAGTGAAGGAGTCCATTAAGATATTCCAAGCAAAAGGTCAGATGTAGGAGAGAGAGCTAGAAAGGCAATTTGAAAGGTACTCATAATATTCCAAACCCTAACCAGCCAGAAGGAAAGGAGATACGTTGGCCTACTCCAGCAGAGTTGCTTCGGCCAGACTTGAGCCAGAGAGTATTGGTGGGGCTTAGATACCGGGATCTTTGTTCTTGGTGATATGCCTCACCACTGAGCAGATTACACCAGAGGGCATCATGAAAAATGGAGGGTCAGCCACAGCACCATACCCACATAATGTCATAACCACTTCTTTCAAGATGTGTCCAATTAACCCAAATCAATCCAGTTCTTTGGACAGTGCAACACAACAGAAAAATAGATAGATTTGGCATCTGAAACACTCAAGCTTTTCAGATTTGTCATAGCATCTACCTCATGGAGTTGTTGTGGGGATCTCATGAGATAATATTTGTTTTAAAAAAAATATTTAGCACAGCGCCTGACATATAGGTCTTATATAAATGTTTCTGCCCTGCTCTTCCCCCTTAGAGTGGAAAGGCACCTTAGAAATAACTTCATCCAACTCCTTTGCTTTACAGATGAGGAAACTGAGTCTTCTAAAGGGGAAGTGAATTTGCTCAAGTTCACACTTGCTTCAGAAGCCCCAAGTTCATGTCCCCCTCTGCATGACACTCCAACCCTCTCAGTCTCAGTTTCCTCACTTGTGAAACGAGGTAATGATTCTTTCATCACCTTCTTAATAGGGTTGTGGGAAGACATAATGTATATGGGTGGGCACATGAGTGCACACATATGTGTAAATATAAGCACTCATGTTTATATGTTTATAGCATGGCGAATTTTACTCATCTATTCCTTCAATACACATTCTTGAGCACTTGCTAGCTTCAATTCACTGGGGTGAATTGGCATTAAGGGTAATACAAAGATAAAGGAGAGAATCCCACCCTCGAGAAGCTTATGGTCTAGTAGGGGAGGTGAAACACTGTAGTCATACATAGATAAAGATAAAATAGAGTACAGTGGATTAAAGAAATAGAATGGGCTACTAGATCAAATGAAGGAAAGCATTCCAGTTGAGAGAAATGGAAAAGACTTCTTGGAGGAGGTGGTATTTAAGATGGTCCTTGAAGGAGGGGTAAGTGAAGATGTGGTGAGAGCTGGTGGAAATGTAAGTGTGGGACTATTAAAATAGGGTACAGACAAAAGCACAAAATAGAGTGCTGCACTTGGATGCACCTGCCTGTGCCCACTGCTTCCTGGCTGTGTGAACTTGAACAAATTCACTTTCCCTTTCTAGGACTCAGTTTCCTCCTCTGTAAAAGGAAGGAGTTGGATGAAGTTATTTCTAAGGTGCCTTCCCACTCTAAGAGGGGAAACGAAGGGCAGAAACATTTATATAAGACCTTCTGTGCATCTGACTCTATGCTAAGCATTTTTTTTACAAATATTATTTCATCTGATCCTCACAACACCATGAGATTTAATATAATTTTCCCTATTTTACAGTTGAGGAAACTGAGGGAAAGAGTGGTTAAGTCACTTGACCAGAGTCATATAACTAGAGCCAGTTCTCCATGCCTTGGTTTGTTTTTATCTGTAAAATAAGGGAATTAAATTTGATGGCTTACAAGACTCTGAGGCTAGATTTGAACTCAGGTCTTCTTGTCTCCAGGTTCAATGCTCTATAGGGAACCATAGAAAAGTTATCCAACCTACTCCCCCTAGTCCAACCCCAACCCCTATTTTTATATAAGGAAACTGAGACCTATATATAAAAGCTGACTCCAGGGTCTGTGTCCAAATGTTCTCATCTGTCAAAATCAGGGAGTTGCCTTTAATTTATGAACCTGGCACACCCAGGGCCAAGTCTTGAAGAAGGCACTGGGAATGGAGCAATAAATCTCAGGAGAGAGAAACAAGATCCACCCATGAAAGACAGGAAGGAATACAAGGGACTCTACAGTGCTCCTGCCCCTGATTTCTTAGATTCCCTCCCCTGTCTTCTAATCAGTTCCATCCAGTGCCTAACATACCCAAATATATACATTCTTACCCTCCACCTACATCCCCACACTTACTCAAACTCATAGACACAGACACACACATGTCCTCATGTCCTCTACACTCACACCACCCACATACACATAAGTACCCAGAAAACCCAACACATGCATATGTCCATTTGTACCCTCTATAGAGGATACTCCATAGAATACTAACATAAATACACATTCCCCACATATACACACTTGTACTATATATGGACACACACACATACCCCAACTTCACTTCGGGTATGCATCTGCACACACATACACTTTTGTACTCTATTCAAATAATACAACACAGATTATGCTTTCTCTCTCCCCCCTTTCTCTCTTTTTCTCTCCCTCTCTCTTCCTTTCTCTCTCTCTTTCACACACACACACACACACACACACACACATACACCATACTTCTATCCTCTTCACATATTCACACCCTGTACATTCATTAGTACCCCATCCATACCACATATACAAACATTTATACTCATACATCTACCTTTTGTTGTTCAGTCATTCCAGCTGTGTGACTCTTTATGACTCCATTTGGAGTTTTCTTGGCAAAGATACTGGAGTGGTTTGCCATTTCCTTATCCAGCTCATTTTGCAGATGAGGAAACTGAGGCAAGTGGGTAAGTGACTTGCTCAGAGTCACACAATACATATCTGAGGTCAGATTTGAACTCGGGCCTTCTTGACTCCAGACCTACTCTACTCCAGTACCAACTGTATCCATTGCACCACCTAATTGCCCATCCATCTACCTACCCCACATATATTCCTACCCACACTCCTTATGAACTTAAAAATTCATACACCTTCACATACATACACACACACACACACCTCTTCCACAGAGACAAATGGCCCTCCTCCTACATGTGCCTACCCTATGAATTCAATTTATTTTTTAAACATTTATTAAGCACCTGCTAAATTCAAAGCCCTGTACTCAACATTGTGAATAAACAGATATAAATAACACCTTCCTTACCCTCTAAAAGTTTACAGTCTAGCAGGGGATGAGACAAAGAAGGATCACTTCTAGTGAGGGCAGGACAGGTGAATGGACAGGTAGTGAGACCTGAGCAGGGTCTAAAATGAAGAGAATTTCAACAAGTGGGTACCTAGAGATATATTTCAGATGTGAGAGTCAGCATGTGAAAATATTAAGAGGAAGGAGGAGCAGGACTATATCAGAGAAGAATGAGAAATCCATTTTGTCTGGAACACAGACTATTCAAAGGCAGATAGTATCAAACAAGGCTGAAAAGATGGAGCCCAACTGTAGAGGGCCACAAATGATAGGCAAAGTAGCCCATATTTCATTTTGTAGGTAATGGGGAACCATGAAAGGTTTATGAGTGATCGAGTTTCATGATGAAATCTTGTGAATTAGGAAGTTTATTCTGGGAGCACATAAATTATGGATGGGAGTACAGAGGCTGGAGGCAGAAAGACCAATTATAAGACCATTACAATAATCCAAATGGGAGTCTGAAGGAAGTGTGTGGTATATGAGGGAGAGGAAAGAACTAAGGATAAATCCCAGATTATAAACCTAGGTTATTGGAAGAGCAGAAGTTAAAGGAAGGGGTGAATTTAGGACGTGCTAGATTTGAAGTGTTAACCAAACATAAAGATGGGTGGTCCAGCAGGTGGTCAAATGTGTGAGAAGGGTGACTAGGGAATCATTCAAGGCTAGAGATATGAATTTGGGAGTCCTCTACATCAAGGTGACAAATGACATCATAGAGTGGATAAATTTACCAAGAAAGGGAGTGTGGAGAGAAGGAACAGAACACTTAGAACTTTCCCTTCAGGAAAGAGAAAAGAAGAAAGTAGGAAAGGAGGCCCAAAAAAAGCAGTCAGAGAGCTAGGAGAACCCAGAGAATATGGTCACAGAAACTACATACATTCACAGGTTCATACTCATGTGTCTCTCCACACACACCTAAGCACCTATACAACTACCACATACAGACACTTCCCCTCACATACCCTCCCCCTGCCCAGTGACAGATCCTCAAACAAGTTCCTCACATCCACATCAGAACATGAGCGCTGAGTCCAACACAAACATGGTGCTTCTCTCCACATACAGTCCTATACTCCATGTACATACCTGTCATATCCCTTCTAACACATGGACATATCACATCTACTTTCACCCATATATGCAGACACACACACATATATCTAGTCCCCATGCACATTCCCTCTTTCCTTCATGCGTAGCAGCTCTCATACATACAGCTACTCCTACCTCCCAACCCCTCTCCTACCCCTTACATACAGATATACACTCACCACCTTGTACACAGAAATATACGCTAAGAACACATCCCTGGTCACATATTCAGACCTGTGCACAATCACATATAAATGACCCACCTCTATATCTACAAATACCACCACCAATTCCTACAACAGCTTTGCAGAAAGAAAATGACCCACTCCTAGATAAGGAGGAAGGGAGGGATGGAAGCAAGGGACAAAAAGAAAGGAAAGAGGAAGGGAAAAAAGGGAAGAGAGAGAAAGAAGAATGGGAAAAAAGGAGAAGAGGAAAGAGAGAGAGGAAAAGGAGGGGAGAGAGAGAAAGGAAGAAAGGGACGAGGAAAGGAAGGAGGAAGTAAGAGAAGGGGAGGCAAGAAAAGGAAATAGGAAGGAAAAAGAAGAAGAGATGAGTGAAGAGGAAGGAGGGAGAGAAAAGGTACAACAGTCTAAAGGAAGAGCCTTGAATGCCAAGGAAGCCCACGAGTGCCAGGAAGAAGGCAGGTTTTTGGTTCCTAAACTAAATTCTATTGTGATATTTATTCCTAAAACCATAACCATTCCTATCTATTCCTGGGCAGCATATGCCTTTAAGAGTTGCCATGGCAACTCCCTGTGGTTAATGAATAGAATGAAATAAAACATCCTCAATAAATGTCAATGCACAGAACAGATTTGCTGGGGAGCTGAGACCTGTGATCACTGGACACATTTGACCTGTTCTGGTTCAAGTGAGCCTTCTGTTTTGAGACTGGAAGCAGCCACTAAGGGCCACTTGCATCTCTCCCCAGCTCACTCTGCTCTGTTTATTATTGGGGCCCAGAGAGAGTCACCCACTGGGTCCGAAACCGCCTGACTGTACACAGATGGCAGGACAGGGGAAGGATGGGTGAACTGGCTGATTTGATTATGCATAGGTCAGGAAGCCCCAGTGGTCAATGTTGACTGGACATGGCACTCATTGTTTACATATGCCAGGAAAATGGCCCATTAGGAGGCAGAAGCCCTGGGGTTCCAGTCTAGACTTTGACACTAGCCAGCTATTTTTCTGTGGATAAGTCATTTTATTCATCACCTTGTGACTCCGTTTCCCTATATGTTAAAAATAGGTTCTTTAATTCCTGGCCTGCTCTTGACTTAGGTTTTTTTATGAGGGTCTGATAAAAAAAAAAACCTAGGGAAAATAGCTCTGGAAAATCCGGTGTGTTGACTCAAGGTCAAGGATACTGTCGCTGCTCTGGAGCAAAAGTGGTTGTCTTGAAAGGAGGGTTCTTTATATGGCTTAACGGAGAACTGAGGGTTCAGGCAAATAATTGTTCCCACTAAGCAGAGGTACAAGTGATTACATCTTCCTTGGGCCTTTTCTGTTAAGGAGGGATTCACAGGGTCCCATTCTATGGCAGTGGCCTTCCAGCCAACAGTCAAAGTGCTCTCTGAAGAGTCATTATATACAAGCCTCATTTGGAGGAGAAACAGAACCAGATTAGGGCCTTAGCCAGATGAGCAAAGGCCCTGGATGCAGAGAATGCAGAACCACAACCATGCTATGTGTCCTAATGGGTCCCTCATTTCCACCCCTGCTAGGATCCTAATAGGTCTTCTCTCCCTCCAGCACCGTTCTCTAAAATCTTGACTGCCACTTTGCTTCTGGGCTCTGATCATTGGATGCTGAGATCTGGACCGAATTCTAAGCTCTAAAGTCTACAGTCTAGATTGGGTCCCTACTGTGTGGTCTCTGGGCTAGGCTGTCCTGGTTTATCAGAAATCTGTTCACCCTAAACACACAAAGCATGCTCGTAACATCTGCCTACAAGACTGGGTCTACTTGGGCGAGAATCCTTTATGTCCACCCGGAAGTTGCAAGGTGGAGAATTGTATTCACTTAATCAGTTAAGAGGCTTTGATCTGAGCCCCTGATCTAACACACCCACCAACAAGCTTTAGCTTTAAAGCCCCACCCTTCCCCAGCCTCTAAAATAAAGCTAGAAATAGAGGTGAATGATGGATGAGACCCATATGGATAGATATGGACTGCCATTCAAAACCTTCCACGTGTTAGATCTTCTCTACCTTTCCAAACTTATTTCTTATTACTCTGCTTCCTACCTTTGCCATTTCAGTAATATCAGCCTATTAGAAGTTCCCTGAGCATTTCATCCAGGACCTCTAACAGTGAAGTGTTCTCCCATGGTGCACCTCTGCCCCATAGACCCTCTATCTTTTTTCAAAGCACAGGTTCAAGTATTCCATCCTACATGAAGCCTTTCTGGATCATACCATTCAATAGTATCTCCCTCATGAAATGACTTTATATTACTTTGTATAAGCTTTGTATTTACTTAATTGGGGACATGTATTCTTCCCTCCCTTAGTAAAACCTAAGCTCCTTGAGGGCAGGGACTATTATGTTTCGGTCTTTGTATCCCAAGCAACTGATATAGGGCCTGGTGTACACAGGGGACAGGAACTGGATCTGTGATTTCATCGGTATTGGTGGAGTGGATAGAGCACTGGGCCTGGAGTCAGGAATGCCTGAGTTCAAATTCAGCCTCTGACACTTACTAGTTATGAGACCTTGGGCAAATCATTTAACATCTGTTCACCTCAGTTTGCTCAACTATAAAATAATAATAGAACCTCTCAAGATTGCTGTGAGAACTAAGTGATATTTTGAAAGAACTTAGCATAGTATCTGACACATAACAGGGGCTTAATAAATGTTTTTTCCTTCCTTCCTCTTAGATAAAAAGACTATTTCCCCAATACCTAGATAAAGTCAAAATGGGTACGTGATTTAGACATAAAGGGTGATACCACAAGCAAATTAGGAGAGCAAGAAATAGTTTCTCTATCAGATCTATAAAGAAGGGAAGGGTTTATAATCAAACAAGAGAATGGGAATATTATGAAATGCAAAATGAATCATTTAGATTACATCAAATTAAAATGTTTTTGCACAAACAAAACCAATGCAACCAAGATTAGAAGGAAAGCAGAAGTCTGGGGAACAATTTTTACAGCTAGTGTTTCTGATAATGGCCTCATTTCTCAAATACATAGAGAAAGAGTCAACTTTATAGGAATACAAGTCATTCCCCCAATGGATAAATGGTCAGAGGATATGAACAGGTAGTTTTCAGATAAAGAGATTAAAGCCATCTGTAATTATATGAAAAAAATGCTCTAAATAATAATTGATTAGAAATACATAAATTAAAACAACTCTGAGGTACCACCTCACACCTATCAGATTGACAAATACAACAGAAAAGGAAAATGATAAGTATTGGAGCAGATTGGGGAAACTGGAACATTGATGCGTTGTTGGTAGAGTTGTATAGTGATCTAACCATTTTGGAAAGCAATTTGGAACTATGCTCAAAGAGCTATAAAACTGTGCATACCCTTTGATCTAGCAATATCACTTCTAGGTCTATATTACAAAGAGATCATACAAAAGGGAAAATGTGTGTTCAAAAATATTTATAGCAGCCCTTTTTGTGCTGGCAAAGAATTGGAAATTGAGGGGATATCCATCAATTGGGGAATGGTTCAACAACTTGTATATGAATGTAATGGAATACTATTATACTATAAGAAATTATGAGCAGGCAGATTTAAGAAAAACTTGGGAAAACTTACATGAACTGATGCTGAGTGAAGTAAGCAGAACCAGGAGAAAATTACACACAGTAACAACAACATTGCACAATGATCAACTATGATAGCCTTAGCTCTTCTCAGCAATAGAATAATCCAAGACAATTCCGAAAGATTTGTGATTGAAAATGCTATGCATATCAAGAGAAAGAATTATGGAGTCTGAATGTAGATCAAAGCATTTTATTTTCACCTTTTTGTTTTTTTACTTTTCCTTCTTTTGGTTTTTCCCTTTTGTTCTGATTCTTCTTTCACAACATGACTAATGTGGAAGCATGTTTAACATGATTGTACATGCATAACCTATATCAGATTGCCTGCAGTCTTGGGGAGAGGAGAGGGAAAGGAACAAGAGAGAACATTTTGGAACTCAAAATCTTACAAAAATGAATGTCGAAATCTATCTTTACATGTAATTGGAAAAAATACTATTAAGTAAAAACACACACACACACACACACAAAGAAATTCCCTCTACAAGACAGAATCTTAGAGAATTGTACAGGACACTGAAAGAGGTTAAAGGATCACAGAGCAAGTGTTTGTCAAAGACAAAACTTGAGCCCAGGTCATCCTTGCTTCAAGGCCAGCTTTCTATTCACTCTGGCACATGGCACTCACTAAATCATGGTTTGTTTAATTGAATTTTAGACTAGAAGTCATCAAGGACCATAGGAGGTTGGACCAGTAAGGTCACAGAATAATAGAATCTCAGAATTAAATTCAAGAACACTTACTACACACCTACTATGTGCCAGGCATCATGCTAATTACAAAATGATGAAAAATAGCACTATGGAATACAACATGTACACAAGATACAGGATAGGATGTGATAAAAGCAAGAGGGAAGTTGAGGCAAAGTACCCTCGGAAAATATGAAATGGGAGAAAATGCTTTAATTTGGGGGAATTGGGGATATCTTCATGGAAAAAGATATGATGCACCTGAGCTAGATTTTGAAAGAAGAAAAGGATTTCAACTGGTTGAGATAAGGAAGCAGTTCTAGGAATAGAGATGTGGGAAGAGTAAGGGTGATGGCCTTTGGGGCTACATAGACGTGGACAGGATTGGAAAATATCTATGAGTCCCACCTCACTGGAATGTAGGCTATGTGAGATAGTTTGAAAATAAGACCAGAAAGTGAAGTGGGAGCCACATTGTGAATGGCCCCAGTGCTTGACTGAAGTGTTTGTAATATATTCTATAGGAAGTAGGGACTTACTGACGTTTCTGAAGTGAGGAAGTAATAAGGAGAGACCTGTGCCCTAGGAAGATTATTTAGGCAGCTGCTTGGATGATGAAGTGGAACATGGAAGAAATGGAGGCAGTTAAGAGGCTGTGGCAATTGGCCTGAATTAGAATGGCAGCCATGGGAGAAGACATGAAGGGACAGCTGTCAATGATGTCATGGGGGCATGGTTCAGCAGATATTCACATGATCTGGATTTAAATCTCAGTTTTGTCCCTTTCTACCTTGAACAAGTGGCCTCAACCTCTCACTAAATGAGAGGGGGTCAACCAGAGGTCTTCTGAAAACCTTTCTCCACTCTACATCTATTATCCTATTGTCCAAAGAAGGAACTTATTATTATTCTCACTGGTTTGACTTGGCAGCAACCGAAGCTACACAATCATGGTATAGATGAGAGCCAGCATGGTAATAGTGGGAAGATTCCTATACTTGGAGTAAAGAAGGCTTGAGTTTGAAACCTACCTCAGACACTTATTAGCTGTGTGACATGGGAAAGTCACAAAACATCTCTGGGCCTATTTCCCCATCTGTAAAATAAGGAGATTGGACTCAATGACCTCTACAATTCCCTCCAGCTTCCATCAATGAACCTATAAGATTTAGCAGGTCTTAGCACAGTGCCTGGCACCCACAGTACTTAGTGCATGTTTATTGACTGACTAGTGAGAATGACCAAATGGAGGATGTTCACAGAGAAGGTAGCAGCCAGGGAGAAACTTTAGCCAGCTTGAACTAGCTAAGGCTATGGAGGGCAGCTGAGTATTGAATTACAGGACATGTGTGCAAAGACTAAGGATATAGATCTTTGTAGTGAATGGGCCAGAGGCAGTGGAGGTGTCTGAGGTGAAAGCTAAGGTCAGGAGTCACTAATTGCCAAGGAACTGAAGGGGCCAAAGGTAGTAGTAGTGTCCAAAGAGGAATTAAGCACAAAATCAGATCACAACTAAGTCTAAGGATCTACAGAAGGTGAAATTCGTCATTTAGGAGGTGAGTTTATATTCACTGAGCTAGATGAGGAAAAGTCCAGTTTCTGAAATGCAGTATTATTCTGATATTTACAAGTTGTTAAGCTCCACAATATATGACCAGAATCACCATCTCCACTTCCATGAGCATCACTCTCAACCTTCCAGTTATCTTCTTGTGAATCCCTTTCAATAAGAGAGTTCCCATTACCAATGATGCCCTCAATAAATTCCCTAGTAATGGAGGTAGTTGGGTCCTTGGAACACCCCCATGATTGCCCCTTCTGTCCTGAAAACTGGATTGGAAACTTCAACAGAACTGATTAGACTTTTCACTGGACCTGGGTTTGCCACTGGCTTTTCTGTTTCTCTTGTTTTCACACCAAATATTCTCAGAAGACATATTTTTGCACCCCTCTAAATAGTAGCTCTTTTTTAAAAAGCTACTTTTGGCCACTGGCCAAGCTCTGTTGCTCTAGAAGGGCGGGAACTCCTTCAGGCCCCATGGAGGTACCCAATGGAGGTGGGAGGGGATATACATTCCCCAATTCAGAAAGGCCCCAATATCCCATCCCCTTCTCACTTCCTCTCTCAGAAACTCAGGAAGCAAAATTAGTGTGTGGGAGACTCCAATTTCTGTGTTGGAGTCCTGACTTTACTACTTTCTAACTGTGTATCCTTTGGCCTCTTTGGTAACTTCTCTGAGACTCAGTTTCCTCCATCTATAAAATGGTGATACTACTTGTACTGACTACCTCACATAGTTGTAAGGATCAGATAAGAGAAGGTATAGAAAGCACTTTGGAAACTGCCAATTATTATAGAAATACAAATTATTACAATAATTTACTTCTTCCCCTTGCCCCAACTTACCTTCATTCATAGTATCTGGAGTTTAACTATGAGTGTTAACATATCTTAAGTTGTTTTAAAAAAACCTGCCGATTTCAAATATTTAGTTTCTTTGTTAATCAACAAGCATTTATAAGTGACCACTATGAGTTGGGCACTGGAAATACAGACAAAAAATGAAATAGGCTTTGACCTCATGGAATTTGAATTTTATAAGAGGATACAACATGTATACAAATGAATGGATGGATGGTTGGATGCAAAGTAATTTCACGAAAGAGGCACTTTCAGCTGGAAAGATCATGAAAACTCACATAGGAAGAAACACAGACTGATCTTTGATGGAAGATAGAGGTTCTAAACAGATGGGAATGATAACGGAGTGCAATCCAGTATGAGGGACCGCCTTGTGCAAAGGCAGGAAGGTAGGAAATGGAATATCTTTATGAGGAACAGAAAGTAGGATAGTTTGGCTGGAATATACAGGATACAAAAGAGAGGGACGGATAATTCTGCAAAGACTGTGACCAGGTTGCAAAGGACTTTTACTGCCACACAGAGGAGTTTGTATTTTATCCTGGAGGAAATAGGGCCTCACTGGAACTTCTTGAACAGGGGGGTGACATGGCCAAACTTTCACTTGATAAATATTTACTTGGTGACTATGGGGGTGGTAGGGGTGGGAAGAGATGGATCATAGAGGGGAAAGACTTGAGGAAAGCAGACCAATTAGGAGGGTACTACAATAGTCCAGGTGAGATGTGAACAAAGGTGGTGGCCATGTGAACCATCAAAATATCCCAGAAATTTCAGTTATCTTAGTGAATGGGTTAAGCCAATGAGTATCACCCTAAAATCAACAGTACAGCCGCAAGGGACCAAGAAGCACAGAAATGTTTCTGATTGAAGGTCCCCTTCAACTCAAAATTCTTCCAGTCTGGACAGTTGCAGGCTGAAAACGCATCAGGATCACTCATAAAAATCTCAATCACAATATCCCATACTATGTCTCTTGCTATTTCTATAGCCATATGTACATTGAGGGCAGAAATAATCACAAGATAAACATCACAGGATGAGAGAAGAAATCTTCACAAAATCAGACTCGGAAAGGACCTCAATAACCATACAGAATCATAGATTTATGATTGGGCACCTAGTCCAACTCTCTCATTTGACAGATGAGGAAACAGACCCAGAGAAGGTCCAAGGTCACACAGGTAGAAAGTGGAAGAGACAGGATTTTAACCCAGGTCCTCTTATTCCATATTTGGCCCTCTTTCCCTTGCTCCATGGAAATCACGTCTATGATATCCCTAATAAGTAATCAACCAGTTCAAAAAGCCTTAGGAAGAAGAAGCCTTTTATATAAGTAATATTTCCATAGTTATCAACTGTTTACCAAGCCCTCACAACTGTATAACAACCTCCCCACTTTACAGCTGAGGAAACTGAGGCTCAAAGAGTTTGAGTAACTTGCCAAAGGTCAAAGAGCTACTGAGTGGGCAGACCCAGGGCATGGGTGGTAGCTCTGTGACTCAAAAGATACCAAGTCTTTCTAGGACATGTGCCCACTAGGACAGAGGGGTGGGTTCGCTGATCCAAAGATACGTTAACATCTTTATTCCCTTCCCTAAATTGCTAACACACTTTCCAAACAACAAACAATTCTTCTGCCTCAAAAGAAAGACCCAGAAAGAAGGAAAGCTTCACCCACTCCAATTGCATCTAGTCTTTTCACTGCTCCCACTAGCAGCCCTACTGACAGACACCCTCTCTGGACTTGCCAATCTAGATTTATACAAGCCAGGTTTGGCGGGTGTTCTCGAGGAAGAAAAGAGCATTTAAATGTAAATTCAATGAGTAATTTTATAATTGTTGTCGGAATAAACTGCTTTTTTAGCTATAACATGCCAGCCAGGATGACTTCGTGAGCAAACCAAGTTTCAAGTAATTCATGATTACAAGTACAAACTACTAAACAATAAATACAGTAGATCACACCCACCCTATAAGTAAATATCACAGCTATTGTTCTACCATTTTACAAATGGGCTTAATGAGGTTCAGCAGAGGAAAATGAGATTCTCATGATCACACAGCTAATAAGCCACAAGTCAAAATCTGGACCGGGGCTTTCTTACTCAAAAATCCAGTGCTCTTGCCTTTAATCCCATTCTGCCTCTCCAGGGCCCTCATAAATTTAGGGAACCGAATCCTGCCTCCATCCCTTATATGACCTTGGGGCAAGTCACATTTTCCTTATGAGCCTCAGTTTCCCTACTTATACAATGAAAGGGTTGAACTAGATGATCTTTAAGGTTGCTTCCAGATCTAAAATTCTGTGATCCTAGGGATGTTTCAATAGTTTTAAAGTCAGGGCACCAAACGTTGATTAAGCACTAATAATATCCCAGATACCATGCTCATTACTAGGGATGCAAGTACAAGCAAAACAAGAGTCCCTGCCTTCAAGGAGACTATATTCTAATGGAGATTGTTCTTTGTTCAGTTGCTTCTCAGTAGAGTCTGATTCTTCATAACTCCATTTGGGGTTTTCTCAGCAAAGACACTGGAGGGGGATGCCATTTCCTTTTCCAGTCCTGATGGAGGTAGACAACACATAAAAATGAGAGGGAGGTAGGAGAGATGAGGGGTATCCACATGAGGGCATTTTGCCAAAATCCATAGCCAGAAGCACAGCTGGAAAAAGAATGAAATACAGAGGGAGGAAAGTAAACTCACCAGTGGTAAGGGAATAAGGTAAGGTGAGAAGTCCCAGGCACTAGGAAAAGTTCCAGGCCAACTGAATCACAGTGTATCAAATACCAAAGAGTCAGAAGCATGGTCAGGAAGGGCTCAGAGTCACAGTCCAGCACTAGCAGTCTTATGGCTCATTTTTTTATTATTTCTCAGAAACGGGGCACTGTATGTATATAATGTAATGCAGCATCCTGAAAAAAAGGTCTAGACTTGGCAGGAGAAGATGAGGGTTCTGCTCTCACATCCCTCACTGACTAGCCCTGTGACCTCTTATCTTACTGGACCTCAGTTTCCTCATGTGTAAATGAGGGAATTGAACTTCATTAAATCATGCGTAAGGTCATTTTCAACTCTAAAAATCTAGCGAAGTTATTTATCATGAATGGCAGTAATAATAAGTGACATTTTAAAAGTACTTCACTGTTCCATAGAACTTAACAATAGAATCAATGATGAAGCAAGCTATCCACCACCTGAGAGAGAAGTGATGGACTCAGGATGTGGAATAAAACAGTTTTGGGATGTGGCCAATGTGGGAATTTGTTTTGCATGATTTTGTTTATTTTACTATCAAAGGTTTGGTTTTCTTCCCCCAATCCCCAAAATGTGGCAGGGGTGAAGGAAAAAAAATAGATTTTTGTTTATTAAAAAATATAAGTTAAAAAAGAACCACCCCATGGGTACAAATATTATTAATCTCATTTTATAAGTGAGGAAATTGAGTCTGAAAAAGGTGAAATATCTTGCCCAACAACTTGTAACTGGTAAGTAGCAAAGCTGGGACTCAACTCCAAGTCTACTGATTTCTAGACCAAGTGCATCTGAAAATTCTTGCCCAGCTAAAGTGGTTTCCCAAAGTGAAGTATCATTTTAGTTTCTCTAGGCTCTCCATAAATCTGAATTTTTTGTTGTTGTTGAATTGAATATTCCTCTGGCATTTTCACTCTTAACTGGGGAGGATTATAGGAGCATCTGAGTTCTTGTCCACCCCCATCCTCAGCTTAGAGTGAAAAACCTTTAACAAGGAATTACTATGGAGACTGTGTGAAGGTGTAGGAGTGGGCACGTCGACATATTTGTGAAGGGAAGACAGTGCTGGGCAAGGAAAGAAATTTAATGTAAAGTAATTTGCAAATGATTGAAAGTAGATGTTTATACTTAGAATGTTCTCTTCTTTAAAGGTTATGGACTAAACACCTTTTCCTGGTCAAGAAAGGACCAGTCAGCTGCTTCAGCCACAGTTTGCAGTTTGTTTTCAGGGTCCAAACATTAGAAGACAAGTTTGGCTTCAACAGCACAAGAGATAAGGGAGGGAGACAGAGAAAAGAAAAAGGTAGAGAGAGGCAGCTGGCAGAGATAGAGAAGTGAATACTGACACCCTCTTCCCTCCCCCAGCCCCTTTCAATCTCAGCCAGGGAAGATTATGAAGGTACCACAAACTCATCACTTTTTAAATTTTTAACACTTTTTCTTCCTGGCATAAAGGAATTATATTTGGTTTTATGGGGGGGGGGTGATGTTCTTTAATGTAAGAACCAGACACTTAATTTATACTCCCAAGGAGATTTTTCTGGAAGAACTAAATCTCTAAAATCCATTTTATTTTTAATATTCTCAGTTCTAGGTTCTAAGATTCTTTCTAAGTCAGATATTCTTTTTGCTCTAGACTTACAATTCCAACATTTTTTTTCTCTGTATTCTAAAGTTTCTCTTAACAATTTGGATTCTAAGCTCCAAGTTCCTTTCCAGCTCTGATATTCTCTGTTCTTTGTTCTAAGGTCCCCTCCTAATCTAAAATTCTCTCTGAATTTCTGGCTTCTGGAACTCTTATGTCTGGGGAAAGGGTTAGGAAAAGAGAAATAAACCTCTATTTAGGCATGACTTCTGACATAAGAACCCAGCTGTTCTTGGAAATGTGTTTCCAAAAGCCCCCAACTTTGAGACACATTCAATTAAATTAATTTTCCTAAGTCCCATTCTAGACTAACCCTTCTCAGTTTGAGATCCATCTAGTTTGACTCCTGAAAGTTACAGAATTTCAAACAAATACCCAGGTTTTTCTCCTAATGAAACAATTTACTAGCTTCCTAAGATCACAGAATTTAAAGCTTGGAGAAACCTGAGAGATCACCTAGCCCAACCCGTCGGTTTGCAGATGAGGAAACTGAGGTCTGGGGATGCTGAGTGACTTGACCAACGTCATACAGAGCAGGGCTTTGAACTAGGGTCCTATGACTACAAATTCACTAGGTTTTTCCCTTTCATTTCACAAACCTCTGGGTTAAGTCAACATAGTTATGACTATGCACCATACTCATGGTTTTCTCAGAAAGTAGCTGGAAAGGAAAAATTATCTCTTCTATTTTAAAAGGGAAATCCTGTACTTTTTATCTGTAGAACTAATACCTCCCACCCCAAAGCTTATAGCCTAATGCTGACCTCCTTGCTAGCCCCTCCCAAACTCCCAAGGCAACCTAAGAACCTGGGGTTGCTAGCAGTCAAAATACTTTCAGTCCAAAATCTCTCATCTCTTAGTCTGTCCTCCTTGCCTTCATTTCACACAGATCTACCTTCTGAAACAATGATGAAGCAAGCTCTCCACTGTTGGAGAGACAAGTGATGGGCTCAGGATGTGGAAGACAACATTTTTTTAACGTGGTCAACACATCCCCTATGCTTCATGTCCCTGATTCAACATTCATCTACCTCCACCATCTCACACTCTCAAGTCCTTGATAATGCAAGAGAGCCATTAGCTATGGGAAGGAGCTATTTGGAATGGCCTGTGAATAAATGAGAAGTGAGAGAGCACTATGGAGTAGTTTGCGGGCTAGCCTTAGAACCTAGAAGACCTGGTCTTAAGTCATAACAATGACATTTACCAGCTGTGTGACCTTAGGCAAGTCTCCAGCCAGGGGTGGGAAACCTGAACCCTCGAGGTTGTATGTGGCCCTCTAGGTCCTCAAGCGTGGCCCTTTAAATGACCCCAGATTCCGTCAAAGAACCACCCTTGAGGACCTAGAGGTTCACATACACAAGTTCCCCACCCCTGGCTTAAACTCTCCACACTCCAAGAAAATCTCTAAGACTATAAATTACATACAGTAGCTGCTAGGTGGTACAGTGGATACAATGTTGGCCCTGGAGTTTAGAAGACCTGAGTTCAAATACACCTTCAGACACTTAGAAGCCGTGTGATCCTGGACAAGTCACTTGATGCTATTTGCCTCAGTTCCTAATCTGCAAAATGAGGTGGAGAAGAAAATAGCAAACCACTCCAATATCTTTGCCAAGAACATCCCAAATAGGGTCACAAAGAGCTAGAAATGAATGAACAACAACAAAATCAATAGAGGGTGTTTCCACACCATAAATTCCCCATACAGATGAAATCATGGGTCTGGAACAACAGTAACAACAAAAGAGTCCCTGTGGTTGTCCCCACCAAGACTCAAAATCTTTTTTATTCTGATACAACAAAGATTTTGGGTCTTAAATAAAAAACCAAACAGTTACTTTGCTTAAGCAATAGCAGTAATATACATAATAAGCACAGTTCCCCGTAAGCTCCCATAGTCTGCAAAGGCCACTCAATAATCACACATAGAGCACAGCCAGTATTGACTGATCTGGTCCTCAAGTGCAGTTCTTTGACTGAATCTGGGATCAGCCAAAGGGCTGCACTTGAGGGCCTAGAGGCCCCACACCACCTCAAGGCCGCAGGTTCTGTTCTCCTGGATTAAGAGACTTGTCCAGGGATTGAGGAGCTCTTGAGGGAACAGTCGGAGTAGCCCCTATGTGGCTCCTTGAATTTTCTAGGCCCCTCTCCTCCAGAGGGCCACCCCTCCAAGCGCTTGTAGCCTATATTTATAATCATACTTAGGGGAATATTGTCTTCCTAGCTGTGGACATCTATTCAAGTTCATTTCTATCTGCGATGGCAAGGGTGAGGGGAGGGAGAATAAGTAGAAAAATACCCAGAATCAGTTCTTACCCTCTACCCCTTAATGGTTCTGTGATCTCAGTCAATTCATTCCTTTGCTCAGCCTCAGTTTCCTCATCTGTAAAGTGGGGATAATGACACTTGCCCTGCCTTCACAAGTTGGTTATGAAAACTTTCTTCGCAAACCATAAAGCATGATAGCAGTGAAAGTTAACTGTTGTTGACAGTTCTTGGTCCTGCACCTTCATGCCCGGTTAGAATCAAGCAGGTGACCCTTTCTGTGCCTTAGGTATTCATGACATTTTGCTTTCTTACCTGGAGAGCCCTTGGGACCTAGAAGTTCAGAAGAAATGTCACAATGTCTTTGTCTGTCTGTCTCTCTCTGTCTTTCTCTCTCTTTTTCTCTCTCTCTCGTTACCAGGTGATATTAACCAGATCCATTCAAGAGGTGGCACCTTGCCCACCTTGTACTGCTAGTAGATGAAAAGACAATCAAATGTGAATGGAGAGAGGACACATACAGATTTTCTGATTCAGAGAACAGATTTACATTTTAAAACACAGTGCTATCATGTTTTGGGAAATAGCTATGGCTGCCTGATGGTTTCCAGGAATTGTTGTTGGTCACCCCAATGGTTGACTAATTACTTAACTAATGAGTATTTACTGATTTAGCT
This sequence comes from Pseudocheirus occidentalis, assembly GCA_028646575.1. Taxonomy (NCBI): domain Eukaryota; kingdom Metazoa; phylum Chordata; class Mammalia; order Diprotodontia; family Pseudocheiridae; genus Pseudocheirus; species Pseudocheirus occidentalis. The sequence continues at coordinate 110,909,940 of CM053599.1, read as the reverse complement.
TAATATAATAAAAATCAACACTGGAATTAGAGTCAGAATGGACCCAAATTCAAATTTTGACTCTGACACTAGTTGTGTGACCAAGGACAAGTCAATTAATTCTTTTGAGCCTCTATATACTCATTTATAAAAGTAGAAAAATAATACCTATGTACTTTTCTCACAGAGTTGATATGAGGATCAAATAATATATATGTATGTATGTGTGTGTATAATGCTTTGAACATCTTAAGCACTATTTAAGTATCACTTGTCATGTTAGTTTCGTTATTGAAGAGCCACCACGAGGAAAAAAAAATTGAAGGCAAAGATCACATACAACAATAGAGAGACCCATGGTGGGCATGAGCAAATTGTGATGTATTACAAAAAGGAGTGTTGAGAAGGGATGGCAGCAAAGAAACGTGTAGTTAAAAGATTAGCTAAGCCAGTTATATGAGGGAAGGGACAGGTAACTGATGGCCAGCCCACAGATTACACTGAGATCTTCACAATGTCAAAGGAACTTGAGGAATAACCCCAAAATACTGTCTGAGTACCCTTCCTACCCTTACAGGAAGATGTCAACAAGCGTTGCAAAAGGGCAGGCTTATGGACATAGGTTGTGGACCACATTGTCAGAGAGAATACCCATTCATTCTCCTGGAAGATTTCTGAATTGGCAGAGTTCTCTGAAATGGACTTCAATAGGTTCCCCACAAGGGGTTAAACTAGGGTTACTAGGAATTTATATCCTTAATTCAAATAATTGTCTGGGACAACTGACTTCTTCTCAGCTTGAGACTATTTAAAAGATATAGTCACAGGATAAAGCAGTAAACCTTGCTTTTCTTCAGTTGCTTATAGTTGGGGGGTTGTCCCATTGACTGTGAACTAAAAGAGATGTCAGCCTCCTCTTATCAGGGAAAGGTTTTCAAGTCATTGCATCTTAGCAGACAGGGGCTGAGATAACCATCGGGTGGTCCCAAGGCTGATAGCAGAGAGAAGCTTAGCAAGTGAGACACAAGAGGAGATTGCCCAGCAGGAACAATGTGATGCCCACTGGATGACAGAAATATGCATCCATATAGGATAAAAGGATCCAAGACTGAGAGCTGGAAAGGAGTTGAGAATTTGCCCCACTCATTTTCCAGATAGAGAAACAGACCCAGAAAGGGGAAATAATTTGCCTAAATTCTCACAGGTAGTTAGGTAGCAGAACTGGAATTCAAACCCAGGTCTCTTGGCTTCGGATCCAGTATTCTTTCCTCCATATTACACTTCCTTTCCCAGGACAGAGACAATGCACTCAGCAAAGAAGATTCCTCCAACAAAAATCAGCAGAAACCACTGGCAGCCTATAGCATTAGAGATTTAAGTTGACTGACCATACATGCCCAGCCACGTAGATCCCCTACATATGTATCCTAGTAGCATGGGTTCCTGGCATGTGGCTCTTTGTGTATGTTCCTTAACCACACGTGATCCATATGCGTTTGACTTCCACGTGGCCCTGCTCACATACATTTGTGTTGTCTACACATACACTCTTCCCCACTGATGTGTGGTGATTAGAAAGTTCTTGAGTCATAATAGTAGTGCTGGAAGGGATCTTCAACCTCATCTAGTCCAGCTGCTGCATTTTATAGCTAAGGAATGAGTCCTTGAGAAGGCAAGTGATTTGTCCAAAGTCACACAGAAGGCTATCATTGGTGGTCTTCCACAAAGCAGTTCTCATGCTGTAGTATGGGGTTACAGAGAGAAGTCATTCACAATCATTTAGCATTTATTCCTTCAACCCTCTTATACAGAATGTAAGTTCCTTGAGGGTTGGACTATTGCAGATATATGTCTATGTATTCTCAGTGTTCAGCACATAATATGTGATTAAATAAAATATCTGGGAATAAACCCACCAAAATGAACTCAGGAACTATATGAACAAAATTATTTTTAAAGTATATAAATAAAAATCAGATTTAAACAACTGGAGAAATATTAATTAATTATTAATTTTTTATTTACTATTAATTAAGCATCTACTATGTGCCAAGCACTCTTCCAGGAACTGGGGATAATATAAGATTTTAATAAGGTCTGATCCTTCATGAATGGAGTTTACAGACCATAACATACAAATACCTAGTCAGAGAAAAAGAAATGAACATTGTTGTTCATTCAGTCATTTCTGATTTTTCGTGAGCCCATGGACTATAGCATGTTAGGTCCTTCACTATCTCCCAAAATCTATCCAAGCTCTTGCTTATTGTTTCTACGACACTATCTATCCATCTCATGCTCTTCTGTCCCCTTTTTGTTTTCAATCTTTCCCAACATCAGGATCTTTTCCAATGAGTCCAATTTTCTCATTATGTGACCAAAGTATCTCAGCTTTAGCTTCAGTATATATACACAAGTAATTGTAATATATGGTAATACATGATGAGTATAGTAAGTCAGTGCAAAACAAGTGTTATATGGAGTTCAAGGGGACAGGTACTGCTAACAGGGGAGAACATGGAGGTGGTATATGAGTTGGATTTTCAAGGATGGGTAGGAATTTAACAGGCAAAGGGGACAAAGGTATATATTCCAGGCAGAGGGAATGTTATAAATACATGTGAAGAAGTAAGAAAGTCATGTAAGGAGCCATGTAGTGCAGTTTGATTAAAGCACAGAGCATTTAGATAAAATAAACTGCTGGGAGAAGAGAGGATGGATTTGAGAGATACTGTACAAGTAATAGGTACAGGGCTCAGCAGTTGATTTAATGCGATAACTGGGAGAGAAAGAAGGAGGAGGAAGTGTCAGGGTTCCAAAATCCAGTGACTGAAAAGAATTCTTTTTAAAAAAATTACTAGAGCAAAGTTTCGTACCAGGGAATAAAAGTCAGATCAGGAATCAGAAAGCAGAGTCTTGGGAAAATAACAAATAACATGTATGTAGCTTTTTAGGCTTACAAAGTACTATACTTATATTATCTTATCTGAACCTCACAACAATCTATGGCATATACACACGCACACACAAACATACACACACACACACACACACACATATATATATATATATATGTGTGTGTGTGTGTGTGTGTGTGTCTATGTGCGTGTTGTGTGTATCTGTATCTATATAGGTGTGTGTGTATGTACCCCAATTTACAGATGAAGAAGCTGAACTAGACAGAGGTTAGGTGACTTGCCCAGGGCTACATAGGTATTAAGTGTTTGAGGTAGAATTTGAACTTGGGTTTTTCTGAGGCCAAGGCTAGTGCTCTATCCCCTGTACCACACAGCAGCCCCAATTGTCTATAAAACCCTATTTTTGAGAAGTCCTTGGTCTTTATAGGACAATTACTGGGGTTCCCATCAGCCTCTCTCACTCCCTAGCCCACAACTGTCGTCTTCCCAGGTGAGATCTCCCATAACTCCCTAACTCAGGCATGTATTGAGATTGCGAACTCTACAATTTTGAGATAATGAGCCTATATGACTAGGGAAAGCACCATTAACAGCAAGAGGTAAATCAGGAGAAAATGAATAGCTTTCTTTTGGGAGGGAGAGGCAATGGATTTAGTTCAGAACATGGAGAGTTTGAGTTGAAGAAAATGTGCTATTACATGTGTATCTATAATGTGATGACTCCTCTGATAGATTTTAAACTCCCTGTCACTGGGGACAGAAACAATTTCACTTCTGGCTTTGTATCCCCAGCACTCGACTCATAGCACCTTTATAAATGCTTGTTAATTGATTGCCTCATAGATTCTTTCCTGGTCAGCAAAACGAGGGCTGGCAGGAGGTGTGGATTACATGGTCTCTAAGGTCTTCTTAAACTCTAGAGTCAAGGGGTGGTGAGCCTGCAGCCTCAGAGGCCACATGTGGCCTTTTAGGTCCTCAAGTGTGGCCCTTTCACTGAATCCAAATTTCACAGAATGAATCCCCTTAACAAAAGGGTTTGTTTTGTAAAACTTGGACTCAGAGGGTGGCTAGGTGGGGCAGTGAAGAGAGCACCGGCCCTGGAATCAGGAGGACCTGAGTTCTAATCTGGCCTCAGACACTTAACACTTACTAGCCGTGTGACCTTGGGCAAGTCAGTTAACCGCAATTGCCCTGCCTTCCCCGCTCCAAAAAGAAAAAAGAAAAAAAAAAGGAAAAGGAAAAAAAACCTGGACTCAGTTAAAAGATCATAGCCAAGGATCTAGAAGGCCACATGTGGCTTTGCAGCCACTGGTTCCTCACTCCTAGACCTATGATCTTATAATCCCACAAAAAAGGATAAAAGTCAGGAGTGGAGATACAGATTTAACTTACATATAGAATTGAGAGCAGAAATTATGATAATGAATGAGTGCTGCTAGAGATATTGTGTTAGAGAGACAGAAAAAGGAGAGGGCCAGGGACTGAGGAGTAAGAGGAGTCAGTGAAGAAGTAGCTGGCCAAGAAATTCCCAGGACTATGTAATGGTGCAGAAGGGAAAGGAAGAGAGAGTTCTAAGAAGCTGGGGACATTCAATAGTATCAAATACTGCAAAAAGTTCTAGGAGAATGAGGACCACTGGATTTTGGTGACTAAGAGGTGATTAGCAACCTCAGAAAATAAAGTTGCAATGGAGTGAGGCTGAAAGCCACACTGCAAGGGTTTTGAGGAGTATGTGGGTGGTAAGGAAGTAGAGGCAAGGAAGGCAGACTCTTCTTTAAAAAAGCTTGGCCGTGGAAGGAAAGGGACAGATGAAACACTAGCCTGAGGGAGCAATAAGGTCTAAAGAAGGCCTTTTTAAAAGAAAAAAAATTTAAGATTCAGAAAAACTTGAGCATGCTTATAGGCAGAGGGAAAAGAACCAGTGCAGAGGGAGAAATTAAGGGTTGAAAAGAGCTTTCTGACTTTCATCATCTCAGGCCCACACCCCAGGATGACTCTAATTTACCAAAAATCTTGGATCTTTGTGAGATTCCATGAAAGCCTGTGCAGCTCCCTGCTGACCCCCAAACAGCATCTCGTCTGGATTTCCCCAGGAAGCCTAGGTAGACTCACAGAAGAGACATGGTCCTCTGTCTTCAGCTCTGGAGGAGGAAGGGGGGTAGGTGAGAAAGGGGGCCTAGGAATGGGGAGCATACAATTCCCCTTGAAGGCAAAGGAAAGGAAAAAAGGTAGGAAATTCTCTTCATTGAATAGTAGCTGCAAATTGGGACTTGGGGGAAGATTTATTTTAACTCCCAAGTTTTCACAGTTCTAGCAGTTAAGTGACTGCTAGCATAGGAGTCAGAAAGACCTGTGTTCAAATAATCCTTCTTTGGATATTGTGTGACCCTGGGTGAGTCACTTAATTTCTGTCTCAATTTCCTCATTTTAAAAATAATATCATATAAATAAAATGATATCACATAGTAACATCATAATACCACCACCTACCTTCCAGGGTTGTCAAAAGGGATCAAATGAGCTAATGTATGCAAAGTGCTTTGCAAACTTTGAAACGATATACAAATGTTAGCTATCATCATCAGTAGACCATTAGGTGATGAACAACCCTTCACTCCATATCGGCAGTGAATTTACCTGGTAATTTGCATCTTATTTGCCCTTGGCTTATTCAATGCCAACATCTCCCAAGCACCAGGTCTCTCCACCGGAAGGCAATGCCCCAAGGAGAAAAGTGCTAAATATATTACTTAGAATTGCTGTTCTCCCTCTACCTTTCAAGACCATTGGAAACCACTACTACAGATCATGGATAAAGAGAAGGGTAGGGAGCCATGAAGGTATTTCAAGTTCAACTCATACTCCTAGCCAAAGAGTTTGCTGACGATAATGATGGAAAAGAAACACAAATAAAGGAAACTGTGTAGAAAGCAGAATCAGGGAATTATTAAATTTAAACCTAGGATCTTCTACTGGTATCCAGTTCATACAACATGGTCAACAGTGTGATATTGTGATCCGATTATTGAGAGAGGTCAGATAAAGACCTTGTCCCTTCCATATCACACATTCTATATTCTAAGGTCCCTTCCACCTCATACATTCAATGATTCTACATTCTAAGAATAGTTCCAGCTCTGACATTCGATGTTCTAAGATGCCTTCCAGGTCTGACACTCAAAGATTCTACATTCTAAGGTGCCTGATTCTACATTCTAAGAATCTTCCCAGCTCTGACAGTCAATGTTCGAAGGCAGCGGTTCTCAACCTGTGGGTTATGTTCAATTAGTAACAATGAAAATACATCCTGCATATCAGATATTTACATTATAATTCATAAGAGTAGCAAAATTACAGCTGTGAAGTAGCAACAAAAATAATTTTATGGCTGGGGGTCACCACAACATGAGGAACTGTATTAAAGGGCCATGGCATTTGGAAGGCTGAGAACCACTGATACCACTAGAAGGTATCTTCTAGTTCTGATATTCCATGATTCTATGTTTTATGAATCTTCCCAGCTCTGACATTAAATATTCTAAGGTATCTTCCAGTTCTGATATTCCATAATTCCATGTTCTAATAATCTTCCCAGTTCAGACATTCTATGTTCTAAGGTACCTTCCAGCTCTTATATCCTGTAATTCCATGAGTTACTAAGAATCCTTCCAGATTCAACATGGTTTATTCTAAGTTCTGACATGCTATTAGCCTACATTCTAAGAATCTTTGCAGCTCTTCTATGTTCTATATTCTTCATTCTGTGTTCCAAGGTCCTGACACTCCATGATTCTACATTCTAAGAATTCTTCCAGATTAAACAATCTATTTTCTAAGACTCCTTCCTGACATCCTATGATTCTACCTTCCAAAAACTCTTCTTGCTCTGACGTTCTGTCCTAGTGTTTCTTCTAGCCTTGACATTCACTGTTCTCTCATCTGATGTCCCTTTCAGTTCTAAACCTTCAGGTGAAGTGAGGATATGGAACAGGTAAGCCTTGCAGAATGCCGTGAAGCAGGTAAAACTGGTCTTCAATAAAGCAGCATATATCCGTCCATCTATCCTTCCTTCCTTCCATTCTTACCCAAGTTGTGTTTCCTGCTGTCTTTTGGCCCCGCCTCAAGTACTGCAAACCTCACCAAGTCCCAGGTGTCAACATCTACCAGGAAATTCTCTTTGATTCATACCTGTTTCTCATTGGTTCATGGATTTAGATCTGGAAAGGACCTTAGAGGTAAATGAGCCCATGTTTTATAGGAGGAAAACTGAGGCTCAGAGCTACATAGCTAGTAAGTATCTGAGTCAAGATTTGAACTCAAGTATTCCCCATAATGGTAATAAGCCAAAATTTATTCCCACACAACATGTTGGCAGCCTCCTTATTCTACTTATGTATAGGTTTGCAGTAAAATCCAGGACAGAAACCAAATGAATGTGTGTGTATATGTGTGTATGTGTGTTAATGTATGTGTGTGTGTATATATATATATATATACACACACACACACACACATAAACTCACACACACATATATACATACAACTGTACCTGATATTGACTCTGAGTGTGTGTGTATGTGTGTTTATGTGTGTGTTGAGGATGTCTGAGGGTAAAAAAGCAATTGTAATTCCAAGTCCAGTACTGTGAGAGAAGAGAGTGCTAAGTCTGGGGAGCAGGAATCCAGATAGACTTATCTATAAGGACTTGAAAATACAGAAAAAGATTAACTCTGCTTCTAAATGTCTACCATATTGAGAAATGCCTATATGAATCCCACTCCTAATTAGGGGTGGGCAAAGAGGTACAGACCAGGAAGATCATTTGAAGAGAAATGTCTACATTACTTTCTATAGGATCATATATTTAGAACTGGAAAGGGAGGTTAGAGAACAATTAACCCAAATCCCTCATTTTACAAAGGAGAAAACTAAGCCTACTCAAAAGGGCCAAGCAACTCCCCCAAAGCTACATAGGTAGTGAGAGAAGTGAGATTTGAACTCAGATCCTCTGATGCCATGTCCAATGAGCTTTCTATATGGCCAATTCCAACAGAGCCTGGGAGGAAGGGATTAGAGGAATGAAGATGTAGAGTGAACTTAGAAGCCACAGCACATAAACTGAGGTAGAGATTAAGTGACTTGCCTGTGGTCACACAGCAAGTATCTGAGGCGGAATTTGAACCCACATCTCCCTGACTCCTAAAGCTAGTATGCACTCTACACACTACCTCTCAGGAGGTAAAAGAGAAGGAACCCACAAAGGAGATCCATTCATAGAATCACAGAAGACAGAACATGAAGGACAGAGAGGACCTTAGAGCACTATGTTGCTAAGGAGCTTTATAGTTAGGAAACCTGGGTTCAAGTACCACTCTGCCACTTAGTTCCTGTGTTACTTCTGGAAAATCATTTTGCCTTCACTCTCATCTCCAGTTTCCCTATCTGTAAAATTAGAGAATTGAACTACATACCTTTCTAAGGTCCCTTCTACCTCTACAGCTGTGATACATATAAATGAATGTATAATGTCAAATCTTGCTGGGACCTTGGGAAATAGATCACAGATTACATATGAGGCTGGGTGAAGGTATTTGGGGTTTCCATTGCAGACACTGTTGTATATAGTGGAAAGAGTACTGGACCAAGATGGCCTAGGGTCAAGGTCGGATTCTTTTTTTTTATTTTTTTTTTGAAAAGACTGTTACTGAAATGATTTGATAGGAAGACTTGGTATGCATATATACATACCAAACATACGTACATAAATAATATCCTCCCAAAGTCTTTGATAGACTGTCTCACAAGTAAGTGCATATTAAAAAAGAAAGTAAAACTCACCTCAAACTTAGGGAACACATGTAGTAAAGGAGTGATTCACTTATGCTGTTTTCTGGAAGTCCATTTTGTTTCTTTTTTATGTATTCAGTAATTTTATTTTGCAAACTTAAATTATCATATAAAATAATCCAACTATATTCTGTTCCATTTGATTACTGAGAACTCATTATACTTGAACATACTTTATTCCTATAATCTTCCTGCCTTGTTTTCTTTATTTTCTTCTCTTCCTCCCTCATCACCCACCCTTACTGGGAAGATATGCAGTTCAATGTAGGTTGTACATGTGTAACTACACAAAACATTTCCATAGTGGATGTATTGTGAAGAACTGACTGTATTTCCCTCCATCCTACCCCACTCCCCACTTGTTCTATTCTCTACTTGGACCCTGTCCCTTTACAAAAGTGTGTGCTTCTAACTACCCTCATCCCCCAACCTTCCTGTCCGTATCCCCCCTCTCGTTCCCTTCCCCCTACTGTCCTATGGGGCAAAATACCCAATTTAGTGAGTATGCCTTTCCCTCCCTAAGCCAAATTCAATGAGAGTAAGGTTGACCCATTCCCTTTTGCCTTCCTGTTCTTCCCCTCCATAGTAACAGTTATCCCTTGCCTCTTCTATGTGAGATAATTGACCCCAATCTCTCTCCCCCCATCTCCTTTCATTATATTCCTCTCTCACCTCTCAATTTCACCTTTTAAATATCATCCCTTCCTATTCAATTGATCCTGTGCCCTATGTCTATTTATACTTGTATGCATATATACACATACTCACATATGTATGTATATGCACATATACTCTCCTATAAAAACATATATATGTGTGCATATATATATATATATATACATTTATATTCCCTCCAACTATCCTCATACTGAGAAAAGTTTCATAAGTTACAATTATCATTTTTCCATGTAGGAATGTAAATAGTTCAATTTTGATAAGTTCTTTATGATTTATTTTCCCTGTTTACCTTCTCATGCTTCTCTTGTTCTTGTATTTGAATGTCAATTTTTCTATTCAACTCTAGTTTTTTCATCAAGAATGCTTGAAAGTCCTCTATTTCATTGAATGACCATAATTTCCCCTGAAACATTATACTTAGTTTCACTTGGGTAGGTGATTCTTGGTTGTAATCCTAGTTCCTTTGACCTCTGGAGTATCATATTCCAAGCCCTTTGATCCCTTAGTGTAGAAGCTGCTAGATCTTGTTATCCTGATTGTGTTTCCACAATATTCAAATTGTTTATTCTTGTCTGCTTGTAATATTTTCTCCTTGATCTTGGAGCTCTGAAACCTAGCTATAACATTCCTAGGAGTTTTTTTCTTTTTGGAATCTTTTTCAAGAGATGATTGGTGAATTCTTTCAAGTTCTATTTTGCCCTCTGGTTCTAAAATATCAGGGCAATTTTCCTTGAGAATTTCTTGAAGGATGCTTTCTAAGTTCTTTTTTTGATCATCCAATAATTTTTAAATTGTCTCTCCTGGATCTGTTTTCTAGGTCAGTGGTTTTTTCAAGGAAATATTTCACATTGCCTTCTATTTTTTTTTTCATTTGTTTGGATCTGTTCAATAGTATTTTGATTTCTCACAAAGTCATTTGCTTCCATTTGCTCCACTCTAATTCTGAAGGAATTATTCTCTTCAGAAAGCTTTTGAGATTCTTTTTCCATCTGGCAAATTCAACTTTTTTAAGGCATTCTTCTCTTCATTGGCTTTTTGGGCTTTGTTTGCCATTTGAGTTTATCTGTTTTTAAGGTGTTATTTTCTTCAGTCAGGTTGTTG
>CM053599.1:110827599-110899317 GCA_028646575.1 Pseudocheirus occidentalis | reverse complement strand
TTCTTGCATCATTCTCATTTCTCTTCCCAATTTTTCCTCGACTTCTCTTACTTGATTTTTAAAACCTTTCCTGAACTCCTCCATGCCCTATAATCAATTCATATTTTTCTTGGAACCTTTTGGTGCAGGAGTTCTGACTTCATTGTCTTCCTCCCATTGCATGCTTTGATCCTTTTTGTCCCTGAAAAAGGAATCTGAAGTTGGATTGCTGTTTGCTTGCTCATGTTGCCACTCAATTACTTGACTTTTGAGCTTTTGCCACAGTAGAACTCTGCTTCTAGGGAGGAGAGCTTTGTCCCAAGTTGATGGGGTTTACATAGCTGCCAGACATAGTAGTTGGTTGCCCTCTCTGAAGCCTCCACAGGCTCTGGCTCACTGGTCACACACCCCAGGACCTCCACCAAAGACAGCGATCCAGATCCAGGCAGGTCAAGGCAAGAGTGACTACCCCCCAGAATGGTCACCTAGTGCCCCTACAATCCACAGGCCAGGAGCTCTGAAGTAGGCATGTGGAGACAGCTGCACAGACATGGTGCCTCTGCCACTTCCCACTCTGGGGTCTGAGGCCAGACCACACTCCTTCCCCCCCACCCAGTTCCAGCCGAGTTTTTCACTGACCTTTTACTTTTTATTTGGCATTTATGGGTTGATATTTCTGGAAACCACCACAGCCACTGGTTATCCACCTCAGGGTCTGATTCTATCTACCATTTAAATCACTTCATCTCTCTGACTTACTTTCAGCCTCTACAAAATAGGGAAAACAAAATTTTTCCTGGCTGCTGGTTGGTCTTCCTGCCACAACATTAATCCCACTCCCATCCATCCTCCACTCAAATGTCAAATTCATCTTCCTAAGGCATATACATATCTAACCATGTCATATACACATAACCCTGCCCCACTCCTCCAATTCAAGAAAATACAGGGGCTTGCTTTCACCTCCAGGATCAAATTTAACACCCTCTATTTGGAATTCAAAGCCCTTTATAACTCACTTTTCTTATCTTTCCATTCTTCTTCTCACACATTAAGCCCCTCACCCCTTCCACATGCTCTGTAATCCAGTAGCATTGGCCTCCCTGTTGTTCCTCACAGAAGACTCCTGACTCTGGGTGATTTTCACTGGCTATCGCCCATGCCTAGAATGTTCTCTCTTCTCATATCTACCTGCTGGTTTCCTGGCTTTTTTAAGTCCTGCTTTCTTTAAGAAAACTTTTTGATCACTCCCTTTAATCGTAGGGCCTACCGTCTGTTGTTCATTTCCAGTTTATCCTGCATATGGCTTGTCTGTACGTAGTTGTTTGAGCATTGTCTTCCCCATCATGCTGTGCACTCCTTGAGAACTCAGGGGCTTTTACCTTTCATTCTATCCCCAGTTCTTGACACAATTCTTGACATATAGTAGGTGTTTAATAAATGTTTATTGACTACCTCACAGGTTGTTATGAGGACAGCATTATATTATATATATTATATAATTATACACTATATACTATACAATTATATAATCATGTATAATGTACATAGTATATAATTATAATATATAATATAATTATGTAACTGGATTGTATAATTATATATGTATGTGTGTGAGTGTGTATACACATACACACGTATTTTATATATATATATATGTATATATATATATACACACATATATATTCTGTTATTAAGAGCACAGAATGACAAAATTGGAAGAGACCTAATAGATCAGCCCTCTTATCCAACTCCCATTTTAAAAGAGAAAACAGACTCAGAGAAATGACTAGCTCAAGGGCATGGATTTAGTCATCAGAAAATACAGGAAGAATCCAGGTCTCTTGACCACCATTTCCTAACCTAACCCTGCCATTTCCCCCCACCATTGCTTGCTATTCAAATCCTCAGACACACAGGGTTTATACACTAGCTTTAAGCTTTTTTGGTGCTGAGATATGTCATCAGCCAATTTGTGAATGATCAGGCACTGGATAGCAGCCCCCAGCACCATGTCACCAGTCGCCATTCGTCATTCTGATCTGCCCTCATCTGCCCCTTAGTTTTCTGCAATTTTTGATGCTCCAGACCCAGCTCCCTCAATTGATGCAGGTAAATAACCCCTGTTCCAGGTCTGCTGAACTCTGAGATAGAGTAGGGAAGAAGACTTGTACCTTTCCCCTGATCCCATCACCCTGCACTGGGCCACCAAAGGCAATCAAATGCAGAACAGAGGAAAAGGTAGAGACCAGAATCCAGCAAATGCAGTGTTTTACACACTATTTTTCCCACAAGACATATTTGGTCATGAAATATATTAATGGAATGCTAAAATACTGATCCAGAATCCCTGAAGGCATAAATATCTCTGGGATAAGGGAGGAAAGTGGGGTGAAGATAATTTGGAACAAATGAAAAGCTTTCATTCCGGCATGTAAAACAAGCCCTTGTTAATAGATTTATAGTTTCCGATTTCATATTTTCAAAAGAAAAATATCACCATCATTGATATTTACTCATGAAATCCCCATTTGTGTTACAGAAAATAAAAGGACTGCATGAGTCATAGTATATGGAAATCTTGTTTTGTGGCCAGAAAACTGGATTTGACTTAGGAGACCTGGATTCAAGTTTCATTTGTAACTAGCAATGTGACCATGGGCAATTCAATTTCCTTTTCTGAGTCTCAATTTCATCTTTAAAATGGGAATAATAATATTTGGCTGTTGTGATTAGCCTATGCAATGTACTTGTACTGCCTGCCTCACAGGGCTGTTGTGAAGAAGGCCCTTTGCAAACTGCCAGTAGCTCACATAACTATGACCTTTTGATTATAGATATTTGCTTCTAGGGAATTAGGCTGGGTTTTTTCTCTCTTCTCCTCTGTCCATCACCAAGGACAATACTCCAAAGTCAAGTCCTCTGGGGACTTCTTCAAGTTGAATTTGTTTCCACAGGTGCTTTCCGAGGGGTATGTAAGAAAATTGACCATTTCCCTGAAGATGCAGACTATGAACAAGATACAGCTGAGTATCTGCTGAGTAAGTCTCTCCATTCTCCTGTTTTTCCTGGGGAAAGGGGAAAGGGAGAACATGAGGGAAGGGATGGTGATCTGCCTCTGGGTATATGATGCTAAGCCTACTGCTACAGTCCCCATGCCATAGTTTGGGTAGTTGGAACAGAAATGGTTTGTTGTAGTAGAAAGAGCACTGGATTTGTAGTCAGAAGACCTTGAGTTCAAATCCTGGCTCTTTCAGGCCCTCTCTGGGCTCCAGTTTCCTCATTTGTAGAATGATGGCCCAAATGGCCTCCAAGATACCCTCTATCTTTAAAGCTATGATCCCATGAACAAAACAGAGAGGCTAAAAATGACCTCAGATCATCAAAGATTAGAACTGAAGAGCCCTTTAAAAATAGAACATTATAACTGGAAGGACTCTACAGATACCAAATATACAACACTGGATCTGGAAGTGACCTTAGAATATAGAATATTAGAAATGAAAACAACCTCTTAGATCATCAAGCCATTTTTCAGGTTAAAAAAACTGAGGCTAGGAGAAATTATTTCCCCAAGATCACACAATGAGTCAATGACAGAGCCAGTTCTCTGAGTCTCCAGACACCGGGTTCAATAGTCTGTATCAATAATCTATATCAGCAGTTCTCAACCTGTGGGTTATGTTCAATTTGCAATAATGAAAATACATCCTGCAAATCAGATATTTACATTACAATTCATAACAGTAGCAAAATTACAGTTATGAAGAAAATAATTTTATGATTGGGGGTCACCACAACATGAGGAACTGTATTAAAGGGTTGCAGCATTAGGAAGGTTGAGAACCACTGGTCTATATCATAATCTTTATTATGCTATAAAACTTTATCTTTATTATAGTTTTGCCAAAGAGTAAACTAACTTATAGCACAAGCTCCTTACTAATCAGATATGGAATCAAGAGATAGGGATTACAACCAGACTAATGTCCAATGTGAAAGTATTTGCTGATCCTGTGTTTGATTGCATGCTGCCATGAAGGGGTGGGGAAAGGGAGAAAATCTGAAACTCAAGGGATTGTGGAACTGAATCTTATAAACTAAAGGTAAATAAATAAATCGATTACAAAAAAAAGACAGTGTTTGTTGGCAATGGCAAACATGTCATGGCTGTGGGCTCCTGTTTTCTGCCAATAAATGTTGTACTCCTACAGAAAATCAGGATAAAATTGGCCCAGAAAGAGCACCGTTTGGGAAGTCAAGAGATCTAGGTTCTAACTCCAATGCCAACATGATTCCCTGTTTGACCTTGAACAAGTCACATATTTTCTCGACCTCAGTTCCTTCTGTAGTTTAAGGGGATCCAAGGTTCTTTCCACATCTAATATTCTATGTTCTAAGTTCTAAGGCCCTTCTTGTCTCTAACCTTGTGTTCTATGACTAGGGAGGTGTTAGAGCCTCTCTTGACCTTGTATTCAGTGCCACAGTTCAGACTACGTCTGCAGCTTTTGCTTCACATACAGCTGGTCTCAGATCATTATGCAGCTCAGGGACTTCCCCAAGCTCTCTCCAGTAAGCAACTTGACTCTCACAGGCCATTAGGTGCCAGTGGACCTGCTGCACTCTCCTCTTATTCTCCAAGTCCATTTCTTTACATCGTTTCTCTTGAATTCAGAGAGCAAATTCAAGACAGATAATTATTTCTTGACTTCATCAATTACTGTAGATTTCCTCAAAAAACATTCCTTTCATTTTTAATCACCAGAATTAGATGATCACAGTAGTGGTAAATAGGTGTGTGTTTTTTTTAAATAGTCTAATAAGGACTCAAACCTGAGTAATTTAAATTGAAGACAGTAGCTAGAGCAAAAGAGTAGATCGTGGAATTAATTACCCTTCACCCTCATTTTCAAGGCAGGAACCATAGCAAGTCCAATTAAAGGAGCCTCAGAAAACATCTGGTCCCCTAGTTCTTGTTAACAGCTCTGAGTGTTTTAACAACAAGCCTTAGGTGAATTAACGGTGTGACATGTTGGCCAAGAAAGCTCATGTGACCTTAGAGACTACAGCAGGTAATGAGGTGGTGTTTACTATGGGAACTGGAGTCAGAGGACCTAGGTTCGAATCCCAGCTCTATCATTTACTACCTGTGTGACCCTAGACAAGAAATTTCACCTCCGCACATCCCAGTTTCCTCATCTACAAAATGAGGGAGTTGTATGAGAAAGCCTCCAACATCTTTTCTAGCTTCAAATATATGATCCTCTAATTTAATAAAAGTATAGTTCACAGAACAAAGGAGATCAGAGTTCCTCTGAGATTCCTTACCATTCTGATAGTCTGTGATTCTAGAATGTGATACACATATGACAGCAAGGGCATTGGATTGAGAATCATGTGACCTGGATTCAACAGCTTTATTATAAAAGCCCCAAATATTTACATAATAAGTTGTGATTTTTAAAGCACTTTCTACATGCATTATCTCATTTGGGCCTCTAGGATTAACCCTATTTCCAAAGTGGAAGAAAATTGAGGTCAAGAGAAGGAATATGAATTGCCTAATATAGTACGACCAATCAATGACAGAGTTAGGATAAGACCCTAGACATAGTCTTAAGATTATAAATCTAGGGCTCAGCATTCGTTCTTCCCCTATGCTGCCTTCTTCCAATCATTTTAACTAATGAAGTTTCTCTGATCAGGAAAAAAAGAAACACAGGCTGAAAAGAAGCACACAGCTAGTAAACACACCTACAGTGCCTGACAACCTATTGGAATGCAGACACGAAGCAGGGTCAGAATACCTAGAATTGAGCCTCCCCCCAACCCTGCAGCCCCAAGCCTCCACTGTCTGGACATGAGCCATGAACATGCAGGGTCAGATCAACCCTGCTTGGAGTTGTGTGCTGTCCTATTTTTATTCATTTGTCACAAGAGATAACATGCCGCCAAAGTACATTCTGTATTTCTTTCTAAATTAAAGTTAATTATAATTAATATTTTAATAGAAACATAGAATTTTCAGAGCCAGGAAGGACTTCAGGTTCTAGGACAAGAGCATTAGAGCTGAAAGGACATAGAATATATAACATGGAATATATATAAGTTTAAAGGGACCTGAGAGATCATGTAGGAAGCTGTGATCAAACTGATGTCCAGGTAAGGATATCCAAGGCATAGAAATGATGCTATAAAAAGATCAGTTAAAGAAATTAGGAATATTTACCCTGAAGAAGAGTTAAGGCCTGATAACCACCTAGTTTTTTTTTGAAGTGCTATTGTGTTTGGGGTATTCAGCTCATCCTGCTTGGCCCCAGAGGATAGGGATAGAAACAGTGAGTAGAGGTTAAAGGAAAGAAGATTTGGGCTTTATATGAGGAAAAATCTCCTTCCTGATTCAAGCTGTTGAAAGTGGTTTCTTCGTCTTTGGATGTCTTCAATCAAGGACTGAATGACCACTTGTGGAGGATGGTATCAAAAGGTCCTACTTAGGTAGAGTTCAGTGTAGCTGAAGAGTTCTTAACCTTTTCTGTGTAACGAACCCTTTGGACAGGCTGGGGAAGTCTATGTTCCCCTCCTGAGAATGATGTCCATTGCCTATATTTGTAATTGAAGGAAATGCTAAATTTCAGTTGGAAGATAATTGAAGACACAAGTTTTTCCTTAAGTTCCTAGACCCCCTGAAAGTTATAGACCCCAGGTGAAGAAACTCTGGTCCAGGTGACCTCTAGTCTTCATACTCCTTCCATTCCACTATATTTCCTACTTCTAGATCACATAGTCTAGTCCTAGCCTCTCAACCTACAAATGAGGAAACTGAGGCATGGAGGGATTAAGTGAATTGCCATATGTTAAGAAATGTGTTCTTG
Source organism: Pseudocheirus occidentalis (assembly GCA_028646575.1). NCBI lineage: Eukaryota > Metazoa > Chordata > Mammalia > Diprotodontia > Pseudocheiridae > Pseudocheirus > Pseudocheirus occidentalis. The sequence continues at coordinate 110,892,466 of CM053599.1, read as the reverse complement.
GCAAAACAAGTGTTAATTTCAAGGTGTCCTGACTCCCAATATTGTACACCTTCAATTATATCACATTGCCTCCTCACATCCTCAATTTTGCTGGGTAGGTTTTTGAGAATCATCACTAGACACAGGCAGAGGGCCCCTAGGATATTAAGCTCTCAGTGCTGCAATGTTAATGAAGCATATACCAAATGCTTGTGACCACATCAGGATCCTGTACAAGACATTGTTACTAAAGGGGCCCCAAAAGTAGTTAAAAAGCATGAGCCCACTGTCCCCAGAAATCCCTGGATGGTGAGAACCATAGAGCTAATGAAAGGAAGAGGAGAAGAATCCATACCCCCAGGGCTGTGCTGAATCGATCATTCTGGAGCCAACTGAAATTTTTCATCATACTGGCTAAGTACCAAACAGTCAATCCAATTCAGTTCCTGAAACAGTCTAAATAACCAGATGTGAGCTGTCTGAGAGACCAAATTGGATCAAACATTTTGAGAATCAATCATTTCTTTGGCACTCAATCAAGGCATCCAAAAAAGATCCCCCTAATCAACAGGATATTGGCTAATTCAAAACTCCAGGAGACCTTCCCTGATTAATCCTGTGCCACTTCCATCACCCTTTAAGCTTCATACCTTGCTTGCATAGTCATTGGGTGGTGAGAAGGGAAAGGAAGAAGGAAGGAGTTGCATATACCAAAGTGGAGTGTAAGTTTCTTAAGTAAAAGACTATATCTCCATCTCTCTTTTTTCAAACCTATTCCATTGTATGGGCTCAGCACAGAGTTTGACACTCATAGAATCAGCAATTCAGCAGAGATGTCAGAGATCTTCTTGCCCAATCTATACCTGAGAATGAATACCCCTCTGCAACATATCCAACAAGTGGTCATCCAACTTCCACTTGAAAATATTTCCTGATGAAGAGCTCATTATCTAACCAATCAGTAGGCTTAGTTGTTGGGCAGCTCTGAGGGTCATAAAGTGCTACTTTTTTATATTATGAATCAAATGTGACTTCTCTTTAACTCGATGTAGTTTCATTGTTAATAAAAATAAATAAGATAGACAGACAGATTGATATATAGAGATTAGATTAGATAAGATTAAAAAATTTAAAGATGGGAGGGGAGAGGTTATGGGAACAAAGTTTAGTCTGAAGACAGAAGAGTCAACTAGATAGCTTTTCCAGGGCCCCTCCAGCTAAGAAATGCTTTTGTTCCTTCTGAACAATGAAGGTTAGCCAGCAAGAATCTCTGAGGTAAAACAGAAATATTTCTACAGATTTTTCCAAAGAAATTTATTCGTTGAAACAAAGCCAGTCTTCCCCCAGAGGTATTAGAAACACAAGTGAAGGCCTAAAGGAGTAGGAGCCTGGAAATATGGGGCTGGAAGGATAGAGAAGGATCAAGAAACCAAAGAGATTTTTTTTCCTCTTTGTCCCCAAAGACACATCCAGACTAGTAACTAGAACTGATTTGTACAAACTCAGAAGTCTGATAGAGCAGATTTCTATTGAGGTAAGGGTTGGACTGATTGACTTCTGAGGTCCCTTCCAAATGTTAGATTCTATAGAATGATGCTTTCTGCTTCTAATAAACTTTAACCTGGAATATGCAGATAGGTCATATACAGCTATTATGGGATAAGTATGTGGTACAGTAGATAGAGAATGGCTTATAGTCAAGAAAAATCACCTCAGACATTTACTAGCTGTGTGATCCTGGACAAGTCATTCAACCTCTATTTGCTTTAGTTTCCTCAACTTTAAAATGGAAGGGGGAGAAGGGATGGGAAGAGTTAATAATAGCATCTACTTCCCAGGGTTGAGCTAATGAGATAATAATTGTAAAGCATTTACCACAATGTTTGGAGCATAGTAAGCACCATATAAATGTTAGCTACCATTACCATCATTATTGTCATTAATATTATTATTATTAGGATCAATGAGTAGAAGTTATGGTGGGTGAGGGAGATTTTCGCTCCTCTTCCGTAACATGGGAGTAATAATATTTGGAATAATGCTTGAGAGGCAGGGTATTACAGTGACCTGATAGCTGTCCTGGGAGTCAGGAATACTGGAATGTCCAAGTCTCACCTCTATTGTAGGAAAGGATATTAATATTTTGAGTGGTAAATCAATACAAGCATTACTTATAAGTCACCAATGCCACCATTTTGCAGCTTGAACTGGAGCCATTCAGTATCCTGCAAAAGGCAAGGACTAGCTAAGTGTTGTAGCAGACAGAGCAAAGCACTTAAGAGTCAGAAAGACTTGAATTTGGATCTTGCCTCAGGCACTCACTGAGTGTGTGACCATGGCCAAGTCACTTAATCTCTCTGTGCCTCAGTTTCCTCATCTGTAAAGTAGGGATAGTATACATCTACTTTATAAATTTGATATGATCCAATGAGATAATATAAAGAGAAGTACTTTGTAAAATTAGAAGCACTATATGAATGCTAGTTATTATTATTATTATTATTATTATATTTTCTAGCTTACAGCCATAAGCAAGTCACTTAAACTCCCAATACCCTAGGTAGCCCTCTAAGACTAGGATCCTTTCCCTCCTCATCTCTGCCACCTGACTTTTTTTAAGTCCCAGCTAAAATCCCACCTTCTGCAAGGAGTCTTCCCTGATCTCCCTTAATACTAGCATCTTCCCTCTATCAATAATCTCCAATTTATCCTGTATAAAACTTGTCTATACATAGCTGTTTACATGTTGTTTCTTCCATTAGACTAGAAGATCTTCAAGGGCATGGATGGTTTTGTCATTCTTAGCATCCCCAATACTTATCATAGAGCCTGGTATGCTATAGGTGCTTAATAAATGCTTGTTGACTAAGTTTACTGAAAAGGCGCCAATCTGCTTAACAGAGGAAGTCTCCCACAGAGAGCTCCCTATACCAATGAAAACAAAAGTATGAGACTAAAATACAGCATATAAAATAAAATACTTGTAATCCTTGCTTCACGAGGTTATTGCCAGGAAGGTGGGTTTTTTTCCATTTTAAAACACCACAGAAATGTGAACTATTTAGTATCTTATGGTCTTTTCCTTTCTCAGAACCTACCTCATACCTCTGTGTGTGGTAGGTGCTTAATAAATGATCTCAGTTTCAAAAAATGGAAGTTTCTTGAATCTTGAATCTTCCTAGCTGCTCAGGGCAGCCTTCTCTGATCCTCTATTATTTCCTCCACACACACAGGGGCTGTGAGAGCATCCAGTGTCTTTCCTATTCTCAGTGTGGGACTGCTATTCTTTGGGGGACTCTGCGTGGCAGCAAGCGAGTTCTACAAAAGCAGGCACAATGTCATTCTCAGTGCGGGGATCTTTTTTGTATCTGCAGGTAAGTTCTAGCACCAGGGGAAGAAAGAAGTGACTTGTGAAAGGTCACAGAAGCAATTGGTGGCAAAGGCAACCAAGAACAGTGGAAAGGACACTGGATTTATCAAGAGGATCTCAGACACAACCAGGCAAAGCCCACTCACTAAAACACAGCCTCTCCTGGAGACAAAGCAATATGGCAGATGGAGTCAGAAGTCCTAGGCTCAAAATTCAGCTGTCATACTAGCCACGCAACCTTGGGAAAGCCATTTAACCTCGTCTCAGTTTCTTCTTCTATAACATGAAGAAATTGGATAAGATGATCATTGTCCTTGTCAGTTTAATGACCCCGTGAATCATCCTTTTTTTCCTAACAAGAGCCAAAGTTTCACAGGAAAAAATACAATTGAAGGCTTCCTGTAGAAAGCAGCACAATTTTAGAGTTATTTTTTTCCTAAAAGACATATAAAACATCCAACTCATTTGTCGAATATAACAAAGGCACAGACACACACACACACACACACACACACACACACGGCCTAAAGGGTCGCTAAGGGTGAGCCAAAGAGTAAGGCCCCAAAGATAAAAAAGATGGGTGAAGAGAAGAGGAAGATAGGAAGTAGAGAAAAAAGAAGAAGAAAAGACAAAGGAGTAAGAAAAAGAGTGACAAGGAGAAAGATGGAAAGAGTTAGAGGTGCACAGAGAATAGAAAAGGAGGGAGACAAAAGGAAAGAGACTCAATTGTTCTTGAGGTAAATATTAGTGGAGGGTCATCTCTTGCTATAAACCTGGGTTGTAGACTTCTTAGGGAGTGCTATTCATTAGCTGATCAGCAGTGTTTCTGCATCTGCTTTAATGCATAAATTTAGAGTATCTAACCCAAACAGAATAACCCCAACAGCATAGCAAGAAGGAAACTATACTGAGCTAAAGAAGCAGTGACCAGAGCAAGATGGTTCTGAGAAGCCAAGATGAAATCAAACCATGAGGCTGTATCTGGCCATAGGTTAAAGGCTCCACAACATTGTATTAAGACATGGCAACCTAATCAGCTTAATGATGCTAACTAAGGAGCTTTAAAGAGGAATCCCTCATGTTGGGTATGTTGAGTTGCTATATTCATAATGGGCAAAATAATGAGAAATTGAGCTACTATCATTTATACCCCTATATGGTAGTTAAGAGAGCCAGGAGTCAAATTACTGGCATTCCTGACCTTGCCTTGACTAATTGTACAATGTTGTCCAAATCATGCCCTCTCCTGGTCTCAGTTTTCTCATAAGGGGACTCAACTGCATGCTACCAAGTAATTATCTCTTTTGAACCTCAGGTTATGGACTAGAAAATGTAGGGGGTCAGACTAGATCTCTAAGGGCCCTTCCAGACATAAGATTCTATGTTCTGAGTTCCAATGTGTTCCTTCCAGCTCTAACAGTCTATCACTTTATACTTACCAAGGCAATCTAAGGACAAATCAGTTCTCCTGAGCTGTACTGACATTGTCACCATTTCTTCCTATTAAATCTTCCAGGGAGATACCCATGCATAAGCTGCTGAAGGACTGCCAGTCCGAAATCCAAACCTTTCATCTTTAGACTAAACAGACACATGGGGAACATTTGTCAGTATGAGAAATAGTACACTTTCTTTGTTCTTTGGGATCATTATAGCTTCCTCTGCATTTCTCAAAGCCCTGAACTCCAGACTTGAAGCATTTTTCCCAGCATGCCTCCTGTTGGGAAAGTCTCTCATTGCCACATTGCCACATTGCCACATTGCAGGATAGCCTGAGACTCAAATAATACCAAAGCTAGAAAGGGCTAGAGAACGTAAGACCAAAAGCCCAGAAGGACTTTTAAAGGTTACCTAAGCCAAACACATCATTTTTATTCAAGAGGCATCTGGGAAACAGAAAGAAGTGACTTGTGAAAGGTCACGCAAGCAACTGGTGGCAAATGGAAGTAGAAGCAGTAGAAAGAACACTGGATTTAGAGTCAGATGATTTAAGTTCAAATCATGGCTCTGTCACTTACTATTTGAGTCTCCATGAGCAAGTCACAGCCACTCTCTGGGCCTCAGTTTTCTCATATATAAAATGAGAATGATGGAAGAGATTACCTGAGTGGTCCTCTGTTTCACACACTCAAAATTGCAGTCTTTTCTAATCAGTAGGCATCCTGACTTAGGGACACTCAGCTTATAAAAACAACCAATAAAAAGCACAGGCATCAGATGGAGTCCAGGTCTGGAGCCCCTACTAGCCAATGGCTTGCTATGCTTTGTTCTTCATTTCACAATGCCTGGGGAAAGCTCTTACCAAGAAAGGGACTCCCTCATAGGTACACTGAAGAGAGTCATGTGTATATGTCTGTCTGTCTGTCTCTCTCTCTCTCTCTCACGCACACACACGCACACACACACACACACACACAGCTGCTTGCCTTTAATGTCACCAAAGAGGGGCGCCTAGGTGGCACAGTGAATAGATCACCGGCCCTGGAGTCAGGAGTATCTGAGTTCAAATTCGGCCTCAGACACTTAACACAAAAAACTAGCCGTATGACCTTGGGCAAGTCACTTAACCCCAACTGCCCTCCAAAAAAGAAAAAAAGAATCTAACGTCACCAAAGAACTGGAGGGGTACACCTATTGTTCCCACTTAGGACACTGACTACATTGTCCCTAAGAAAGTGTGATACAGGATACAAAACAAATAGACCAACGTTTTTACATATTAAGTAGGTCTCCCTGAGCTGACTGGAGAGCCCAATTAGCAGGTATAATGTCAGTTCTATAGGGAAATGTCTTCCTAGTTCCACAGAGTCGCTATCCATGAACCTTTTGGAACACAGCTTGGTGTGAACAAACACCTTGGGTATAGTAGAAAGCATATTGGACTATGAATCAGGAGGACCTGGCCTTGAGTTCAGATTGGGACACTTAAGCTCCGTGACTAATGCTGTCACTTCTCTGTGGACCTCTCTTTCTACACGTATAAAATACAGAATGACTAGATGATCTCTAAGGTAAGACACTCCAGTTCTCATGTTCTAAGTCAACATTACCCAACTAATTTTACCATAGAACACTTGGGGCCTGAAATATACTTCACCACCACCACCACCGCCACCACTGCTGCCACCCAAAAAAAAAAAAAACTCCACATAAATATTGGCACAGGGAATTTGGAACCTAATGACACCACCAAAAAAGAGAGTGGTTAGGGAAATTTGGGAGCCAAATAAAGAAAACTAAACTTATTTTCATGCCTAAAAATACCTTATATAAATGTTTTGATAAATACATAATTTTATATTTAACATTTTCAATGGAGGAATATTGCTAGCATCAATATTTTCTCAAGTTAAAGGGAAAAGTTTGGGAAATGCTGTTCTAAGGTTATCATACTTTATGATCTCTGTTCTTCAGGTCCTACTAATCCAATAGTGTGAAAGTTCCTTAAGGGCAGGGACTTTTTCTTTGTATCCTAAACATACAACAGTGTCTTATGCATAGCAAATAATTAATACTTTTTTATTGAATTAATCTATGCTCTATCCTCACTTTCAACTTTAACCTTCTCTGGTTCTGTTATTTGCAGTGCTTCCGATGAGACAGACCTTACAAGGAGTTACAGAAACATTTGTAACTTATTAGTAACTGTTCATAGGTCTCTGGTCCTCCCCAACACATTTAGTATAAATGTTTCATAGTTAAGTTTAGCAAGGGCACTTCTGTTTCCTATAAAAAGATACATTTTTCTGTTTCCTTCTCTTAGGATTAAGTAACATCATCGGGATTATAGTTTATATCTCAGCAAATGCTGGAGACCCTGGCCAAAGTGACTCCAAAAAAAGTTACTCCTATGGCTGGTCCTTTTATTTCGGAGCCTTATCTTTCATCATCGCAGAAATCGTGGGTGTCATCGCTGTGCACATATACATTGAGAAGCACAGGCAGATCCGTGCCAAGTCACATTCCGAGCTGCTGAAGAAATCTACCTTTGCCCGCCTCCCACCCTACAGGTACAGGTTCCGGAGGCGATCCAGCTCCCGGTCCACAGAACCCTGTTCCCGAGACCTGTCTCCCATCAGCAAAGGCTTCCACACCATCCCTTCCACTGACATCTCCATGTTCACCCTCTCCCGGGACCCCTCCAAGGTCACAATGGGGACCCTCCTCAACTCCGATCGAGACCATACGTTTTTACAGCTCCACAACTCCATTCCCAAAGAGTTCAAGGAGTCACTGCACAATAACCCTGCCAACAGGCGCACCACACCTGTCTGAGTGGACCTTGGCCCTCTGCCCTTTGCCCAGTCCTTCCCATGCCCAGTGCAGCCTTTGGGGGAAGTGTACAGAGGTATCTGTCAGATTGCATGGCATAGTCCCCGTGATGGTATTACCAGTGAAACCCTTGTTTATAAAGAATAAAACCAAATGGGCCTCAGCCCTCCCCCCCCATCTTTATTCCTCCGCCCTCCTTTCTGAGACACTTTCCCTTTCTGAGGTCCGAGCCTGAAAGCCAGCCCTACAAGACCAATCAGTTGCTGGGTCTCTCAGTGCCAGATGTTTCCTCCTCTTTCTTCACTGGCTAGAAAAATCTTGGCCTTCTTTCCTCCGTCATGAGAAAGGACCTGGAGGAGTTGCCAGTGGATTGGGGGAGGACTCCACCAATCATGTGAATAGGCGTCTACCCTCCTATCATTCATCCACACTGAGCCTCTGCAGATCCAGTGACTTGGGAGTCGCACCCCAGGGGGAATCATTAACCTGATAGTTACATGTTACAAGAAATTGCCTAGAAATCAAGAACGTCCAAGCACTGACACGGCTAATGTCATGAGCGCTTGTGTTATTAAAAATGTTGCCTTGTTGTAACCGATTGAACTGGAGGTGTTTTGTTTCTTCCTTGCTCTTGCTGAACAAGTTGTCCTCTGGAGCTGAGGACCCAGGCATTCTGAAGCCGAGCTCCTACCAACTACCTAACGCATTCTGCTTAGCCTAATTCATCTATGGCATTCTATTCGACAATAAACCTTTCCATGCCTCAAACATCTCACCCCCTGCTATGTATCCCCTATCCCAGCTCCTGAAGGTAGGAAATAAAAATGAAGAAAACATAGTCTCTGCCCTGATGAGGCTCACAGTGGAGTATCAACCAATAAATATCTAATAAATACTTATTATATGCAGAACACTTGTCAGGTGGGGGGGGATGGGAAGTAGCAAGTATAGCTAAAGCAATCTTTGTCCTCACAGAATGCATAGTCTAGTAATAGTTGGGGGGTAAAACACATAAATAAACACAATACAATTTGGAGAATGAGAAGACAAGAATATGGTGGGCAAGGCACTATTTTAGGCATCAGAGAGATGACAATTATAAAAGCAAAATTTTACTCTCAACAAGCTTACTTTCTACTGGCAATAATAAGAATAACTAACATTTATATAAGCCTTTAAGGTTTACAATATTGTTTTCATGCTTAATTTCATTTGATCCTGGAAATAATTCTAAGAGGTAAGTGTCATTAATGTATGCAGATTAAGGGAATGAATTTTTTTTAAAGGTTTAGTGACTTGCTCAGCATTACATAGTTGATGAAGGTCTGAAGTAGATTTAAAAATCAATTCTTCTTGACCCCAAACTCAGTACTCTATATACCCTACTGCCTCTTCAACCTCTAGACTTCGAATTCAGAAGATCTGGGCTTCAGTCCTGGTTCTGAAGCTACCCAGGACAAGTCATTCTCCCCCCTTGGACCTTCATCTGTGAAGGGAAAGGATAGGGATAAGAATCATTAACATCCCTTCCACCTCTAACATTCTATGACTTGTGAAGTAAATAGAGGTAATACAAAATACTTTGGGGGATTCAAAAAAAGAAAAAGAATTCTGATGAGAGTTGTATCTGGGAAAGAATTGTGGAAGGCTTCTTGGAGAAGATGACATTTAATCTGGAACTCAAAGAATAAATAGATTTTGAACAGGTAAATATGGGGACAAGAAGGACATGGTAATTCATGTATTAGCTAAGACACAGAGGTAGGAAAATATATGAAGTGTGGGGAGGGGGAGGGATGTCAAGCAGTTCAGTTTGACAGGCCTAGAGGATTCCTGAAAGATTAGGGTAGATAGGCAGGTTGATGCCAGATTATGGAACATGTGGAATGCTAGGCAGATGAGATTAGTGTGAATCAGTAGGCAACAGGATGCCCTTCTCAGCAGGTCAGTGAACCTATCTCAAGAAAAGAAAGCCAGAAACCTGACCTTGGGCTGTCACCTGTATGTGTCCAATGCCCAGATCTTTATCTCTCATCTCATCTATCTCTCTCAAGCTTTAGACTTAGACCCAAATCTCCAGCCTCGTACAGAAAATCACCCAAAGGCCAACATGACCAAAATTCAGCATTATCTTTATGTTCCAACACACTCCTTTTAACTTCATATCTGTCTTTTAACTTTCACTCACTCTCTCTGATGCTTCTTTTGTATCTAACATTTCTCTCCCCTTCACCTCAATTTAACCATTCAATTCATGTCGAATATCACTGAATCTTATCCTTGATTCTACTACCTCCTTTCTAGTCCCATTGCTAACACCACTTGCCCTTGGGCGAGTCATTTAACCTCCCTGGGCCTCAGTTTCCTCATCTGTAAAGTGAAATGGTTGGACTAGATGACCTCTGACCCTTCCAACTACATATGTATGGACTGATGAGCCTACATATCACCTGGATCACAGGTGGGAAACCTGTAACCTCAAGGCCACACATGACCTTCTAGGTCCTCAGGTGCAACCTTTTGACTGAGTCCACGTTTTACAGAACAAATCCTTTTATTAATGGAATTTGTTCTATGAAGTTTGGATTCAGTCAAAGGGCCAAACTTGAGGACCTAGAGGCCCACAAGTGTCCTTGAAGCTGCAGGTTTCCCACCCCTGACACCTAGATTATTGCAAGTCTCCTTTCCTACCTCCCTGCCTCCAGTCTCTCCCTCTTTTAAACCATCCTTCTTACTGCTGCCAAAGTCATCCTCATAGTGTGAAATTTAGTGTATCAGTCCTCCACTAAAACAGATATAATGTCTCAGGGCAGCTAGGTGGCAAAGTGAATAGAGCACCGGCCCTGGAGTCAAGAGGCCCTGAGTTCAAATCCAGCCTCAGACACTCAACACATTTACTAGCTGTGTGACCTTGGGCAACCCCAATTGCCCTGCCTTTCCCCCTCCCTCCAAAACAAAACAAAACCAGATATAATGTCTCCCTAATAACTACTGGATCAAATTCAAACCTTTAACCTTGAAATTCTTGAACCTCTACAATCTGATACATATATCTTCCCCCTCCCCCAATGCCATAACCTCTTCAATCTAATCACATTCTGCTCTCCCACCCTGTCTTCAAGGAGTTTGTGTTCAAATGTGGAGGTGAGATACAACATGAATGTAATCGATATTTCATCCAAACTAGACTATTCATTGTCCCCAGAATCTATCCTGGGGACATAACTGCCTTTTTGCATTTGTTTTCATATTTCCTATTAATTTCTAATTGTTGAAATTCTATCCATTCTTCAGGAACCAATTCAAATGCTTCTCTAATTAGTCCCCTCTACCCCAGTGGGAATTCTCTCTCTCTTCAGTTCTCATATAGTATTTTGTACCTCTCTTCTATTCTTCCATTTTATAATATTGTCATTTACATATTTGCCATATTCCCTACTGGAGGGACATATGTGTTATATGTGTTATAACTAGATCTTTCATCTCCCCCAGTGCTAGCACAGTGCTCTGCAAAGAGCATGTGTTTAATAGAAGGCTTTTAAGTTGAATTGGTCCCCTGTTTCCTCCATCTCTTCCATCTATCAAATCTCTCCTCCACACTGGGAATGCTGAAACTCAGACATTTTGAAGTTACTAGGAGAGGGAGGATGGAATTTTCCTAAGTGTGTACTACATGACATTTATGAAATCCTGTCACCTGGCCTTCACAACTATCTTGGGAAACTCACAAATGGGAAACAGCAAGCCTACATTTACCACACAGTGAATTAAAATCTCACACAAATAGCTCTCAAGTCAATAGTATGGCTATGGACCTGAAAAAGGTTGACTGATCTCCAGGCCAGTGGGGACCAAATAAAATTCCATTCTTTCACCAACAGCCTCAGATTAAATTGAACAGAAAAGGGGAAAAAAATAAATGTTTCCATGTTCTAACAGGAACAATAGAATGATGAGATACAGTGTTACAGGGAGATCTCTGGATTTAAAGTTGAGACCTGAATTTGAGAACCAGCTCTGACATTAATTTACCCTGGACAAGTTACTTGCCCAACTTATATCATAGTAGGCATTCATCTGTACAATGAACAAAAGGATTTCCAGCTTCCTCTCAGATTTACAGTCTATGAATTTATGACATCTGGCTCTAAGACAAAATAATGTTTTACTTTGATCAAGTCCCTTCCCCTCTGTGAAGCCCATTTTCCCCATTTACAAAATGTGGGAATTAGACTCAATTATCTCTAAGGTCTCTTCCAATAATGACATTCTATATTCTTTGGTTCTACAAGCTCAGTTCTCTCTGAGGACCTATTCCTCAAAATGAAGACTCTTGCATTAGCAAACCTCTTTCTGGAAATTCTTGCTGAAAGAAAAAGACAAGGAGTTATTTCCTCTCTTTCTCCTAGAAAAATTATGGTGCCTGTCCAACAATGCATGAAATTTGTGTAGAAAGCAGAAGTTCCTACCTTCTCCAGTAAATCCCCAGTGCCATATGAACTTCTCCTCCCCAAGGGCTGCCAGAGACTGGAACCCTCAACCACATCTCAGGATTTAATAATGCCACTGGCTGAATTTCTTCCTAAGTCTAGAAGTATTTCCCCTTTGTCCAACAGGTAGTTAGCTGGTGAAATACCACAGCTGTGGCCTATCTGTAAAGGCACGTGTTTCTTCCCCAGGTGTAGTGTTTATAGAAGGGGCAAGAGGGGCCTCAGATCTATGTTCTTAGGCAAGAATTAAATTAATCTAATCTATGAACCACTGACTCCCCTTCCAAAATGTATCTACCAAATTCAGCTACCAGACCACCATGGCTATTTTCCAAAAAACACAAGAGGTCCATCTACCAAGGATCCCCTTCCCCTCCTGGGAAATATGCAAATAGGACACTACTTCCTGGCCCTAGATCCAAATGGTCAAGTTCCAAGGGAAATACAGACTCACACAAATACAATTGTGTATCTGTATTAATGTCTGTCAGCAATAACTTGCCTCATACGAGCAGAGGCAGGAGGCCAGATCAATTCACAGGCACCAGGGAATGATTGCTACTGGCTACTTATAAGCTTTCAGGAAAGAAGTATATGCTGATGGTAATATATCTTTATCATTGCTTCCAACTCCCCATGCCATGCCTAGCCATTCATTTGTCTCACTGCAGTGTGGAAGCAACCTAGCATCTCAAAGGGTACAGTGGGAGCTCTAGCAAGCAGGTCCTGCCAATTCAATTCACTTAATAACCTTATTAATTGTTTACTATATTAAAAGCAGTGCAAAAGACACTAGAGGTATAAACATTTAAAAAATAGTGCCAACCCCAAGGAATTTACGTCCTAATGGAGGTGTACTTAGCTGAGTAGAATACAAGGTAGGAGGTGATTAGGACAAAGGAGAGAGACAAGAAAATTTGAAGATAAAGAGAACACATTTAGCTGAGGTAATAAAGAAGGGGAACAAGAAAGGAAGATTTCATGGAAAAGGTGGCACCTGAGCTGAACCATGAAGGAAAAGAGAGTATCTAAAAGGTTCAAATAAGAAGTTGAATTTCATGCATGAAAAAATGGGCTTGTACAAATGTATGGTAATGGAAAGGTGCGTGTTGCATTTAGGAAAACAACTAATAGTCCAGGATAGAATATAGGATGCGTGAAGGGCAGTAATACAAAAGAAGACTGGAAATATAAGGCAAAGCCATATGGTGGGACAGCCTTAAATATCAGGCTACAAAGATTGTAATTATCCCATAAGCAACAGGGAGCTATTGAAAATTTTTGAGTAGGACAGTGAAGTTAGATCTCAACCAAATTACAATGGCTTTGAGTATGAATCTAGCAAAGGACAGTATACCTGTCATCTGACGCACAGCCTAGCTAAGTTTAGAGAGGTCCATTGACAGAAAGTTCACCAGCATATGATGGATTTTTTTGGCCATGCCAATCCATGAAAACCATCTTCTAAAGGGGAGTTGCAATCTACATCAGGGAAGAGAATGACCACACAGATGAAGTCACAAATCTTTTGAAATCTTGAAGTCTGGTCAGCCCCTTCCCACTGTATAGACATGTAAGGGTGGGGAAACTGGCTTTTCTCTTATGAGTCCTTCTGATTTACATCTTTGTGTATGGTGGGAATGATGAGTTGGGACAAGGGAAATAACTTTGCCAGGTTCTTATTGTTGTCTCTAATACTGTCTTCAACAAACATTTATTAAGTTCTTACTGTGTGCTGGGTGGGATGTTCAAGGAGGACTAGCACCTCTGGTATGAGGGCTTAACAAATCCTTTTCAGTGTTGTTCATTCACTTTTGGTGTCTATCTGGTACCAACTCTCATCTGTGGCTCCAAAAAGCTGTAGCACATTCAACAACCACACCCTGGTAAAATCATCTCAGTAGATGGGCTAAACCAGGTTGAGGGTAACCAACAGACCTCAGACCCATTGATGAGCTGGAGGTATGGGGAAGTGTTTACCCCGAGCATGTGAAGACTTCCACTGGCAGAATGGGTGGATGAGAACAATTTGTTCCAACAGTCATGAAGGCAGCTGAAAGAGGTGCTAAGGAGTGCCTAGAGCTTGGCCAGACATTGAAGACACCAAGGTCATCCACGGCATCCTAGGCCATTGCCAGTCATCTTGACTTTTGTCTCATCACTGGACTTTGATGACTCTGGAAGAAAGAGTGAGGCTGATAACTTTGTGCAACTCTTGTCATTTTAATCCAACTCACACACGTCATCACCCTGTGATGTCATTGGTCCTCTTCAAAAATGAAGGACAAACAACAACACTATGTGCTGGGCACTGTGTTAAATGCTGGAATACAAAGAGGGGCAAAAATATAGTCCCTAACTTAAGGGGTTACATTCTAATAGGGAAGACAACATACCTGAACATACAAAACATATACAACGTAAATGGAAAGTACTCTCAGAGTACACTACTACACAGCGGTAGTGGGCTGAGAGGGACAGGAAATGACTGGGAAGACCTCTTACAGAAGGCAGAATTTGAACTGAGTCATAAAGGGAACCAGGAAAGCCAAGAAGCGAAGGTGAGGAGAGAACATTCCAGGTACAGGAGAAAGACAGTGAAAAAACATTGAGTCAGGAGATGGAGTGTCACGTTTGAGGAACAGAAAAGAGGTCCACGTCACTGAATCATATCTGGAGGGGAATATATTTACCCTGTATCAAATACTCAGGGTTCTGCCTCAGGAAGCATCATTTGTACTTTCCACAGTCGAGTTTCTGAATTATCTCTTCAATTCAGTTAGAGGATACTTTGGTCTTGTCTTGGAAAGTTTGTTGCACAGTTTAGGAGGTGGGAAGACACAAAGAGAAGGTTAAGGGAGCATTAGAGCCCTGGTGACTAGTCACTGATATTTCCTGTCTTTTTCTCCTTGCTGGGAAAGAAGGGGTTCAAGACTTTTTTTTCCCAAAGATCCCCCATTACCTTCAGGGAAGTAAGAGAGGGAAGGAAGCTACTAAAGCTAAGGGGTAGTGCTGGGATGTCTAAGACACCTACTGCTTCCTGATAACCTTGTAAGAGTATCATATAATATAGACAAATATAAACAGTCTGGGCCTACTCCATGGATACTTTAAATCTAGAATTCTATCTGACAGAAACTACTAGGAACTTGTAACAGGAAGCCTATGGTCTCCTCTCTGTAATCAACTTGGCTTCACAGGATTCCCTCTCTCCCACAAAGAATACATGACCATACTACAGCATCATGTCTCCAGCACCCTGAATTCTCTTTTGAATTTCTTGATCATAGGAGATAAATATGCCAAAGACCAGGCCTAGACATCCATAGCTTTCCCAAAAAGGGAATAAAATCATTTATTAGTTTACCCAGGAAATACTTATCATAATTCTTTGCGTAGATTAGACATTTAGTAAATATTTATATTTTACTATTGACTACACACTTCTGAAATCTACTTCTACTTTCAATCTGAACTATTTTGCTTATACTAAAATTACATTTTTCAAGTATTCCCAAATAAGTGACCATGTCTCAGCATTTCAGAGATAGAAGGAAATTCTTGGGTTCATCTACTCCAAACCTCCTTGTTCTACTCATTGAGTCTATTGGTCCCCAGGACTAGGAAAGGCCACACAATGTGTGGACAGCAATCTCTAGCTAGAACTTAGGTCTTCTACTAACCATTCTAGGGCTCTTCTCACTGTACCTCCTGCCTTTCATGATGTTATATGCTTCATTTATACCTTCAGCCATAATTCTTTCAGACCAAAGAGGGCTATCTTTTTAGTCTGTTTTCATATATAGTGGTCTCTTAATATTCCTGGTCATTTTAGTTTAGTCAGAACTTAAATCAGACAGCCAGACCCTCTTTGGCTTCACAGCATTCCCTCTCTCCAACAAAGAATGCATGGCCATACTTCAACATCATGTCTCCAGCACCCTGAATTCTCTTTTTAATTTCTTGATCTTCTTCCAAAATCCCAGCAACCAATACCAAACTCGATTCCACCTTCATCAGACCACTGCAGGGGAAAGATGCAGAGACATGCAAACTGGCTCACTAAAAATTCACGCTAACCAACTTTAATAAAGCCCTTTCTTTTGCTCAGAAATCCTACTCTTCATTCTATCCAATTTTTAAAAATCCTTAAGAATCTAGTATGTGCAGGATAACTTTCTAAGACTGAAAGTTACAAAAGAGTTATTTATTTGCATTGGTATACATGGTTTTTACACTGGGAGTTCCCAATATCAACCCTATACCAGTGATATCACAGTTCTGAACATGCTAAAACATGCAAAACACTTGCAAACTGGTTCTGGGAATATAATCACAAAAATGAAGTTCCTTCAAGGAAGTTATATCCTACTGGGGAGATAGGAAATATAATAATAAAATCATAATTCTAGAGCTTAAAGAGACCTTAAAAATAATACCATCTATCTAACCCTCCTCCTCATTTTACAGATAGGTAAATTGAGGCCCATAGACTTGTTCAAGGTCATAAAAATGTAAACAGGTAAGTAATTTCTAGTTATTGAGAAAGGAGATATCACTAACAACTGGGGAATTAGGAAAGGTTTCCTGGAAGGAGACAGCATAGGAGATGAATTTTGAAGGAAGATAGGAATCTAAAAAGGTGTAGAAAGAATAGATTCCAGGCATAAAGGATATGCTGTACAATAGTATGGAGGTAGGAAATTTAATGCCAATTTTAAGGAAGATGATCAAGCCAAAGAGACTAAGGAATAGTCAGAGAAGTAGAAGAACCAAGAGAAAATCTTCAGACAGGAAGGGTAGTTCACAACCCTAAATGCTACTGAGAGGTCATAAAGGATGAATAATGAGAAACTGTCATTGGAGATAGCGATCCACCCACCAGCAAACATCTGCTAAGCACCTACTGGGTGCCGGGCATTATGCTAAGTGCTGAAGATACAGATACAAAAGTGAGGCAGTCCTTGTCCTCAACCGTCTTACATTTTCCTGAGAAGATGCAGCAAGGTTACTGGTGAAAAAATGCAAGCTATGTACAAAATAAGTATTGGGGAAATAGATGGCACTAAAAACTGAAGGAATAAGAAAAGACCTCTTTTTGAAAGATGTGGCATTTGAGCTGAGCCTTGAAGGGATCTAGGGATTCCAGGAAGTAAAGACAATTTGAGGTATTCCAGAAAGCTCATGCAATGGAATAGCATGTGTGGGAAACAGAAAGCTAACCAAGTTGGCTGGAGTACAGTGTGCAAGAAAGGAACTTTTTTTTTTGCTTTTTGGAGAGGGGAAGGTAGGGCAATTGGGGTTAAATGACTTGCCCAAGGTTACACAGCTAGTGAGTGTTAAGTGTCTGAGTCCAGATTAGAACTCAGGTCCTTCTGACTGCGGGGCTAGTGCTCTATTCACTGTAGAAATTATTTTTAATCAGTTCAGGAAAATAGATCACAATCAGATTGTTTAGAGATTTTTCCAGATAGAAAAGTTTAGTTTTTTTTGTCTTAGAGGCAATAGGGAGCCACTGAAGACTCTGGAACAGGAAAGTAACATAGTCAAACCCGTGCTTCAGGACTGTCAATTTGGCAGCTCTTTGGAGAATTGATTGGAGAGGGGAGACACTGAATTTAAATTAAATTAAATCAATTTAGAATTTTAAGACTATTGAAATTAAAATTTAAAAATTAATCAATTAAAAGACTATTTCAATGGTGTGGGCCAAAAGCAATGAGGTATGACTATCATGTGAGTAGGGTAAAAGACACAGCTATGAGTTGTTGAGTAGGGAGGATCAATAATACCTAGCAAGGGATTAGCTATTCATGGTGGGGTAAGAAAGAGGTCTTGCAAATGAAGAATTGAGAAAGACTCCTAAATGTGAAACTGGTGGTTGTAGGAATGGTGGACCCCTTAACAGATATAAGGAAGTTGGCAGGAGCAGAGTTTTTTCAGCAGAGGGGAGGGGATAACAAGTTCTATTTTGGATAATCATGTAATCCTGGAGAAGGTAGTTTCAATTGAATGATGAAGTTAGAAGAGAGAATACAAGGGGATAAGAGTATATCCATGACCTTCCTCATGTATACATGCCATCACCTTGATATATTAAACATGTAATTGTTGTTTTCTCTAGAAACCAAAATAAATTTCCTCCCTCTCTAATGTCAGCTGTTTCACCTACGTTTTGGATTCAATCCCTTCCTACCTCAATAGGAAACTTGTTCCCACAAATATTCCCTTCATTTCCAGCATTTTCATGTCTTCCCTATGATACCTATCCCTTCCACCAAACACACTCCCCATTTAAAATATGTGCCTGTGTACACACACACACACACACACACACACACACACACACACACACATTATATATACACTTCTTTTGATCTTGACTCCTAACCTTGAATTCCTCTCCTTTATTTCACCTTTCAAAACTTCCAAAATATGTTTCTACACTGGACTCCCATCATAATCCCCAATATCCAGCTTCTGTCTCTATCATTATGGAGAAATTCTCTCCATCATTTTGGCCAAATTCAATTACTTTTCTCAGACCTCTCCTTGCTCTGTCTGTGGCCTTCAACATATTTCACATCTATTTTGTGCCGCTTTCTACACACACACACACACACACACACACACACACACACACACATACATGCACACTTGATCCCCTTGAGATTGTCTCTTCCTTGGGCTCCCATGACACTTTTTTTTTGGTCTACTCCTTCCTTTTTGACCATTCCTGTTTGACCATCTCTCCTTATTCCCCTTTTTCTTCTCATCCTTTAAGTTTTCCTCAGCCATCTTTACACAGGCTTTTGCTCTTCACTATGTACACTCGCCTTAGATAATTCATCTCTTTTAAGATTGAACAACTTTTGGGGTCTCTCCAGCCCTGACTTCTATTTATTCTCCAGTCCTGTATTGCTAGCTACCTATATTATACATCTACATCAGGGGATACCACCTGACATGATAGAAAAAGTAATAACCTTCAAATCAGAAGACCTGTGTTCAAATTCTGGGTCTAACACTTACTACCTAAATATGATCCTAAACAAGACGTTTAACCTCTCTGAGCCTCCAAGGGGAATACTATTTTTTTTCACTCCCTACTTCTCATAGTCATTATGAGGAAAAATGAGCTTAAACATACTGAAAGAAATCCAGCTATGATTATTTAGCTATTATTATACTTGTATGTCTCACATTTGCCTAGGATACAACATGTAAAAAATTAACTCATTAACTAATCATTTCTCCCTGCCATCTGGCTCCCCTTACCAACTACCTCATTTCTCTTAGTGAAGTCACCATTTTTCCAATTTAGAAACCTTGGAGACATCTTTAACTCTTCCCTCTTCTTCATTCACTATGTCTATTATATCAAGTTCTGTTACACCAACTTTTGAGAAAGTCTTTAAGACACTTCTCCTTTCCTCTCTGTTCCTACTGATGCTACTCTAGTCCATGTTATCAAGTGCTCATAACTGAACTATTACAAAAATCCCCTGGCTGTTCTCCTTGTCTCTCCCCCTCTAATCCAGCATATTACTGACAAATTCACCTTTCTTAAAAATGTACTTTCGTCATATCACTTCTACTAAATAACCTTCAATAATCCCCCATTTTATGCTATATCAAGTCACAAAAACTTACAGAATACCAGAACATTAGAAAATCAAAATATTAGAGCTAGAAGAGACTACAGAACCTAGAACACAGAATGTTAAAATGAGAATGGATCTCAGAACAATGGCATATTAGAGTTAAAAGTCTCCTTAGAAACTAAAGATACTTTAGAACACAGAACAAAATATGAGAGCTGGGAAGAACTTTAGAACCTAGAACATAGGATGTTAGTACTAAAAGGGACCATAGAACCCTAGAATGTTAGAGTTTGAGGGAACTTCTTATTGTTCAGTCATTTTCAGTCATGGGCAACTCTTTGTGATCTCATTTGGGGTTTTCTTGGCAAAGATATTGGAGTGGTTTGCCATTTCTGTCTCCAGATTATTTTACAGATGAGGAAACTGAGGCAAAGTCAAGTGATGTGCCCAGGGTCACAGAGCTAGTAAGTGTTTGAGGCCAGATTTTAACTCAGGAAGATTGGACCTCTTAACTCTAGAACTAGAGAAGGAATATTCACTTCAATTAAAAACATGCACTAAATACATAATTTTAATTAGCTATATAATTTGAGCTGAGAGGGAGTTTAGGACATAGAGCAAAGAATGTCAGAGTTGAAAGGGACCTGAGAGATCACAAAAACCAGCAGTCCTCTTGTTCTACAGATGCGGATCTGAGTCCTAGAGAAGTGAGGTGACTTGTCTAGGGTTATAGATCTAATAAATGATAGGGTGAGGACTCCAACCCAGGCCTCCTGATTCCCACTACATTCTGGCTTCTCAAATGCTGCTTTTCTAAAATCTTCTCTTGGGTTAGCTAGGTGGTACAGTGAATAGAACACTGGCCCTGGAGTCAGGAGGACCTTAGTTCAAATCTGGCCTGAGACGCTTAATACTTACTGGTTGTATGACCTTGGACAAGTCACTTAACCCCAATTGCTCTGCTTTCCCTCCTCCAAAAAAAATTTTTTTAATAAAATAAAATTAAATCCTCTTCCTTACTTTCAAAGCCTTCCATAATCTATCTGTACACTCCTGTCTAGCCAGCTTTTTCCTCCACTGTTTCCAAATATGCTCCATCCATCTAATCAGACCAATCAACTTTCCATTCCAGGCATACTCATGCTGACTAAATAGCCTTTAATCACATCACCTAGATAGGATTTAAAGAGATGGCCTCCTTTCTTTACCAATTCTAAATCCTATCTATCACCAATTTTTCAAGAATGGGCAATTTCATTGATGTGGATGCTCTCTCTACTGACATAAACAACAACCCAATGGACTTTCATAGATGGTCTTCATGAGTTACTATGTTTCAAAAGTTCAATATCTTGCTGTCAACAAAGTGATAGAGTCTCCCAAAGTAGCTAGGTTCTCAGGCAAAAGATATATACAATCCATCAGAGTCCATATCCATACTTCAAATTTCAGATCAAATCTACTTCTCCAAGATACCTTCCCTTCCTATTTCAGTCCCCCCATCTTGCCTTTTTTTTAATTTGAATAATGTACTTACAGGCATTTGAACACTTATTTTTCTCAAATCATTTCATGTTTATATATTTGTATTTGTGAGAGAATGGGCATATGCAAGTATAAATATATATATATATATATATTCCATGTATCATACAAATATATTTTACATACACACATGTATGTAAAACATAAATATTTTTACATACACACATATGTATGTATGTGTATGAGTGTTGCCTCCTTAAGCAGCATATAAATTCCCCTGAGGCCTGGTACAGTTTCCTTTTTGTCTGTTTCCTCGGCTTCTAGAACAGCATTTGGCACATAGTAGGTGCTTAACGAATGCTTGTTGATTGATTGTCTGGTTGACTGATTTATGTTGCGGCATCCTGATATAGTGGAAAATTAAAGCTAAAGGACAGAACCCAATTTTTCCACTTACTAGGTGTAAATCTCTTAGCTTCCCTTGGCTCCAAGCAACTCTAATCCTACAAATTGCAAAGTATAATCTGCACAGGGAAAAGGGCTTTCCTTGATGGAAAACATGTTATACCAAGGTAATTAGAAACCTAGATCAAAAATAGGGGAAACAATGCTTGTACTACCCACCTTGTTTGGAGAAAGGGCTTTATGGACCGTAAAGTGCTCTGAAAATGTAAGCTGTCCTTTTTCTAACCAGACTATAAACTTGTGTCTCCGTGTGTCTTTCTCAGCACCAAGAACGCAGAGTCAATAGCAGGCCTGTCCAAATCCTTGTAAACCAGTTCATTAAGGTTTCTCTTTCTTGGGATTGTCAAATATCAGTACGAATATATATATGCACATGAAATTATCTGAGAAGCTCCTTGATGTAGCCTCCTGAGCTGCAGGAACAACTCTTACATATGGGCTTCTAGGCTGGTATGGCCATGTAGCTCTCCAGAAGGGGAGTAAAAGGTATTATGTCTAGTTTCCAATAGAAAGAGCTTTAAAGAGATAGCTGGGGCCCTGAGAAGTAAAGTAAGTGACTTGCCCAGAGTCACTCAGTCAGTTCATGTCAGAGGTCTGACTTGAACCCAGATTTCCCTGATTCAGCACTAATATTCTTATACCATGTTACCTCTCCAAACTCTAAGTTGCAGTGCACTGAAACCAGTAGGCACTGGAAAAGGGAGTTCTCTACAGCAATAAAATCTTAGGTGTCGTTCAAAATAACAACAGTAACAATAACAGCATATTAGGAAAGTGTCCCAGACAACTTTACAGATTCCTTTATGTGTTGTCTTCCTTCACTAGAAAGTGAGCTCCTTGACAGGAACTATCTTTCTTCTTGCTTGGACTTGTATTTCTAACATTTATTTATGTGCCTGGCACATAGTAAACACTTGATAAATGCTTCTTAACTGACTGACAAGGTGCATTTTTATATACATTAGCTTCATTGGTCTTCATAACAACCCTCAGAGGTAGGCAATACAGATATAACAGCTAAGTGTATTCCCAATCTTTCCTTCCTATTCTGACCATGAGGGTTGGATATAACATGGAAAAGGTGCCATGAATTCTTACCCTGGGTCTGTATATTTTTTAACGTAATTATATATTGTGATAATTGTATTTTAGTGTAATTGGTTTTCTTTTTGATCCTGTTTTATTGTTTTATATGATTAAAAACTTAATTCTAAGAGTGAGCCCCTAGGTTTCACCAGACCCCCAAAGGAATCTGTGACCAAAAAAAAAGAAAGAAAAGAAAAAGACAAAATCCCTAATTTAAGCTGAGTCAATGTCTCTTCCACAAAAAGTTATAGCAAACTAACTCACTGGGTATGAATAACCCATATTCTTCCTTGGATACATGACTTGGTAGTCAGATGATGAAATTCCACTCTTTTCTAAACCCCTTGATTCTGGCCAGAAAAATAATCATTCCTAGATGACCAACTTCTAATGTAATTTACTCTTGTTATAATAACACTGGCATCCATTCTCAGTCCTATCATGCTCATGCTCCCTCCAAGCTCTAGATAAAATTTCCTCCATGTTTGCATATTTAATGGTTCAGTTCACCCTCCGGATATCTTGACTAGTAACTCTGCATCCCTGCAATCTTCTTTTGGAAAAAGACTACCAACCCCTGGTGGATCCTGTTGACTTTGTTCCAAAGTAGCCAAAGATTGCCTCCCCCATTCCTTCAATGCACCCTTCCTCCATCTCTATCATTGAGATAATGCGTTTAGAATAGTATAATCTTAAAAGTAGCTGGAATTATCATCGAGGGGCCTTCTATTTCATATCCGCAGAGGAAGCAATGCAGTATGTTAGAAAGCATCCTGTGCTTGAAATCAGATGGCCTGGTTTCAAATCCTAGCTCTGCTAATTAATTCCTGAATGAAATTGGAAAAACCATTTAATCTCTCTGAGCCTGTTTCTCATCTGGGGAAAATGAGGGAAATGAACCAGATAGCCTCTAACATCTCCAGTTCTAAATCTATATTCCTGTGTTTCTACGACCTAAGCCACAGCTTCTATCGAGGACCCAGAATCCAAATTTCTAACCAATTTAACCCTTTTAAAGCCATAAAAACTATGCTAATCTTACAGGCAAACTAAGGTATAAAGAGGTAAATGGATGTACCGATCTGACATCAGATCCCATAGCCAAGAGGCAAAATGGGATCATAACAATTTGGAAGGGACTTTGGTGATCAGTTAGTCCAACCTCTTCATTCTAGATGGAAAAACAAAATGGATTCCAGCACAAGGAAATAAACTTTCCCATGGTCACATAGATATAAGTTGCAGAAACAAGATTAAAACTCATGGCTCTTACCTAAGTAAGTGTTTTTTCTGGCCCACCGGTGCTGCTGCTTCAGCAAAATTATTAGTGAGTAATTAATGCTAAGTTGAAGATCACTACATGATCACGAGTATTCTAGTAAGTCAGAGATATGACTTACCAAAAATAATCAAAAAAGGCTTCATGGAGGGGAATGGGAAGATGAACAGTAGGTGTTAAACTGCATCTTAAAAGATGGGTAGGATTTATAGAGAGGGAGAGAAGATTAAGCAAGCTATTAATGGTTTTTCAGGTACAGCGGCACATGGAGCCAAGAGTTTCAGGACACAGTCTACAATAATGGCTCCTTAGTTCCTTTTCTGGGCTGTCTCCAAGAACATGGTATCCATCAGATGAAAAGTATACTTTGGATTATTTTTTCCCTAAATTCAGTAGCTTGCACTTGCCCACATTGAAGCCCATCATCTGCCACTTCTCTGCCCACTCACACAGCATTGTGAGATCTCCCGGTGGTTTTATCACCATCAACTTGGCATTTCCCTACTCGGCACAGCTCAGTGTCATCTGCAAATGTGGAGGTTTCACTCCCTCCTCCGGATCATTTATAAAAATGAAAATAAGACTATGCCCAGCATAGATCCCTGGCTAGCGAAAGAGGTTGGAGGGGGCACCTCACTGCTTTCATTTAATTCATTCATTCAACAAGTAACATATTGGTCTGAATATAGGCTGCCATTAAATACAGAGTGCATCACTAAAAGGTGATCGTGTGGAAAGGGGGAAAACATATTAAAATATACAAACAGCAATTGCAATAAATTACCGTGTTACAATATATTTACTGTGGAAAGATATTTTTATAGTTCTTTAAATTCAGATGAAGATGTTTTATTCATTTTATCATCATTTCACTCTTTATCTTCATCACTTTTGTTGTTCTTTTACTAAGAACATAATTACAGTTCACATTAAGGTTTTATATAAGCCAGAGTGGGGGGAAAGCACAGTCTATATTTGGACAAATGTGGTATTTATTGAGCATCTACCATGAAGACAGTCATCAAGGAGACTAAAGAAATATTAAGATTTGTCCCTGTCCTCAAGGAGAATATAATCCTGTTACATACACAGAATAGTATGGGACAATATACAACTAAATAATAAATGGGGAATCAGGAAAAAGTGAATATCCTTTTATGTTAATAAAAAAGAGTACTCATCTATCCCTACCTTTCGTTTTCTGTCTCTAAGAACTTTGTCTTATTCAATACTTCAAAAGATCTTTTCTTTTTATTTCTGGAGGACTCCTTTCCCAGATCACAACCCTTCATTCCTTAATAGACTATCACCATGAGTTGTGGTCAAAACAAACAAACAAAAAAGTGCTTCATCATTTGGTATCCAACCTTCCCGTGATTAGCTTTGCCAGGCCAGCCAAAGTCTCAGTTTATAGACACACAAGACATCATCAATCCCATCCTTGAAGGCTTCCTAGCTTGGTAGATCCTACCAGAACAGGTAGGATCCACTGTTAGTGCCCAAAATTATTTCTATATCATGATATCAAAGAAGAGTTTTAGCAGGATTTAGCTAGTACCTTATCATTGGCATTTTCCATTTCAAAACACTTTCCATGCTTGCACCATTTTAAAGTAGCTTTTGGCATAAAACTTTGTCAAAAACTTCTAAAGGCATAAATCAGCAGTTCTTAACCTGTGGGTCACGACCCCTTTGGGGGTCAAATGACCCTTTCACAGGAGTCGCCTAAGACCATCAGAAAACATATTTCCAATGGTCTTAGGAACCAAGACGCCACTCCTCTATCTGTCTCCAGGTGAGTCTGCCCACATGCAGATACGCCCACATACAAGTATTAAAGGGCCGCAGCATTAGGAAGGTTGAGAACCACTGGCATAATGTCCACTGTTTCTTCTTCATTCACATAATTATTTTTTCCTCACAAAATTCTAATAAGTTAGTATAATTCTCCCTCTAGAATCCATAATGCTTCCCCAAACAGGATATATATATATACACATATATAGTTCAGTGATCCAGTTCTATTCTTTACTATAGAGTTTGAAGATTCTTATAGGCCTATTACAAATCAATGGACCAAATTGCCAGAATCATTCCAATTCAGTCATTATTTCAATCTGCTTAGTGACAAAATCTCATCAACTATTTGATCATCTACTTCTCCATTATTAGCATTTTGGCACATTAGATAATCACATTCATCTTCAACTTCATAGGAACTGTTTATGGGCCCTAGACACCTTCTCATTCTGTATTATTTTGCCCATGTTTTTCCATTAATCTTTCATACGAGATCTATCTACTCAATGAGATATTGTTTTCCTCTTGGTTTGACATCTTAGGAATGCCATTTTATCCCTGGGCTCTTATAGAAATAAAACAAGAGAGATTCCACATAAAAGTGGTCAAATTTGGAGGAAGAGAATAGAAGGATAAAGGGAAGAAGAGAGAAATGGATGGATCAAGAGAAGAACAGAATGAGGGAAGGAAAGGAAGGTAGGATTGTTGAGAATTCCTGAAGTAAGCCTACACCTTGACAATTTAATGGCAAAATGTGGGCTTACCACCAAAATAAACTGGAGTTAAAAGACTAAAATGAAAGTCAGACCCCAGACAATGTTCCCTCTAATGGTTTTAAGGTGTGAGCAGATGACTTAAGCTATGAAACTACCTACAAAGGTAGAGGTCTTCACATAAAATTTCCAAGAGTTTATCAGGATAGGAACCATGTCTGTACTTTCATTGTTATTGGTAACTCTCGGATGGGAAATTCCTTGTACTCATGGTACAAGGTTGGCCCTTTCTCTCTAAGGTAGAGTCTTAGAGAGTTGCCCAGACTACTGGAAGTTTAAAGTGACTTGCCTAGGGTCACATTGCATATGTCAGAGATAGAATGTCAGCCCAAGTCATCCTGGCTGAGTCCAGCCCACTACACCACGATAACTTCAGACCTTATTGTGCTGCATGGTAACAACATAAATACTAAGCAACTCATGTATTACTGTGATTATTACAATTACATCACCAGGTCTAGTTTTTCAATTTTTCACTTCTCAGTTAACTCTTCAGTGTCTATAACCATTGTCAGAATAGACAGATTTCCCTGATATTATGAAACTTTTAATTCATTCATTCTCTCTCCCCTCCTTCCTCCCTCCTTCTCTTTTTCTCCCCCTCTCTCTCCCTCCCTTTTCTGTCTTTCTGTGTGTGTCTCTCTCTGTCTGACTCTGACACACACACTCTGTGTGTCTGTCTCCTCTGTCTTTCTGTCTCCTTCCTTCTCTCTGTCTATGTCTCTCTGTCTTTCTCTGAGTATGTCTCTGTCTCTGTCTGTCACACACACGCATGCATGCACACACACACACACACACACACACGCACATCCACTGGACATGGGAAGCACACTACTCTGGACTTGCAATCAGATAGCCTGAGCTAGAGCTCTGCCAGAAATCTCTGAGTGAACTTAGATTAGTACCTTGACTTCTGGGTTTGTTCTTCTGTAAAATGAACAAATTGGAACAAATTATTATTATATCATTTTGACCTCTAGCTCTAAGAAGATTCTCTTTGTCACATATATACATGTTAAAAGACAAGGTCAAGAATCTCCTACCCTAAAAGTTGAAATTCCCTTCCACCAGACCATTCCATTCCTCACACTCTGTCCAGAGCAGAAGTGGGTAACCTTTGATGAGAAAAGAGCCATTTTCATAATATTTTATGCTACAACTTTTATGCTTCATACAAGAATATATTTTCATTGGATTCCAGAGGTCTTTTTAGCAATTTCATGTGTGTCCAGGAGGATCCTGACAAGGTTATCCTGTATTTCTCTTATTTCTTGTTAATGAGGTATTAATCCTTTGACTAAAGCAACTCTTTGATAAAAGATGAACTCTTTCTTCCCCTGACCCTAATCCCCTTTCCTCTTTAATACTATTTTGGGAATGAAAGATTAATTTTCAGTTTGTGCACCTTTGTTCTTGACCTTTAAAAGAGAGAAAGACTTGGTTTCCTGGAAGGAAACCTGTGTATCTGTATGGCCCCTGGAGAAGAGGAATCATATGGCCTTCAGAGATGGGAGCAGATCGAGTCAGTAGCCAGAGGGAGGATTTTCTGAGCCAATCTGGGAGCTGTGGGAATGTAAACTAGAAGCAGCAAAATATCAATGGCAAAGCCACAGAGAAATTCCTGGACAAAGCCTCCTGGCCCAAGCAGAAGAGCTCCTGGAACAAGTGACATCTGAGGACAAGTGACAACATTATGATAAAGGAAAGCAAAGATGTGTCCTTCACAATGTGAGTTATATGAACTGTGGGAGTCTAAGGAGGGAGTTGATTCTCTAGTCACATATTCTCTAGAAATCAGGTTTTATTCAAGTGAAGGGTCTTGACTTTTTTTCAGCCTAAATGTTTGCATGGGAGTACAGGGTTCTTTGCTTTTTCTGTTGAGACATAGAAACAAGCTTAATTCTTAATTAAATGTTCTAAAGGGAAACTTGGCAGGGGGAGGGAGAGGTAGAATATGAACCCAAAAAAAAGTATAGCATCCTTTCTCAGCGCCACCCCTCAATTCAAAGTCATAGGTTGGATTCCCTCCTCCCCACCCCAGGGGAATGACTGTCACTCTAGGTTCAGGATGTTCTGTGGGTCCCCAAAAAACTATCATTCATAATCCCCCACAGGTGTATTCTCCTTTAATAACCATTTGATGCAATTAGTTTGAAACTTAAAATGGCATAGCATAAACAGCAAAAATAAAATATTTTGCCATAAACTGTGGCATACTTTCCCACTGATAAAAACATTACAAATGAATGGGCACACACTAATAATGAGGTACCCGCTTGTCCAAGGCAATTCATGCCACTGGCATGGGAGGGTTCCGATGTTTTTTTCTCTACTTGTGGTGTGCCCATGCTGCTCTCTCTGAGTAAAGTATCTCTGCTGCATAAGTTACTTTCAGTGGACTCCCTGAACCTCTGCAGTTCAAATCAGCCCTGCAGCTGGTCTGCTCTCTGCTAGGCAACATCTCCTGACCTACTAGGATAAGTTTACAGAATCACAGAATTTGAGAATTACAAGGGACTTCAGCAACCACCTAATCCAACCCATATACAGTTGCTCCACTCCAAGGTACCCTTGCCAAATGAGAAGGGAAGACAGAAATCACATCTCCTAGATAGACTCAGGAAAAGGCACAAAGAGAAGATCAATTAATTACCTTTCAAGAACTGGATTCTTCAGGAAAAAATTTGTACACCATCACAGACACATCATATGTGTGATGACCAACTTTGATAAACTGGACTCTTCTCAGCAACACACAGTTATAAGACAACTCTATAAGTCTTAGGTTGGAAGAAGATGGTCTACATTCAGAGAAAGATCTAGAAAGAACAGTTTAAATGGAGACTGAAGCAAGCTACATGCTATTGTTCTTTTCCTGTTTGGTTTTGTTTCTTCTTTCCCATTGTTCACTCTATTGGTTACAAACCTTCTATACAACCAGACTAATGTCCAATATGAAAGTATTTGCAGATCCTATACTTGATTGCATGCTGTCATGGGGGGTGGAGGGAAAGGGAGGGGAGAAAATTTGAAACTCAAGGGATTGTGGAACTGAATCTTGTAAACTAAAAATAAATAAACAAATCAATGAAAAAATAAACAACAAAAAAGAACTGTGTTCTTCTTACATCTTGACATTTCTCTCAATAGACTCTCCTCAAAGGATTTTCTGCTTTTTTTTTTAAGATCATCAGGGATAATAGCTGATCTTTAACCTTCCAATAGCCAGCTGCCCTATAATCCCACCTAAAAGATTAAAAAAATATAAGCATTTGCATTTCCTTTATGAAGAGGCAGCCTGTTTACAAAGTTCCAATAAATCGCTGCCAGTGACCCTTTACAATCTAAGAAGTGGTCACACCGGATGTGACTCACTCTATTCTTTATGCCCTTTACAGGCATGCAACTCTGAAAGAGACAAACCTTTCACACCCATTGTCTCCATTATCTGGGAGACTTAATTCATTAGAAATCCCCCATTTGTCTTACTCTATCAGTCTTCTCACTGGCTGTCTTGCAGTTTGGACCTGAGACTATGCCCTAGAGGGCATCACTCTTTCTGCTCTAAGACGCTCACCTTGAAGTCCCTGCTGCTTGATTGGTGAGTGCCTCATGTGGCCCACTCTAGCAAGTCCAGATCCAGCTATGAGCCACACATCACTTTACTTCCTACCTATCTTCTTATTTTGCTGCATCCACAGACCCTCCTTGTGTCACCTTCTACCCACCCCATATGAATTTTTTCAGTTCTGTAACCATAATCGAATCAATACTGGTGAACTATTTCCCTATGACTCCACTCCATTTACCATCGTATAACTTTCCAGACAAAAATATCCCTCCCAGGCCACCACTCTTCTATATATATAGTCATTCTTCATTAGAGTATAAGCTCTTTGAGGGCAAAGAATGTCTTTGCTTTTGTATTTAGGTGGTGCAATGGATAGAGCATTGAGACCTGAATTCAAATCCAGCCTCAGACACTTATTAATTATGTGACACTGGGTGAATTATTTAGGCTATGTTTGCCTCAGTTTCCTCATATGTAAAGTGGAGATAATAATTGCACCTACTTCACAGGGTTGTTGTGAGGATCAGATGAGATATTTGTTATGCAATTAACAAAGTACCTGACATGTGGTCAGCATTATATAAAAACGACAGCTGTGGTTATTTGTATTTCTAGGCACATAGTAAGAGCTTGATAAATGTTTTTCCATTCATTGGTTTTCATTTTTCAAACTTGCCTTCCAAGAGTCTAATTACTGAAAAGCCCTCCTCCATCCCCAAGATTTAGCCTGGTCTGTGTAAACCCAGAGCTTTTGTCCTGAAATCCTAAAATGCCAAAACCAGATAGGATCTTAGTAAACCTTCTGTCAAAGGTGTTAGGCTCCAAACAGCAGCTGGTCACTACAGAACACACTCACAATAGTTATGAAGCCTAACTGCTTAGTGTTCCCCGATCTAATCCTTCCCTTTCTTTCCTTTGGGCAGGCCAGTCTTCCACATCAAGAATGGATTCTCCCTTTCCTTTCCCACCCTCATCTCCTAATAGAATTCTCTTGTTCCATCAATGTGACACTTTTTCCATTAAATATCACATGATCTTCTCCTTCCCTCCATAGCATCTTTATCCCCAGCTAGAAGTTCTCTCTCCCTTCCAAAATCTCTTGGGCCACTCTTTTTTGGACATCTCTCACATACTTGAACAGTGTGTCCCAAAAGAGATGGTACAGTTTAAAGCTATAAATAACAACTTAAAAACTTAAAATTGCACTAAAACTTTTGGGATATCATGTATCTTTTGTTTCCTTAATTATTTGTGCATTTATCTTCTCCTCCTCCTAGATTAGAAACAGAATGTCTTGTCTTCCTTCTATTCCTGTGTTTGATTCGTGCCTTGCTCATAGTGAAGTTTTAATAAGTTTTTTAATTAAACTGACCACTCACCCATAACCTAATAACTGATATAAGAGAAGAAGGAATGGAAATGTCTAAGAAAAGATTGAATAGCCTGGTTCTCCTTGAGAACAAAGAAAAACTCAGTGAAAACACATGTACAGATAACAGAAACATGAAACAAGAGAACCTTAGAGCCCAGAAGTCCCTACTGGAATACCCAGGTGAATCAAGCTCAAGGTCTACCAACACAGAGAGGAAAGTCAGTAAGAAGAGGCAGGTCTTAAGTCTGAGAGAGGGAAAAAGAAAAAAATCTCTATCTTTCAAATAAATGGAAACTTTTTGAAGATAAAATGGATGAATTTTATTATAGAAAACTAAAATGATTTAGTATAACAAAACACAACATGTCCAAAATAAAAAGGAAAAAAAGAAACAGATTGGGAAAGTTAGGATGTTTTGCTGTTGTTTTTCTTTTTTGCAGTAAATATAGCCAATACAATTCTGACACCAGAATCTATAAGGAACTGATTCAAATTTATAAAAGTAATATTCATTCCCAAGTAGATTATAAAGTCAAAGAATGAGAACATACAATTTTTTTAATATTTATTTTTCTATCATATTCATTTCCAAAGAAATCCATTGCCTTTCTCTAATCAGAAAGCCCACTCTTGTATTAAAGAATAAATCAATAGTCTGTAGCAGTAGTAATAATACTAGTAGTAGTAGTAGTAGTAGTAGTAGTAGTAGTAGTCATCAT
Source organism: Pseudocheirus occidentalis (assembly GCA_028646575.1). Lineage (NCBI taxonomy): Eukaryota > Metazoa > Chordata > Mammalia > Diprotodontia > Pseudocheiridae > Pseudocheirus > Pseudocheirus occidentalis. Next base: position 110,860,201 of record CM053599.1, on the reverse strand, counting down.
CGTGGTAATAGTGATAGTAGTGGTAGTAGTAGTCATAGTATTAATAGGAGTAGGAAGCTTTAAGGTTTACAAAGGGCTTCACAAATATTATTCTATTTGATCCTCATAACAACCCTGGAAGGCAGGTGCGATTATTGTCCCTATTTTACAGATAAGGGAACTGAGGTAGACAGAAATTAAGTGACTTCCTCAGGGTCACACACTTAGTAAGCATTTGAGGCTATATTTGAATTCATGCCTTTTTCACTCTAGAGCCAACACTCTAACCATTGTACCACCTGACTACCTATAGTTAAGTTCACATAATGTCTCCCACACTTAGTTTTCTTCCTCTCCAAAAATATGAACAAGATGCATTTTTACTCTTCTTCATCAGGGCCAAACTTAACCATTATAATTGCATAGAGTTTAGTTTCTATTTTTTCTTTCCATTTACCTTGTGCATATTTTTTCCTAGTTCTATTTACTTCACTTTGCATTTGTTCATATAAGTCTTACATGTTTTTCTGTATTAATCTTACTCTTCATTTACTAAAGCAAAATAATGTTCCATTATATTCTTATATCATAATTTGTTTTACCATTCCCCAGTAGATGAATTACTACTTTGTTTCCATTTCTTTTACTACAAAAACTGTTGCTATGAATGTTTTTATATATGTGGGATCTTTCTATTTCTGGCTCTCTTGGTGTACATGTATAGCAGTGGGATCTCTGGGTCCATCAGCAGTATATGAGTGTGCCTATCTTCCCACAAAACCTCCAACATTCACAATTCTAACCTTTTTCATTTTTTTTTCAATTTTCTAGATGTGAGGTAAAACCACATAGTTATGATTAGCATTCTCTTAGTATTAGTGATTTGCAGTTTATTATTTTTATTTTTCGAGTAACAAGTGCTTTTATCCATCTGTCCCTGCTACTAGCCCCCCAATATACCACTTCAGCAGATTTTTTTAACTCCCAGAACAAATCCCACAACACATATCTACAATCTGACTGGACAATGGCAAGGACAAATTCCCGCATTAGTCATGTCTGCAAATGCTTGTCTCTTGCTGCAATTTAAGGGCATCACTGCTCTGTCAGGAACAAACAGCATGTTTTCTCTCCATTCTTTTGGAAACATGCTTTATCCTCACATCAATCAGAGCTCTAGGCCCTCAAAGATATTTTTCTCTATAACATTACTAGAATTGTATAAATTATCCTCCTACTTCTATTCCACTCTGCATCAGATCATAAAAATCTTCCCAGTTCTTGGAAATTTCCATTTCATCATTTCTTATGGCACAATAATATTCCATTATATTCATATGCCAAAATGTGTTTAGCCTTTAGTTTCCAAATTTAGGTACCATGAAAATAACTGCTATAAATATTGTGATATACATAGGTATATTATTAGAAAAGATCTGAAAGAATCTTTCAGGTGTCTATTTATAGAGTGGTATTTTTTGAAGATTGTGTGCTGATATCCTTTGACCATTTATCCACTAAGGGGTAGCTCATGCTCTTCTATATTTAAGCTAAGAACATGCAATTTTTGAATATTAAACAAAAATTTTAAATAATTATTTTAGAAATATCTAAACAGATAAATGCAACTTAAACCAATTATAAAATTTCACCAGACTTCAGTATTAAAAGGTCTATAATTTTGTCTATCCATGAAAACTACAATGCATGGCCCTTGATAGTTGTGGCTGAAAATTTTTTCATCCCTTTGAATAGTACCATCTAAGCTTCTTGATTGTACATCCTACCAAAATAAATTTGGAACATGCTCCAAGGTATATATTTACTTGTTTATAAGTTGTATATTGTGCTACTATACTAGTAATTATGCACATTATAATTTCCACACAAAATATACATTTTAAAGGATGAGATAAATATGAAATAATATTTGATCCTGTAGTCAAAAGGAAGCCACTGGAATTTAGGGGTAGGGGGATGATATGGTAAGTCATACACAATAGGAAAATCACTTTGGCAATTATGGAAAAGATGAATTGGAATAGGAAGAGAGTGAACCAATGTTAAGAGTCATGGCACGGTCCTGGAAATCTGGGAGGTAGTCTGGCAGAAAATAGGCTTATGCCAACACCTTATACTATATCCCATAATGTATTCTAAATGAGCATAAAGCCCTAATATTAAAGATAATATTACTGTTAAATTTTAGAAGAGAAATAAATCCTCACAGCTATAGATAGATTTATTCTGGACCAACAAGGGATAGAGGCAATCACAAAAGAAAAAAAAAAGATAATTTTTATTACCATGAACTGAAAAGCTCTTGAACAAACAAAATTAATGTTCATGGAATAAAAAGGGAAGCAATCAAATGGAAAAAAAAATTTGTACCTAATTCCTCTGATAACACTTTTATATCTAAGTTATAGGAATAATTAATATATGTGTATATTATAGTACCTAGTTGAGTCCAGAAGCTAATCTCCAATAGATAGGTGGTCAAAGGATATGCATAGTTCTTAAAAGAATTGAAAACTGTTAACATTCATAAGAAAAAAAATGCTTTAAAACACTACTAATAAGAGAAATACAAATTAAAACAACCCAAGAGGTTTTACCTCTCATTCTACAAGGCAATAAAGATGACAAAAAATGGGAACAGTTAATGTTGGAGGGGTTGTAGGAAAATAGGTGGATTTGCTCATTGTGGGTAGAGCTATGAATCAGTACAGCAACTTAGAAATATAAAAATAAAATCATTTAAATGCCAATACCACTTCACTTAGAGCTTCTGTTATGAAGCTCATATCCCAAAGAGGTCACTGATATAAGAAAGTCCTCATATACACCAAAGTATTTACAGCAATATTTTTTATTCCAAGAATTTCTATTCCAAGAATTCCAGATGACCATCAATTGGGAAATGAATCAACAAATCATGGTACATGAATACAATGAAATATTACTATTCTGTGAGAAATAACAAATTTTATGAACAACAGAAAAGCATGGAAACATCTACATGAACTGATATGGAATGAAATAAACAGAGCCCAGGAAGAATATAAAAAAAAGACTATGACAATATAAGTGGAAAGAACCACCACAAAAATAAAATCAAAAGTGAGTGCTGAAAAATTACCAAGAGCAAGCATAACTCCAAGGAAGAGATTTGAGGAGACATTCCCATCCCACTGATCCTTTTTCCACAGGTGGAAGGTGTCATGAGTATGGAACATCACACATATTTTAACTTTTTTTCAGGATGTTTATCAATTATGTTGGTTTCTCTTTAGTTTTATCTTCTTTGTCTTTGAAAATACATAAGGTGGCTCTCTGGAAGGGGTAAGGCTATTGGAAGAAATTGTGGTGATATAAGAAAAAGACATCAATAAAAATTTTATTTTATCTTTTTTTGGAGGGGGAAGGCAGGGCAATTGGAGTTAAGTGACTTGCCCAAGGTCACATAGCTAGTAATTGTTAAGTGTCTGAGGTCATATTTGAAGTCAGGTCCTCCTGATTCCAGGTCTCTATTCACTGTGTCATCTAGCTACCCCTAAAAACGTATTTTAAAAAAAAGAAATTGATGTAAGTCTTGAAGGAAAATTAGGATTCTAAGAGGGGAGAAAGTCCACGTTTACTAATTTTTTAATTAAAAAAAAACAATCTAGGCAAGAAGTAGCGAAGGCCTAAACTTGGGTGATTGAAGAGAAGGGGACAAATGTGAGAGATATGTGACATGTGTTGGGCAAATGAGGCAAGGGAAAATAAAGAGTCAAAGATGATGCCAAGGTTGTAAGAACTTGGGTGAATGAAAGGATGATTGTGTCCACAAAAATAATAGGAAACTTTGGAAGAGGAATGGGTTTGGGACAAAAGATAATGTAATGATATCTGTAAAGCAGATTACAATCCATCCATGCCTTCTCCTCCTCAGGGACTCACTCTGTCCCACCCAAAAGTAAAGGAAGGGAGAAGCTCTTATTCATTATCACTGTACCTAAACGTGGAGACCAATTTCTAAAAGCAATTGGCTCAGAATAGGGAAACACAGTAGAGAGAAGGAAAAGACTGGGGGGGGGAAGTGCTTGGGGGATAAGATAGATATGGGTTTTATTGGAGACAAGCTCCACAATTTAGTTATAGCAGAGAGGGAGAGATATGACTTATCTTTCCACCTTCCAAATAAATGATTCTTGAGGTCAGTCCACTGCCCCTCCTTGGGTTAAGGATATAACCTCTCCTTGGAGAAAAAGATAATGAAACCTCTGAACTTAAACAGATCATGCCTCTTGTGGCATTCATGTAATCCAAAATGAGGCACAACCGTATACCTATCAAACTTGCAAAATACCTTAAAAATTACAAAATTAAATGTTTATAGGACAGTGGGAAAAACAGGAGGTCTGATATATTTGCAAACCGGCATAACATTTTTAGAGAACAATCTGGAAATAATACAAAAAGAATTACAAATCTGATTGGGCCCTTTTACCCACTGGTCCTACTACACGGAATATACCCTTGGTATTCAGTGGCAAAAAACAAATTATAATGTTAAAAACCAATGCAAATATGTATAATCAAACAAAAAAAGTTTTCACATGAGTCAAGTCCAAAAAATAAAATGTTTCAATCTGCCGAGTCCATCAGCTGTCTTATATGGAGGTGGATAGCATGTTTCATGAATCCTTTGTAATTGTAGTTGGTTCCATTACGTTGATCAGAGTCTTTCAAAGTTGTTTGTCTTTCATAGTATTGTTGTTATTCTATAAATCATTCTCCTGGTTCTGCTCACTTTACTTTATATCATTTCATTAAGCCCTTACCATGTTTTAAAAATGTTGGGGTAGATACCATGGCACATTGACGGAAATATTGGATTTAGAGTCAAGGGACTTGGGTTCAAATTTGAGCTCTGTTGCTACTGTCTATGTGACCTCAGACAAGTTTATTAACTTCAGTAAGCCTCCGTGTCATCTTCTGTAAAATGATGGGATTGTACTAAATGGTTTCTGAGGACTCTTCTCTGAATCTATGTTTCTATAACCTGTCTACATAAAACTAATAGTAGTGGCTTTATTTGTAATAGAAAAACCACAAACATAAGAAAAACCTCTGTGCTCAATGATTGAGGAATGGTTGAACAAATTATGGCATGTCAATGTAATGGAATAGTAGTATACCTCTAAAAATGATAAAGAACTAGTGGATGACTTATGTGAAAAGGCTGCCCTTACCTCCCTGAGGAAAAAAGCTGGAGAAGAAAGGGGCAGAATTCACTATTCCATGGCTCACCAGTTACAGTCTCATTTAATTTGAAGACAGAAGCAAGATGTCACTTAATGGGCCCCATTGGCTAAATGCAATGACTGAATTCAGAAACTCTCAGTAACTTTGGGCATGGCTCCATTTAACTCTGCCTCACTTCCTTGCCAGCAGCAGAAGGGAAACAAGGAAGGAGAATGATGTAGCTGGGCCTTTATCCAGCCCCTGGCCAGAGTTTTAATGCCTTGTGGCACCCTATCTATGAATCAGAGAGAAGCCCGTGCCTGGGTCACAATTTCTGAATAGCTTCTAATACCTGTATTAGGATGTCTCCTGCCGTTGCAACTGAACTAGTTCTCTGGTGTTTTGACCTCAGTTTCGCTGAATCTTTGAGTCCTCCTCAGGCTATTTGATGACTGCCCACTCCATTGTTTCAATAAAGGTTTGTGTCATTCCCTATCTCTACTTCTCAATGCTCCCCCCATTTTGATGCTCTCCTCTGACTCTTAGTTTGGGCAGATGCTTACTATGTCTCATCTCTGTTCCCACATCTGGCATCCTAGCTCCCACTACTATCATCAAACAACAGCTGTCCATTGTAGCAATTAGCATCAACTCCATAAACAGCAATATGGCAAATATTTCCCATTCATCCCAGGGTTATGATGGGATAGGTTTCTCCCTTTCTATAAGACCGTGCTGACAGATAAGACAACTATAAATCCCCTACTCAGGTCATGAGGGCACCCAAGTTTCCTGAGGGAGTATAAAACCTGTCAACACTAGAGAAGGGTGGATCACTTCATGAGGGTGAGGGTGAATTTCTGCTAGGGAACTCTATTGTATCCTGGTTATCCAGGATCCAGTATATGTCAGAAGGAGGAAGCAGGACCTTTAGGGTTTATACTATAGGACTGCTACCAGGAATTTATTCCACTTTCTCTGAGAAAATAGCTAAGGCCTAAGTAATCCTAACTATTCTTAGAATAAAGTTATCTTCTTACTATCCCTAAGTGGTCTATATGTCTTCCTTCCAGAAGACCCTCAAAATCGCTAATGCCCATTCAGCTGGCATAAGAGCTAAGATATCCATAGGATCATAGCAAATCCTAAGGGACCTTAGGGGCCATTGAGTCAAACCCTCTTGTTTTTAAGGTAACAGAGCAGCTCAGACACAAGTGACTTATCTATAAGCAATATGTGGAATAACCCGGATTTAAACCCAGGTCCAACTCCTAAGCAGCCTTTTCTATTATGCCATCTATAACTTGGCAATTGAGGTTTATTTGATCCCATTTAGGCCCTACTATGCATACTGACTGTGACTTACTAAGTACGAGTCAATCATCCATTACCTGCACAATATTCTCATAAGTTAATGGCAAGATTCATTATGAAAAGCAGTCAATATGAAGTTATTGACCAGAAAGTCAGAGTCAGGAAAACTTGGGCTGAAGGCCTACATCCCAATGGCCATGTATGCTGCACAGGTCACATAAAGCATACTGCCCTCGACACTCTTTAAGGCTATAAATTAAAGCACAGGTGACAACCTGCATTGGTAGAAAGGATTTGCTTATCAGGAGTATCCTAAACCAAAAAAATCACAGATCAGAAAAAAATGCTGTTTAAGAGGGAGATCTTATTGCTACTTCCTTTTTTTCACTCCTCTCCTTCAAATGTCTGCTAGACTGTGTAATGAAATGGAAAGAGGGACGAGTGTAGAGGAAAGACAGATCAGAAATACTAGACATATGATCATTAACCTCTCTTGGTCTCAATTTCTTCATATATAAAACAAAAAAAATATACTTTTACTACTGAAATCTTGGGATTTTGTGAATCAAGTGCTTTTTTAAAAAATCTTATAGAACTGTATAAATTAGTTCAATCCGTCCTCCCAGACTAGCAATCTCAGCGTCAACCTTAATTTCTCATTCTCTCTCACCCTACATGTCCAATCACCCTGTACATCTAATCCATTGCCATATCTTTGTTTTCCAACTTCATGAGATCTCCGCTACATATTCTCTCCACTCATGTAGCAATTTCCCTACTTCAATCCTTCATCATCTCTCACTTGGACTGTTGGAACAGCCTTCTTTGGTGTCCCTGCCTCATTCCTCTTCTCCCCCACTCACACCCCTGAATCTGTCCTGTACTCAGCTCCCAAAGTGATTTTCCTGAACTGTAGGTCTTCCTTAGTCACACACACACACACACACACACACACACACACACACACACACACACACGCGCGCACACACACAAATACATTTCACTGGCTACTACCTCCAGAACCAAAACGTGAAGTCCCCTTTTTGGCATTTAAAACTATTCCTACCTTCTTTCTAGTCTTCATTTACTTTTCTTCTCTCCATTCACTCTATAATGTAGCTAACACTGGCCCATTTATCGCTCCTCACAAACGACATTCTGGCTCTCATCCCCATGCCTTTGTACTAGCTGTCCTCATTCTGGAAGTGTCCTCTTTCTCCACCTCCACCTCTGAGTTTCCCAAATTCCACCTTCTACAGAAGGTTTTTCCTGCTCCTCCCCCAGTTGCCAGTACCTTCCCCTTTGAGATATCCTTCCATTTATTCTGTACATATTTTCTATTACCTAGTTATTTACATGCTGTCTCCTCTACTAGAACATAAACTCCCAGTGGGAAGAGATTATCTTTGTCTGTCTTTGCATCCTCACTACTCAGCATAGTGCTTGGAGCATAAGAAGCTCTGAGTAAATGTTTGTTGTTGCCGTTTTGCTGTTATTAACCCAGCCTCCCATCTGAAATGTCTACTTAGCATTCACTCATTAGTGACAGAGCTTTTTTATTATCTTTACAGAAGAGAGATATTCAAGCACTTTTTTGTATGTGGGTTTTATTACCATTAGCAATAAGTGAGAAATAAGAAAGCACTTAATTACTGTCAGAGAGTTTAAGTCACTAAGACCACAACCCAGGACACTGAAAGAACTTAGATATTATAGATCAGCAGCTGTATTGAACCTTAGATAACTATAAAGAACATGAGCATCACCAGGAGACTAGAAATAGGTAAATACTCTAATTTTCAATGGGGAAAGTAAGGTAGATTAACCATTATACTGATTCCTGGGAAAATCTGAAAATGTATAAATATATTTGTAGCAATGGTAGGATGGGATAGTAAGCAGGGTCATTTGACTACATCTATTTGGCCCTCCCTCACCCTACTACTCATTGCCTCAATAAGTTTCCCAGTACAACACTACTTCTTTGCTCTGGGAAGTTGTATTAAAGCCTCTATGATTCTTTTTTAGACCTGAGTCCCCAGACAAAAAGAGCATGTCTTGCAAAACACCTCAATGTTAGATGTAATGTCTCTCTTCCTTTGGGATGCTTTCTCTTTAACTGCCTCCTCCAAGCTGCATCCTCAATAAGTATAACCAAACTAGCATGATTAACATTGTTTTAAAAGACAAAGAAAACATTTGAAACAAAGAAAGGTAAATAGGCTTTCACTGTACTCAGAAGGAAAGACTTCAAGCTTCTATTAAGGACCCCAAGAGGAGAAAAGAAATGCAAGATTCTGCCCTGGGTTCTGCAGTTGGGGCAGTAGCAGCATAGACTGGCCCAAACAGCCTTACTCCCAAAGTCCTAGCCTCACTTCCTGTGGTGCTGCTTTTGCCCAGTTCTCTATCCTTCTCCAATTGCGTGCATCTCCTGCACATTTAGTCAGGATCTAGATCCCTAGTCAAAAGTAATATCCAACGGTACAGACTGTTAAGAGCCACTTGTAGTTACCTGACTTGTCATTATTCATTCTATCACTTTGCTCCCTTTCTGGTTCAGTCTGAAGACTGTTCATACCTTATCTAGTTCACACATTATCATCTGTGAAATCTCAATTTTTACAATTAGATTAACAGCTTGATGTCAAACTTTTTCTATGAATAGGTTTTGAGTTTTCAAGGACCAGTCACTTTATTCATTATTAAATGAATGGTTTGTGAATTAAAAAGAGAACCAGTAGCCACTATAAGAAAAGACTCATCAAGAAAATGTCGTGCCAGTCTGAGCTCATTTACTTTTTTCCCCAAAGATGACTAGACAAAGTAGAATATAATTGGTATAAAATACCTAGATTTTAGCAAGGAACTTGTTATATACTCCTTATAGAGAAGATTAGGAAATGTATACTGGATGGCACTTTAGTTAGATTCAGAAATGGTTGAATGAGTAGACCCAAAGATTGGTGATTAGAAATGGAACATTGTTGGTCAATTCTCAAACTTTTGGTGTCAGGACTCTTTCACACTTAAAAATTATTGAGAACTCCCCCCCCAATATATTTCATCCATATGGGTTGGATATATTTATATTTATTGATATTTAAACATTATTATATTATTTTAAAAACAGTTTTGACCTTCCAGACCCCTTGAAAGGATGATGGGATCTCCTAAGCATCTTCTAATTACTGATCTAGACAGAGTTCTCTAGTAAAAGGCTTTAAGGCTATGTGGAATGTTTTATATAATTCAAGGCATAGGTGGTATTCTTATGAAATTTACAGATGTCATGAAGCTAGGAAGGACAGATAGCATGGATGAAGATAGGGGAAGAATAGATGAAGAGACCTCACCAAGGTCAAGTGAAAAAGACCTCAAGATTTTCTTTAATTTTTCTTGATTTTCTAGGAATCAGCTATGTAACATGACCACTAAAAATCTCACATAGTATTAGACAGTGTTACTATAACAGAGCATCTAGAACAAGGAGACTGCAATTTCTCTATACTTTGCCATGATAGCCCACATCTGGAGTATTATGTTAAGTTCTGGATACTACCATTTAAGAATGATATTGATAGTCACTAGGCTATCCAAAGGAGAACAGCAAGAATGGTGAAAGAATATGTTGTATGAAATTTAAGTAACTAGAGATGTTTAGGATAGAGGACAGAAGACTAAGGAGAAACAAGATAGTAGTTTTTAATTATATAAAGGTCATCATATAGAAAGAGGAATGAAGCCAAGATGGAAGAGGAACCTGAGCATTCCAAACAACTTTAAAATAATACCAAAATTCTGCAGTGGAAGGGCCAAGAGAAAGGTCAAGGAGAGACATTTTCCAATCTAAGATAACTTAAGAAGTTGACAGAACTCTGTGACACCTTAGTGGAGGTTGGGCTGGAGCCAGTGTAGCATCCATACCAGCTGTGGGCCCTGGAGGTGGTGACAACAGCCACTTCAGGAGCTCTCAACTGAGAAATGGTAAGGCGATCAGGCAAGTGATCAGAAAGAAGTTACAGGGAACCCCTGTGCTAGCGCTAATTGCAAAAATGAGAGCTGTTTGGCAACTCCATTGCCTAGCCTCACTTCTTAGTTGCATTTCTAAGGTGGAGAAGAATGCTTTCAATGACAAAAGACATGGATCCTTGAGGAACAGTAGTACTTGTGGATGCAGGGAAGCAGGAGCCCTTCTTGAGGAAGAGCCAGAGCACAGACCAAGAGAGCAGTGACCACACCTCTCCCTAGATCACACCATCTTGAAAGTACGAAAAGTTTTTCAACCCCTAGAACTAGCTCTGAAAATAACAGCATAAAAAAGCCTGAAGTTTGGGAGAGTTTACATACATACATACATACATACACACACACACACACACACACTCACGGGAATAGAACCCAACTTTTTAAAAAGTTCAAAATCAAGAAACAGCCTGGAAAATTGAGTAAATAAGAAGTAACATGGGGAGGCTAGGTGGTGCAATGAGTAGAGCACCGGCCCTGGAGTCAGGAGAACCTGAGTTCAAATCCAGCCTCAGACACTTAACAAAAAAACTAGCCTGTGACCTTGGGCAAGTCACTTAACCCCAATTGCCCTCCAAAAAGTAAAAACAAAAAAACAAAATAAAATTACTTTAAAAAAAAAAAGAAATAACATGACCATAAAAAGCTACTGTGGTGAGAGGGAAGACAAAGAGACAAACTCAGAAGACCATGAAGTCAAAAGAACCATAAGCAAAGCTTTGAGGAGGAAAATTCTAGATTGGACATATAATCCAACAAGGATTCATAAAAGAGCTAAAAAAAAGTATTTTAAATGTCAAATAAGAGCCATAGAGGAAAAATTAGGAAAAGAAATTGAAACAACGCAAAAAAATCATGAAAAAGCTATTAACAGAAAAAGGCACAAAAAATACTGAAGAAAATACCTTAAAACAGAAAATACATTAAAAATCGAATTGTCCAAATGATAACAGAGGTACAAAATGTCACAGATTACAATAACTTCTTAAAAAACAGAATTGGCTAGATGGGAAAAGAGGTATAAAAGATACCTGAAGAGAAGTAAAAGCAGGAAATTGCTTGAGTTTCCACTCTAACCACCTGTAATACCTGTTAAAAATTACTCTAAACAAATTGTAGTGCTATAGAACCCACAAAGTGACACAGAGAAACAAATCTCCCACTGAAGGTAACCTAGCTGGCCAACAGGAAGCACCTATAGCACCAAACTGGGAGCTGAACCCAGTCCTGCGTGAGTCATGCCAGCCCATACTGACCAAAAGCAGACTTCAGGAGAGTGAATCACCAGCAGCTGTGGCAGTTTCCAGACTTCTCAACCCATAAACTCCAAAGAAAAAGTAAAAGATCGATAGGGAACTCTGTTGGAACTGGATGAGAGAAGAACATGGTCTGACCCCTGCCCCTGGGGTGACAGAGGTGGTGGTGGCATGGTGGCTGCAGTGGCTGCCTCGAGAGTTCCTAGTCTACAGATCATAGGGGGACCAAGCAACCATTTAGAGGGTAATCATTCTTCCTTTGAACTCTTTGGATCTGGGTCACAGTCTTGGGTGGTGGTCCTGGGGTAAGGAATGCTAGCATGCCAGAGCTTGTGGTGGCCATAGAGAGAGTGCCCTCCTCATAGCTCTGACAACAGCTTCAAAAATTTCAGAAATTTCAGACACAGCTCTCTCTAATCTAGAAGCAGAGTTCTACCATGGCAAAGAACTCAAAAGTCAAGTAACTGGCTGGAAAGATGAGCAAACAGAGGAAGCACAATCAGGCCATAGAATCTTTTCTGAGGGATAAATAAGATCAAAACATGGAACCAAAAGAAGACAACAAAATCAAAACTTCTGCATCAAAAGCCTCCAAGAAAAATATTAATTGGTCGCAGGCCATGGAGGAGCTCAAGAAGGATTTTGAAAATCAAGCAAGAGAAGTAGAAGAAAAATTGGGAAGAGAAATGAGAATGATGCAAGAAAATCATGAAAAGAGAGTCAACAACCTGAGTGAAGAAGATAACACCTTAAAAAATAGATTAACTCAAATGGCAAAAGAGATCCAAAAAGCCAATGAGAAGAAGAATGCCTTTAAAAGCCAAATTTGCCAGAGGGAAAAAGAATTTCAAAAACTCACTGAAGAGAATAATTGCTTCAGAATTAGATTGGAGCAAAATGGGAGCTAATGATTTCATGAGAAATCAAGATACTCTTTAACAGATCCAAACAAATGGAAAAATACAAGGCAATGTGAAATATCTCACTAGAAAAAAACACTGGAAAAAAAAAACACTGACCTTGAAAATAGATTCAGGAAAGATCATTTTAAAATTATTGGACTACCTGAAAGCTATGATCAGAAAAAGATCCTAGAAACCATCCTTCAAGAAATTCTCAAGGAAAAATGCCTTAATATTCTAGAATCAGAGGGCAAAATAGAAATTGAAAGAATTCACCCATCATCTCTTGAAAAAGATCCCAAAAAGAAAACTCCTAGGAAAATATTATAGCCAAATTCCAGAGTTCCCAGATCAAGGAGAAAATATTACAAGCAGTCAGGAAGAAACAATTTGAACATTGTGGAAACACAATCAGGATAACACAAGATCTAGCAGCTTCCACATTAAGAGATTGAAGGGCTTGGAATCTGATATTCTGGAGGTCAAAGGAGATAGGATTAAAACCAAGAATCACCTACCCATCAAGACTGAGTATAATACTTCAGGGGAAAATATGGACACTCAATGAAATAGAGGAATTTCAAGCATTCTTGATGAAAAGACCAGAGGTGAACAGAAAATTTTACTTTCAAATACAAAAAGCAAGAGAAGCATGAGAAGGTAAACATGAAAAAGAAATCATAAGGAACTTGTTAAAATTGAACTATTTACATTCCTACATGGAAAAATAATAGTTATAATTCATGAGATTTTTCTCAGTATGAGGATAGTTGAGGGGAATATATATATGTATACATACATATATATGTATATATAGGAAGGTGTATATGTGTATAAATATATGTGTGAGTGTGTGTATATGTATGTACATATATAAATAGACAGAGAGCACAGGATCAGTTGAATATGAAAGGATGATATCTAAAAAATAAAATTAAGAGGTAAGAGGAGAATATATTGGGAGAAGGAGAAGGGAAAGATAGAATAGGGTAAATTATCTTATAAAAGGCAAGAGAAAACTGTGACAATGGAGGGGAAGAGCAGGAAGGTGAAAGGAAATGGGTAAACCTTATTCTCATTGAATTTGGCTTAAGGAGGGAATAACATACATGCTCAATTGGGTATTTTACCCTAGAGGAAAGTAGGAAATAAGAGGGGGCATGACAGAAGGGAGGGCAGATTGGGGGAGAGGGTAGTTAGAAACAAACACTTTTGAAAAGGGAAAAGATCAAAAGAGAAAATAGAATAAGTGGGGGGCAGGATAGGATGGAGGGAAATATAGTTAGTCTTTCGCAATATAACTGCTATGGAAATGTTTTGCATAACTACACATGTAGAACCTGCATTGAATTGCTTGTCTTCCCAGTGGAGGTGGGTGAGGAGAGAAGAAGGGAAAGAATCTGGAAATCAAAGTTTTAAAAACAAATGTTAAAAAAAATTGTTTTTACATGCAACTGGGAAATAAGATACACAAGCCCTGGGATATAGAAATCCATCTTGCCCTACTAGAAATTTAGGGGGAAATGGGGGAAGATATAAGAGAGAACAGACTGGGGGAAGGGATATTCAGTAGGTTTGATATCTTGGGGTGGGGGAAGGAAAGAGATGGAGAGAAAATTTGTAACTCAAAATCTTGTGGAAATGAATATTGAAAACTAAAAATATATAAATAAATTTCTTAAAAAGATAACTGAAGAAAATAATTCCTTAAAAATTAGAATCAGGCAACTAATGACTACATGAGACATCAAGAAGAAAATAAAATGAAAGCAAAAGAATGAAAAATATAAGAAAATATGCTAGAACCAGAGGGTAAAATAGAAACTGAAAGAATCCACCAATCATCTCCTGAAAGATATCCCCAAATTAAAACTCCCAAGAATATTATAGCCAAATTCTAGAGTTCCAAGGTTGAGAAAAAATAGTTAAAGCTGCTACAAATAAAACATTCACATACTATGGAGTCAGAATCAGAATCACACAGGATGAAGGAATAGAGAGCTTCTGATATTCCAGAAGGTAAAGGAGCTAAAATTACAACCAAGTATAACCTACCCAGAAAAACTGAGTAAAATCCTTCAGGGCAAAAATGGATAGTCAATGAAACAGATAGAAAACTTTAAAGCATTCCTAATGAAAAGGTCAGAGAAGAATAGTAAATTTACTTTCAGATACAGGACTCAAGAGACGCATAAAAAGGTAAATATGAGAGATAAATTAAAAGGCACCCAATAAGATTCACCTATTTATATTCTTGTATGGGAAGATGATAACTATAACTCCTTATAACTTTGTCATTATTAGGGAAGTTAGAAGGACCCAGCAGAGACCCAACAGAGACAGAAGGCACAGAAATTAATTATGTTGGTTCTAGGATATTGGGGCAGTTTTCCTTTATAATTTCTTGAAATATGATGTCTAGACTCTTTCTTTGATCATGGCTTTAAGTTAGGTTTTTTTAAGTCTTATATTGTCTTTCTTCGAAACCAAAATGCAAGAGTGAAAAAGGTGGATGCATTGGGAAAACGGGGAAGGGAAAGGAAAATTGGGGGAAATTATCTTACACAAAAGAGGTACACAAGGAAGAGCTGTTACAGTGGAAGGGAAAATAGGGGTGGGCAATTCTTGAACCTCACTCTCATATGAACTAGTTTAAAGAGGAACTAGTACAAACACACTCAACTGGGTATAGAAATCTATCTTACTTAACAGAGATATAGGAGGGGAAAGTGATGAGAGAAAGGATGGATGATACAAGGAAGGGTGAATTAAGGGAGGCAGTGGTCAGAAGTAAAACAGACTTTTGAGGAGGCACAAGGTAAAAGGAGAGAGAGAATGCAAATAGGAAAGAAAGAATTGTGCAGTTAGTGTGTTAGATTGTGAATGTGAATATGGTGAACTCACCCATAAAATGGAAGCAGACAGCAGAATGGATTATAAACCAAAATCCAACATCATGTTGTTTATAAGAAACACACTTGAAAAAGAAAGATATGCAGAGTTAAAATAAGGGGATGGAGCAGAATCAATTATGCTTCTGTTGAAGTAAAAAAAAAAGACAGAGGTAGTAATCATGATCTCAAAGCAAAAGCAAAAATAGGCCTAGTTAAAAGAGATAAACAGGAAAACTACAACTTGCTAAAAGACTAGCCAAAGGGGCAAGCTGTATTGTTTACATAGAGACAATGAAGTAATGTCAATAATAAACATATATGCACCAAAAACCATTGCATTAAAGTTATTTTTTTTCTTTTTTTTTTTGGAGGGCAATTGGGAGTTAAGTCACATGGCTAGTAAGTGTGTCAAGTGTCTGAGGCCATATTTGAACTCAGGTCCTCCTGACTCCAGGGCCAGTGCTTTATTCACTGCACCACCTAGCCACCCCCTGTATCCAAGTTCTTAAAGAAAAACTCAAATGAATTACAAAAGAAAAGATTCAGTACATCTATATTAGTGAAGGACTTCAACTTTCTTTTCTCAGAGTTAGATAAATTTAACTATAAAATAAGTAAGAAAGAAGTTTAGGAGATAAATCGAATCTTAGAAAAATTAGTTATGATAAACCTCTGCAGAAACTGAATGGGAAGAGAAAGCAATATACCTTTTTCTTAGCTGTACAAGGCACCTTCACAAAAACTGGCCATTTATTAGGAATAAAAACCTTATAGATGAATGCAGAAAATGAGAAATATTAAATGTACTTTTTAGACAATAATACAACAAAAATTACATTCAACAGAGGGCTGTGGCTGTATAGATTAAAAAGTAATTGGAAACTAAGTAATCTAATCCTAAAGAATGAGTGGGTCAAAGAACAGATCATATGAACAATAAATAATTTCTTTAAAGAGAATTGCAACTAAAGTTATGGTCAAATGAAAAAATGTTCTAAATCACTATAGATTAGAAAAATGAAAATTAAAGCAACTCTATGGTACCACCTCACACCTATCAGATTGGTTAATACGGCACACAAAAAAAGGAAAATTATAAATGTTGGCAAGGATGTGGGAAAATCAGGACACTAATGCACTATTGGTGGAACTGTGAACTAATCCAACCATTCTGGAGAACAATTTGGAACTATACCCAAAGGGCTATGAAACTGTGCATCCCTTTGATCCAGCAATACCACTGCTAGGTCTATATCCCAAGGACAACCAAAAAAAAGGTAAAATGACCTATCTGTACAAAAATATTTATAGTCGTTCTTCTTGTGGTGGCTGATATTTAGACATCAAAGAGATATCCATCAATGGCCAAACAAGTTGTGACATATGTAATGTTAATGGAATATGAAGATCATCCCTGTCTGTTAATATGGACCTATATGACCACATGTGTCTCCTTTTCCCTTGGAACATGTCTAAACGTACACAGGTATTTCAATCATGGATGTCTTGTTGCTTTGAACTCCAGCCCAGTTCCCAGCTGCGACACATTCTGAATCACATAGAGCTCATCAGGTGATTCAGGGAGATTTATATTGCCTTGAGACTGACACTTGCCTAAGGAGTAGCTTATGTTGGGGGAGGTTTGCTTGAAGGAAGGTTTTCACACATTTTGGTACTGAGCCAATTAGGCACTGAATCACATAGGTTGTGATGCCTTCTGGCTCTGAGCTATTAGTTGAAAACTATATATACTGAGAGGCTGGTATTTTACTTTGAGGGGTTCACTTATGAGAAGGATCTTTTTGATTCCCTGGATGGGACTCTGAGTAGCCATTTGTTAAAAGCCCCCCAACTACTCAGAGGTTTGTGCTTTCCCAGTACTGTGATGTATGTAGGTAGCTATATTACTTTGTTCAGACAATAGTTCTGTCTGTTGAATCTCCGTGCTAATTTCTCTGCTTATATTTTCTACTTACCTATAATTAAAGTAAGATTTTCAATCCCTTTAAAAGTTGGTTTTCCTTTAGCAAAGCAGATCAAAGAACCTGTGATATCAGGTCATCCTGGGTGTGCTAGGGTGCTTGCTATTACAGTATATGATTTTGATGGAATATTGTGCTGCAAATAATGACAAGAAGTATGATTTCAGAAAAAAAAAACCTGGAAAAACTTATATGAACTGATGCAAAGTGAAGTGAGCCAAACCAGGAGATTATTGTACACAGTAAAAGCAATGCTGCACACTGAAGAACTGTGAATGACTTCGCTATTCTCAGTAATACGATGACTCAAGACAATCCCAAAGGAATAATGATGAAGCATACTATCTATCTTCATAGGAAGAATTGATATTGTATGAATACAGTCATGCTATTTTTTACTTTCTTTTTTTTTAATTCAAGCCTTCTTGTACAAAATTATTAGCATGGAAATGTTTTACATGATGGTACATATATAACCTATATCTGAGTGCTTACCATCTTAGGGAGGGGAGGAAAAGGAGGGAAAGATAGAATTTAGAATTCAAACCTTTTTTAAAAAAACAATCAAATGTTAAATTGTTTTAACATATAATTGGGTGGGACAATAAAATGTTATATATTTCTAAAAAATAAATTAAAAAGGGCAACTAGGTGGTGCAGTGAATAGAGCACCAGCCCTGGAGTCAGGAGGACCTGAGTTCAACTCCGACCTCTTAACACAGATGAGCTGTGTGACATTGGGCAAGTCACTTAACCCCATTTGCCATGCCTTCACCCTCAAAAAAAAGACAAAAAATAAAGAGAATGACAACAATGAGACAACCTACCAAAATTTGTGGGATGTAGCCAAAGAAGTACTTATGGGTAATGTGTGTCTCTAAACATGAATATCAATAAAAGAGAAAATAACAAATCAATGAATTGGGCAAGCAACAAAAAACCTAGAAAAAGAAAAATTTTTTAATTCCCAGTTAAACACCAAAATAAAAATTCTCAAAATCAAAGAAGATTAATAAAATTGAAAGTTAAAAAAATCATTGAACTAATAAATAAAAATAGTAGCTGGTTGTATGAAAAATTCAATAAAATAGGTAAACCATTTGTTAATTTTATTTTAAAAGAGAGAAAAAACAAAATTAATATTAAAAATGAAAAGAGTGAGCACATCACCAATGAAGATGAAATTAAAAGAATCATTGGGAGTCATTTTGCCCAATTATATGCCTGCAAAACTAATAACCAAGTGAAATGGATGAAATTTACAAAAAAAAATGCTAATTGCCCAGATTTACAGGAGGAAATAGAATAGTTACATAACCCTATCTTTTTGTTTCGTTTTTTGTTTTTGCTTTTTTTGGAGGGCAATTGGGGTTAAGTGACTCGCCCAGAGTTACACAGCTAGTTAGTGTGTCAAATGTCTGAGGCCAGATTTGAACTGAGGTCCTCCTGACTCCAGGGCCAGTACTCTACTCACCGTGTCACCTAGCCACCCTGTAAATAACCCTATCTTGAAAAAAAAACTGAAAGGGCCATAAAAGAGTTCCCTAAGAAAAAAAAACCTACACCAGATGAATTTGCAAGTGAATTCTTCCAAATACTTAAGGAACAATGAATCCCAATACTACATAAACTATTTGAAAAAATAGGTAAAGAAAAACTACAAAATTCCTTTTTATGTTACCTAAACCAGGGAGAGCAAACACAGAAAAAAGAAAGCTATAGAACAGTTTGATTAATGAATATTGATGAAAAATTTAAGTAAGGTACAAACAAGAAGATTGTAGCAATGCATTACAAAGATCATACACCATGACCAGGTAGAATTTATACCATGAAGAGCTGGTTCAAAATCAGGAAAACCAACATAATAGACTATACCAATAACAAAAATAGCAAAAAACAAATGACTATCTCAATAATTGGTGGGGGGAAGCTTTTGACAAAATACAACACCCATTCCTGCTAAAAAAAAAAAAGTCACACTAGAAAACATAGAAATAAATGGAGCCTTTCTTAATAGGATAAATAATATTATATAAAACCAAAAGCAAGCATTATCTCCAATAGTTAACCTAGAAGCCTTCCCAATAAGAATAGGGTGAATCAGGGATGTCCATTATCACCACTAATATTTAATATTCTACTGGAAGTGCTAGCTATGCCAATAAGACAAGAGAAAATTTAAAAAAACAAAATATGCAAGGAGGAAATAAAATTTTAACTCTTTGCAGATGATATGATGGCATACTTAAAGAATTCTTGAGAATCAACTGAAAAAACAAGTTGAAACAATTAGCAACTTTAACGACATTACAGGATATAAAATAACCTACATAAATCATCAGTATTTCCATATATTACCAACAAAACTCAGCAGGAGAAGATAGAAAAACACCATTTAAAATTATTTCAGACAATATAAAATACTTGGGAGTCTATCTACAAAAACAAACCCAGAGACTATACAGACACACTTACAAAATGCTTTTCACACAAAGACAGATCTAAACAATTAGAGAAATATTTATTGTTCATGGGTAAGCCAAGCCAATAAAAAAATTCAACCTAAATTGTTTTAGTTATTCAGTACTATACCAATCAAACTACCAAAGAAATTTTCATAGGGCTAAAAAAAAAACAATAACAAAACTCATTTGGAAGAACAAAAGGTCAAGAATGTTAAGGAAATCAATTTTAAAAAAAGAAAGAAGGCAGACTAGCTGTACTCGATTTCAAATTATATTGCAAAGCAGTAATCATCAACACAATCTGATACTGACTAAGAAATAGATTGGTGGTTCAGTAGAATAGACTGGGTACATAATACACAGTAGTAACCTAATGTTTGAAAAACCCAAAGATCCAAACTTTGGGGTTAAGAACACAGCATTTGATGAATATTGCTGGGAAAACTAGAAAGCAGCTTGGTCTCACATCCTATACAAAATAAGATCAGAATGGGTAAATGATTTAGAGATAAAGTTTAATATAAGTAAATTAAAAGAGCATAGAAAAATCTACCTGTTGGATCTATGGGTGAGGAAAGAATTTATGACTAAACATGAGGTAGAGAGGATCATAGGAAGTATTAATTTTGATTACAATAAATTGAAAAGATTTTGCATAAACAAAAACCAATACAGTCAAAATTAGGATGAAAGTAAGAAACTGGGAGAAACATTTATAGCAAGTTTCTCTGATAAAGGCCTCATTTTCAAATATATAGGGAACTGAGTCAAATTTATAAAATTGAAGAATCTTTCCCCCAGCTGATAAATGGACAAAGGTTATAAATAGATAGTTTTCAGAAGAAAAAAAATCAAAGCTATCACATGAAAAAATGCTCTTGATCACAATTGATTAAACAAATGCAAATTAAACAGCTCTGAGGTACCACCTCACACCTGTCAGATTGGTTAATAATAATAAAAAGGAATATAATACATGCTGGAGGGGATGTGGAAAAATAAGTACTCTAATAAGCTATTGGTCAAGTTGTGAACGGGTTCAAAAATTCTGAAAAATTATTTGGAACAATGCCAAAGGGCTATAAAACTGTGCATACTCTTTGAGTAATACTACTACTAGGTCTGTATCCCAAAGAGATCAAAGAAAAGTGAAAATGAACTATAGGCACAACATATTTCTAGCAGCTCTTTGTGTGGTGCCAAAGAATTGAAAATTGATGGGGTTCCCATCTTTTGGAGAATAACTAAACAAGTTGTGGTATATGATTGTGTAATAGTAATGTAATTTGATCTCTTTGTATTGGCAAAGCTAACAGGTACTTAGTACCTCGTTTGAAATTAATCACATCAAGCCTCTGTTAAGAAACAAAAGGTATGAACCCCTGTTGATGACGTAATAGGAAGTTGTTGATATAAGGGAAGGGGCAGAACAGGGAGGAGTTAATAGGTATATAAGGAGAAGCCCTAGCTGGAATTACAGATCTTCTTGGAGCCAGGTTCTGGAGGCTGAGGAAGAGAGGCCCAGGCTAGAGAAAACAATTTTTATTTTGAGAACCTGGATGAAGTGATTTTGATTCTGGAAACCAGCTGAAACTTCTGCTGAGTCCAAGGGCCAGCCGGAGCTGCTGAGAAGCTGCTGAGACTGAGGGCCAGCCAAGCTGCTGAGGATTTCTGAGGACCACCCAGGGCTGTAGAAGCCTGAGGAAACATGACTGTGGTGCTGGTATTTTGTCTGTTGGTAGCTTTGTTAAGCCTTGACTTCCTGGGAACAGAGACTGTGGAGGACTTAAAGTGGACTGGACACTGTGAGCTTTGGTATGGAAAAGGAACTGCACAGAAAGCTGGACGAGGAACTCGGAGCTGTCTGCCTTTGAACCTAGGTGACAGTTTGGTGAATCCAGATAGGAGCTGGGACCATGGAAGGGGATCCAGGAAATCTGAGAGCCTACCCCAAGTCAAGCTGAAAGAAGATT
The DNA here is from genome assembly GCA_028646575.1 of Pseudocheirus occidentalis. NCBI lineage: Eukaryota > Metazoa > Chordata > Mammalia > Diprotodontia > Pseudocheiridae > Pseudocheirus > Pseudocheirus occidentalis. Next base: position 110,838,178 of record CM053599.1, on the reverse strand, counting down.
TTACTTGGATACCGTGTACTGAAAGAAGATTGTGATTTACTTTTGAACAAGGGGTGGATGGCCTATGTATTTTCTGATGATTGAATAGTAAATGATGACTGAATAGTGACTTATTTGTAACTTAGCATGCCCTGTGAGTGGAGAACTTTGAATTTTGTATTTTGTGATCCTTAAGGAGGCAAGCCTGTGTTCAAAACTATGTGACCACTGTGGTGAAAACTATGCTGCCATTTTAGTGATAAGTTGTTGTGAATGCTGTATTTTGATTTTCTGTAACATTGTGAATGCTGTACCTTGATTTTCTGTGAATGCTTTGTTCTGGTTTGCTATTGAATAAATATTGTATTCCCTATACTGTGTAATTATAACCTTGAAAAGCTGTTCACTGTAGCATTCTTCTGAAAAGCTGCTCATATGTGACATTACAGATTTTGATGGAATACTATTGTGCTATAAGAAACAAGGAGTGGAACGGTTTCAGAAAAAAACTGGGAAGACTTATATGAACTGATACAAAGTAAACTGAGCAGAATCAGGAGTACACTGTCTTCAGTAACAGCAATATTGTAATGATAATCAACTTTAAAAGACTTAGGTATTCTGATCAATAGAATGACTCAAAACAATTCCAAAAAACACATAAAAAATGTTATCCACCTCCAGACAGAGAACTAATAAAATCTGAGTACAGATTGAAGCATACTTTTTAAAAAACTTTTTTTATTTTACTTGCTTTTGGGGGGGGGGTTATTTTTTGTAACATGTGTAATATGGAAATATGTTTTATGTGACTTCACATACATAATTAGTATCATATTGCTTGCCTTCTCAATGGGTAGGGAAGGAGTAAAAGGGAAGGGGGAGAATTTAAAACTCAAAATTTTTAAAAATGAATATTAAAAGTAAATAAAAAATTGGAAAAAAGGAAAAGGATTAGATGGGTTATATTATTTAGTTCAAGAGGGTAGACCTAAGAGTACTGCATAGAAGCTATATAAAGGTAGATATGATTTCAATGTAAGGGAAATTTATTTAAGTGTGTGAAAATGGAATGAGCTACTTCCAAAGGGAGCTAAGAATTGGTTTGGCAGTTATAGGAAGTTTTGGAGGGTTATACAAGCCCTTATTTTCCATCAATGTTGTTGGTGAACTGAGCTATCAATTAGTATCAGCATAGTGTTGATACCTGCTATTGACTGAGGCCAGGGGGAGGTAAATGGTGGGAAATGCTAATAAGTAGAGTACAAAGTTAAGTCTAAAAGAATGTCATAGGAATGCTAATGGGACATAGGTAGATATCAAAGGAATCATAAATTTAAAGTTGAAAGAAACTGAGGTACACAAAGGTTGAAATGACTTATCTAAGACCATAAGCAAACATGGCAAAGCCAGATTCAAACCCAAATTCTCTGATTTCAAGTCCAATGATCCTTTTACTATGCTAGGTGGTTTCTCTATATGTTAAGTTGCTGTAGAAAAGAGAAAGGTGTAAAGGAAATACGAAATTGACTAAGGAAAAAAATTAAAAAGGTATTATGGTGGTCACTGGAAAAAATACTGGAAAAAAATACATCTAAGGTGACATGATCATCCATTAATAAAAATATATGTTGTGCTTTCTTTCCACAATCTGACTCATATAAAACTAGAGTACAGCCTACAATTAATGTTATTTTTCAATGTACGTCTATATACCTTTAATTTGTTGTTTTGCTTTAAAAAAAATTCCTTTAAGTTAACTCCTATTTAAACCAAAATAGCCATTGGTAAGGGACTGGGAACTCTAGAGTATGGCTAATGAAAATCACCTTAAAATGTACAAAGTAACTAATAATTAAAGAAATACAAATTAAAACAAATCAAAGCTATCACCTCATGTCAAGCTAGCAAAAATGCTTTTTTTCATGGGAAAGCCCACTGCTGGGGAGTCTGTGGTAAGACAGAAGAATAATTTATTGCTGGTAGTCTAAAGATTGGTTCAATCATTCCAGAAAACATTTAGAAGCTGTGTAAGAAAAAAAATATATTAAATTGTTCATCCCTTTGATTTGGAGATTTCACTAGAAGGAACAGAAACAAAAGTCACTGACAACAAGAAAAGTCCCACATGTATTAAAATGTTCCAGGCGACATTGTTTGTGATAAAGTTAAAACAAACAAAAAAGTACCCAACAATTAGGGATTGGTTGCACAAAGCATGGTATATGAATGTAACAAAATATCATAACATAAATAAGGAATGACAAATATGAAGAATTCAGAAAGATGTGGGAAGACCCACATGATGCAAAATAGAGATTAGTAAGCAAGACCAAAAGAACAATAACACAAATAAAGTCAGCATGGAAAAACAACTAAACTCTAGTAAAGCACCAAAGTCAATATTAGTATCATACTGTCAAAATTAAGGTATAATGCACCCTTTCGGTTGTGTGATGGAAAATACATTGAACAAAGAGTCAAAGGACCAAGTCCAAATCCCAGTTCTGCTACTTACAACTAGTATGACCTTGAGCAAGTCACTTAATTGCTATGGGCCTCAGTTTCCTCATTTGTAAAATAAAGGAGTTGGACTAGATGGCCTCTGATGTCCCTCTACACCTATTATCCTGTGACTATATTACCTCTAAAGTGCTAAGGTCCTTTTCAGTTCTAAATCTATGACTGTTTCTGTTAACCAATAAGCTAAGTGGGGAGGGGGAGACAGAGGAACGTATCTTGGACTATTGAAAGAGCTTGCTGGTTGGTGTCCCTGCCACATGTCTCTTCCTGCTTCAATTCATCCTGCACTGAGTTGTCAAATTGATCTTCCAAAAGCAAATTCTGACCATGTTATCCCTGCTACTCAACAAACTCTAATGGTTCCCTATCAGGATAAAATATAAAATCCTCTCTGGCATTCAAAGTCATTTGTAACCTGACTCCCCCCACTTTTCTAATCTTTTTATACCTTATCTCCCTCCTCCCACATTCAGTAACACTGGCCACTTTGCTCTTCCTCACACAAGATATTTCGTCTCCCAATTCCATGTATTTACACCACCTATCCCCCATGCCTGAAGGCTCTCCCTCTTCATCTCTGCCTCCTGACTTCCTTCAAGTCCTAAATAAAGTCCAGTTTTCTAAGAGAAGCCTCTTAGAGCAAGGACTATCTTTTGACTTTCTTTGTTTCTCCAGTGCTTAGCACAGTGCCTGTCTGAGGCCATCTCCATTCTATCTGATCTATATCTTGTCAATGGACCCAGATGGCTTCAGGGGAGAAAGTGAGGCTGGTGATTTTGCACAACACTTTCTCACTTAAATCCAACTCACTTATGTGTAATGGCATCACCTCCCTGGTGTCATAGTCCTCTTTGAGAACAAAGAACAAAAAACAACAGCAGCCATGCCTATCACATAGTAGGAGCTTCATAAATGTCTGTTGACTGACTATGCACCCCAAAAGAACTCTACCAACAGAGTTAGTCATGTCACTGCTGATCTCAAAAAGCCACCTTTAGTGGCTTGTAAAGGTGTAGAAAGGACACTGACTCCAATAGAAACCAGGCTCTGCCACTTGCTACCTAGATAAAGTTGGGCAAGTCACTCAATCCCTCAAACTCAATTCTCTCATCTGTAAAAGGTCTCTGGAGAACAGAATCTCCAAGGGCCTTTCCCATTCTGTGTGCCCCTGAACAAGTCACTTAACTTATTCAGGTGCAGCTTCTCCATCTGCAAAATGGGAATAATGATAGCACCTACTTTACAGCTGTTGTGAGGATCAGATAAGGAGATGTATGTATACACATGTGTATATGTATATGAGTATAAAGCTTTGCAAATCTTAAAATGCTATATAAATGCTAATTATTAGTAGTCTTGGCACTATTCTCCCTATTACCTACCCTATTTTATACTACTTCCTTCCACATACTCCATGATCTAGCTTCCCCCTTCATGCCTCTACTCCCATTGCCCACTTTCCTGGAATGTCCTTCCTCCTCTCATTTACTTTTGAAATTCCTATTCCTCCTTTAAAGTCTGACTCAAATGCCAACTCCTCCATGCAATTTCCCCTGATTCCTTCTGTTAATAATGACCTTCCCCTCAGAACTCAAATAGCATTTTCTTTTGTCCCTTCCTAAGACATTCATCATATGTAATTGTGTGTCACAGCTATCTGGGCAGCATCCTGTAGCTGAAAGGACACCACTAGCCTTGGAATTAGGAGACTTGGGTTGAAAGTCTGGCTCTGACTCTTGTTAGCAGAACGAACTCAGGCAAGTCATTTAGTCCCCCCTGAGCCTCCATTTTCTCTTCTGGGAAAATAAAGAAAATACTTACCTTTTTTCTCTTTCTTTTCTCTTTACATTGCCCATATTTCCCACTGTATACTGCCTTTCTCCTCCTACAAGAGAGATCATCCACTATAAAGAAAACATTTTAAAGGAAGAAAAATATTTAGCAAAACTTACCAACACATTGAAAAACTACGATGCTGTATATAAAATGTTCCACCTCTATAGTCTTCCTATATCTCCAAAGAAGCAAAGTGAGATAATTTCTTACATCTCTTCTTTAAGGACAAGCTTAGTCATTATACTATCTATGCCTTAGAGGGAATAGTGCATAGAGAGATAGGCCTATAGTTATGAAGACCTAAGTTCAAATCTGACTTCACATACTTACTGGTTTTGTGACCTTGGGCAAGTCACTTAACCTCTGTTTGCCTTAATCCACTAGAGAAGGAAATGGCAAATCACTGCAGAATCTTTGTCAAGAAAATCCCGTGGACAGTATTGGTATGCTACGGTACACAGCGTCCTGAAGAGTAAGACACTCCTAAATAACTGAATGACATATACATAATACACATGTGTGTATGTAAATATTTATACATATATATTTTATATATATATACATCCCTTATATGTATTTTAAATGTATATATTTAAGGTGTGCATATATGTATATATATGCACAAACAGATATATTATGTATATATACACCTTAAAAGATATTTGTGTAGATATAAATATATTTGGATATATTTCTTATGTATGTGTATATATTATATATGTATGTATGTATTTGGGCTAGATCTATAATTTTTTTCGCTACAGGCAGCTAGGTAGACAGTGGATAGAGCATTGGACTCAGGGTCCAGAAGACCCAAGTTCAAATACAGCCTCAGACTGACTAGCTTTGTGACCAGGGGCAACACAGTCTCTCTGGACCTCTGTTGCCTCTTCTGTGAAATGGGAAGAATAACCAAATCTACCTCTTAGGCTATTGTAAGGATAAAATCAGATGATATTTGTAAAGTGCATAGCACTGTGCCTGGCACACAACAGGTGCTTAATAAATGCTCCTTATCTAGTAGGGTGCATGGGGATGAGAGGGGGGATGACAAAAGGGAGGGCAGGGTCTGGGGGTGGGATGCTGGAAGCACACACTTCAGTAAAGGGACAAGGACAGGGTAGAGAACAGAACAAGGGGAGGAGGGATAGGAAGGAAGGACATATGATCACTGTCACAATATGTCCACTATGAAGATGTCCTGTATAATCTCACATCCACAGCCTGTATTGAATTAGTTGTCCTTCCAGTGGGGGTGGGTGACGAGGAATCGAAAGAATTAAGAATTTAAAGTCCTGAAATACCTGCAACTAGGAATTAAGATATACAGGGGCTGGGGTAGGAAGACCCTCCCTGCCCTACCAGAAAGTTAGAGAGCAGATCAAGGGAGGGGCTGTACAGTGGGATTGCTGTTTTAGAGTTGGGACAGGGTGAAAGACGGGGAGAAAATTTGTAATTCAAAAATCTCATGAAAATGAATGATGTAAACAAGAAAACAAATAAAAATTTATTTAAAAAAAAAGAAAAAAAAATAAAATAAATCCTCCTTATCTACCTATAGGGGAGTCAGACCATCATCTGCTTTGCAACTTAGAACCTGAGAGCACTGTCTGGGGCCCTCAGAGTTTGGGCGATTTGGTCAGGGTCACATACACACACATACACACACACACACACACACACACACACACCAGAGTCAGGATGTGTCAAAGATGGGACCTGAACCCATGTCTGCCTGACTCTGAGACCAGTGTCACCATGCTGAAATATGTGAGCATTTTATATATTATTTGCTCCATTGCTAAACCACAAAGTCCACAAGGGCAGGGACATTTATTTGTTTAAAGTAGCTCCTTTAGTGCCTAGACAGTGTTCTATGTGGAATGCATGCTTAATAAGCAATGAAAAGAATTTAATTGGAAGCTATGCACTTTCACTCCCTCCTTGTACAGAGAGGAAACTGAGGCTGACCTAAGGGATGTAATTTACCCAAAAATCATAGCAAATTAGTGATAGAGCCAGGACTAAAACTTGGGGTTCTCTGATTCCCTCCAAGCTCTAGTGGCATCACACTACTTAATTTCCCTATGTATGGCTGTTTGTTTTTTTAAGCCAAAGCCACAAAAAAATGTGTATGGTCCAAGGATGCTTTGCACCTTTCTAATGCCCTTATCATAAATTATTGTGTATATTTGTTCTCCATGACCATGGTATAATTAAAAGTCCACTAGAATTGGAAGCTTGTTGGCCAAGCAGAGCCATAAACCCTTAGACATGAGGCAGACCTCGGAGACTGACTAGTTTAAGCTCCCCATTTTAGAGAGAGGCCGAAGTCAGGAGTGGAGAGTAGCCCCAAATCACATATCAAGGTAGTGGTAGAATCAGGATTAGAACCCCCATCTCCTAGCTAGCCCCTCATCGAGTTCAGTATCACTCCTAGCTGCCTCTCCTAGATGACAACTACAGTACGCTCAAGGTAAGGGAGAGAGGAAGGAAGAGTGCTACTATTTCCAGGGTTCATTGCATGCACAGGCTGGCGGCTGATGCGAGGCTCTCCCTAGTGGGGCTTCTCCAAACCCCTCCCCACCTGCATGCCAAGGCCCACAATATCCCAGATTTTCTTTATATAGCCCTGTGTTCAATCCTTTTTGTTGTTGCTGCTACTACTGCTGAATATGGAACAATCCTTCAAAGGACTCCTCTGTCTGACAATTTTTACAATAAGAGAGTGTGATTACAAGTGGCTTTAGACTGGAAGAAGATTTGGGGTCTTCATTAAGGCTTTTTTTTTGCTTCTGTTCCAATGGAGTTTTTTGAAAGAAGATAAACTATTCAGATGGTAATTAGGCCTTCTAATTGCAGTAGTCACTGATTGCATAGATGAGAAACATTTGAGGAAGTGCAGCAATTAGATCTGAGGGAAATATTTAAAAACAAAATGTGAGAGGACTTTCAGTGCAAGGACACACAAAGGCAGATGAAGGGGGCATGACTTGAGGTCCTTGGCCTGAGCAGCCCCTGCCCTGGGTCCAGTATGCATTAACACCAGCTTTGCAAGCGCTTGGCTCCTCTGAAAATACTACATCTGCTAGGGAGAACCCACTCCATGACATAGTCAAGACAGGCCTTTGTTTTCCAGGATAACATCTGGGTCTTCAAGCGACAGACTCTTCCCAGTAGTCAGAGCCTCAAAATGCATCATTCCCCAGAGTTAAAGCTAGGTGGCATCTGGCTTACATGCCATTAGTTTAACCCAGGGGTGGGGAACCTGCGGCCTTAAAGCCTTTGACTGAATCCGAACTTCACAGAACAAATCCCCTTAATTAAAGGATTTTGTTCTGTAAAACTTGGACTCATTCAAAAGGTCTCACCCAAGGACCTAGAAGGCCACATGCAGCCTCAAGGCTGTACCTCTCCTCCTGTGGTTTGGCCTTTGAGAACCCAGACTCACCTCCACACTCCAATCAAGCACTGAAGAACGACTCCTAAACTAGGAAGCTAATAATGAGACCCTTGTGGCCAAAAACTGACATGACCTGAAGGGCTCAGGGATATGTGTGGGATTTCCTCACTGTCTTGGCTCAGAGCTCATGGACATGGCCCACTTTGTTCCACCAAGATCTTGTTATGAACCTTGGAGCTAAAGTTGACATTCCCCGTTTTCTGTCCTAAACAGACATATGCCTTAAAGTTATCTGGAAAGAACAAAAGAACCAAGGAAAGTATTGCTTTTTTGGCCACATGTTCCTTATTTCTGAGATCAAGATTTACATGATCAGCTCCTCCCTCTTGAAGATCTAGGATAACACTTTACCATCTACATTCTAAGCCCTGGTCCATATCTGCAGATCAGTATCTGCCCTTTTCCAAGGGAGAAATCTATTTCTTATCAAGGGAGCCCTTCCCTGTTCACAAAGGGAGACACTCCAACAATTCAGTCAACAGGATCCGTTATTAGGACCACTATTGCTCTAGCTGAAGTCAAGTCTTATGCATTTGGGGGCAGGGATGGGGAAGGCCATTCATTATGTCTCACCCCGTTCCAAACAGCTACAGTATTGTCAAGAGAATTACAGTATTACCACAGGAAAGCTCCTAATACTGCCATCTAGAAAATATGGGACCACACAGGACTTTGGTAACCTTCTCCCAAGATTCCTAAAAGCAATGCACTGTTTGCAGATAATATTGTTAAAAGGAAGGAATCAAAAAAAGAAATTATTGGTCAAACAACAATTAGTCCCAAAGAGGCAAATAAATCTCAATCTCACAATATCCCAAGCATGAGAACTCCTCTGGCCGAGGCCCTGCTCTCTAAATCCTGCAATAGTTTCCACCACTTGAAAGGATGTCTGCCTCCTTCTTGCTCTCTCTCTGTCTCTGGATCTGTCTGTGTCTCTTGTTTCTCTGTCTCTGTGTATGTGTCTCATACACACACACACACACACACACACACACACACATACACACACACACACACACGGCCTACCTGCAAGTTTCTCAAGTGAGACTAGCAAATGTCTGCCTTTTGTGGTAACTCTTCACAAGACCAAAATAAAATAAAATAAATTTTCTTTGATCTTTTTCTTCTCATCTGATTGCCCTATTCCCCTTGATTTCCTTCCTTTCTCTCCCCTTATTCCTTAATCACCTTATTTCCAGATCCACCAACCTGTTAAATAATTATAACATATATAGAATCCACTATGTGCAAGACACTGTTCTAAGCACTTTACAAATACTATGTCATTTAATCATCACAACAACCCTGGGAAGCAGGTGCTATTGTTATCTCCATTTTATAGTTGTAGAAACTGAGGCTAACAGAGGTTACTTAAATGACTCGTCCAAAGTCACATAACTAGTAAGTTTCTGAAGCTAGAATTCTGACTCCAGGCCCAGTGCTCCATTCACCATGCCACCTAACTGCCTCCTATTCCTCCTGCCAGGTATTTTTCCTATCCCAATGACTCAAATGAGAAAGAAAGAGGGACATGCATCCTAACACTGATCAACAGTGGTCATATATCAGTGAAAGAAGGATGGTCCAGTAAGCAGCCTGACACATCAAGCAAGGACCCTGAAGGTCACCTTGATCTAGTTCCAGTGAAATCCCCAGGAGTAGAAGTTCATGAAGTGCTCAAGAAACTATGGTGTAAGGGGAAGGATACTAGATTTCCTGTCATAAACTCCAGATTCTATTATTCTCTATTTATGTGACTTTGTAAAAGCCCTTTCCCCTCTCTGAGCCTCAGTTTGCTTAGCTCTGAAATGAAAACATTAGATCATACCATCACCTTGGTCCCTTTTAATTCTAAATCCTATGAATTTATATTGTGTCCTTTGTTCACCCAGTTGAAAAGGTGTGTGGAAACGAAGGTGATAAATGGGGCATGGGCCACTCTCTCCAAGTGTCACCAAAGCTATGAATTTGCTGCCTTCAGAGTTTCAAAGGCACCTTTTGGTATTGTTGGTTCCCTAGAGGTCTGAACTAACTGCTATCACAGCTCCCCAATTTCCAGAACTGCTTCCTGAAAGACTTGTGGTATGGCAAGGATCTCTGTCATTGCAAGCATGAATTTTGGAGTCAGAAGACATTGTCATGCCCTTCCCCATGTATGGACTCAGGGCTAGCATTTGGGTATACTTCTATCAGGAGAGAATGATCATTCCTGCCTGGTGCCCAGGAGATAAGATCCAGCTTGGAAAGTTTTGCTATTTGCTATTGTTGTTCAGTCATGTCTGGCTCTTCGTGAGTCCATTTGGGGTTAGCAGAGATATTGGAGTGATTTGCCATTTCCTTCTCTAGCTCATTTTATAGATGAGGAAACCAAGGCAAATAGAGTTAAGTGACTTGCCCAGGGTCATACAGTTAGTAAATACATAAGGCTGGATTTAAACTCAGAAAGATCCTGGAGAAAGAGTAAGCATCAATCAAAGCTAACTCAGGGTGTTTACAAACCACAAGATAACTCCACAAACATATACTAGGCACTTACTTTCTGTCAGACTAAACACCAAAAATACAAAGAACCGCAAAAACACTTTGGCTCAAATGAGTGGGTAAACCAGTTGCCACCAAGGGATTCAGAGACAGTAAGTCTGTGTGAGGTTAGAAAAATAAAATATAGGGCTCCTAGATTGATTCCTCAAATCAGTGGTCTTTTTATTATTGGATTTGCTTGTATTCCACATGCCTCATTGCATGTGGGTCGGGCATGTGCAATACAAGCAAATTCAA
>CM053599.1:110808278-110827099 GCA_028646575.1 Pseudocheirus occidentalis | reverse complement strand
TTGAATTTGCTTGTATTGCACATGCCCGACCCACATGCAATGAGGCATGTGGAATACAAGCAAATCCAATAATAAAAAGACCACTGATTTGAGGAATCAATCTAGGAGCCCTATATTTTATTTTTCTAACCTCACACAGACTTACTGTCTCTGAATCCCTTGGTGGCAACTGATTCCTCAAATCAGTGGTCTTTTTATTATTGAATTTGCTTGTATTGCACATGCCCAACATGTACACCAATGAGGCTCCATAATCTTGGACAGGCTATGCCAAACTTTCTTCTTCCTGCCATATATAGGAATCCCAGGACTCGATGCCAATGAACAGTGGGGTTAAGGTGGAAGGTGGGTATCCCTTCACCATATTCCACTAGCTTTCTCCTTTGGCCGCTATACTTCTTCATCTTTGCCAGTTCTATTTGCCTCCCCCCATTCCCAACCCTCTAGGAGATATGGATGGCATAGTGAGGAGGAAGCATGCCCCCTTCCTCCAGATATAGGTGCCTGGGGGAAAGTTCTAAGTGCCCTGCCTTCATTATAGCTCTGCCACTTATTCAGCTACCCCCAGTGGCTTTAAGCATATAGACACAGGCAACTAAATGACTCTTTAGCAAAATCCCCCAGCTTCCCTCCTTCAGGAGCTAGCCTCCAGGCCTTCCAACCTTCTCAGACCTCTTTCCACTGACCTACATTGCCTGCTCTTTGGATGCTGCCCTGCCCTAAGGGAAACAGAACAAATACGTCTTAGCTATCCTCACTTCCTGAATTTGATGATGACTAGGCACTTCTTAGCTCTCTCTTCTGGGTTAAGTAGAGTAATTCCAATCCTTTCATCTTTCCCCATGAATTCTATTTTTAAGCTTTTAATCATGTCTATTGCTCAGCTCTGAAATCTATCTGCCCAAACTATCCCTAACCTCTGTCTGCTTTTTGGAATTTATTCTTCCCTTAAACTCAGGTTTGGCTTTTGGCTGCCTCATGGATGGTAAGATTACCACCTTGAGATTATTCAATTTTTTAAAAAAATTGATTAGATACCTTTTATTTCTAAGATACTATAATAAGCTCTGGAAATGCAAAGACAACAAAAACAAAACATCTCTTCTCAAAGAGCTTGCATTCTACTTGGGGAAGAGATACTACACATTCACAAATATAGTTGTACAAGAAAACTTGAAAGAGCATATTGAGGGTGGAAAACCAAGGATTCTGAGAATTTTAAATAAGACTGTTCAATCCAGGACCCTGGACAGTTCAAGCAGATGTTCAGAAGTTCAGGGAACCCCTAACAGACCAGTTTGACTCAAAGACAGCAGACATGAAGAAGAAGAATAAGAAATAAAATTAGAAAAGTAGGTGAGAGCTAGATTGGGGAGAGCATTAAGGTGTGGGTTCAAATCCTGCCCTTACATTGCCATCTTTGGACAAACCACACTCAGTTTCTTCATCTGTCAAAAGAGAGACGTGAACTAGATAATCTCCAAGGTCCCATTTAGGTCTTGATCTATGACTCCATGTGTCTATGCTCTCATGTTCCTATGATAAGTATTCCCAAAAAAGTGAATAACTAGCTTTGAACCTTATTGGAGCTCAGGACTACAGCTCAGAAGTTCCCTCTCCTTCCTTTCTTCACTCTATTTGCCCCTGTCCTCTGTTCCTCCTCTCCTTAATCATTGCCCCAATCCAAAAACTCCTACTCCCACCCTACCCTTTGCTTCCATCCTCCCCCACTTTTTTCTTCCCCAAATCTAACTCCTGCAGGGTCCCACTATGCTGACTTTCAGAGGCAGCTAATATGATAAACACACTGTACCAATGTCCTAATGAGATCTGGCTACAGTAGCTTCTCCAGCCCCTGGGCCCAGAGGGACTTTAGAACAAAGGAGGAGTCTCAGTTTGCTGAGGTCTTCCTCACCCTACCCTATGTCCACTGCTAGATTTTAGGTCAAAACTACTATCTCTGTGTAGCCACCTGAGCTCTATGGTTCTATATTCTCCCTTTCCACCTTGAACTTTCCCAGCACCTGTTATTGATTCTACTCTTACTACTCTAGTTCCTTTTCTGCCTGGCTACACAATCCCTAAATCAATTTGTCCAAGTTTCGACCTCTGGTTTTCAAGTCTTTCTCTAAAGCAAAGGTGTTAAGCACACTGTCCAACCAGATTAAAATATAATCTGGGAAAAACTAGACAGAATAAACAAAAATGTAATAAGGCATAGATGATGTTAATATGTGGTTTTCTAAGGCATTACACCACCCTGCAGTGATCCTTATGGACAGAGTAGTGGCTCCCTCTATGTGGGTTTGATAAGGACCTTCCCTGTAGTTCGCCATTTCTCAGTTTTCCAACCCCAAAGTAGTCCACATTCAAGTCATCTTAGTGTGATATAAATATTTACATTGCTAAAGCTCAATTTATATTTTGATATTTCTGTGGCAGTATAGTCTTCCCAAGAACCTCAAGTTACACTCAAAGACTGATAAATTTATGTTTGAAGGATTGCACCCATTCACATTGATCACTGACTACAAAGAAAGGATGACCTGGATCCAAGATTTATGTAGTAGCCAAGGCTGGTGAGGCTATTGCCTCTTCTAAGAGTGAGCAGTGATCACTATTTGCCTCACACATTCACAACAATTGACTGGTGTTGTGGAGAGAGCATTGCCCTTGGAGACCAGAAGAACTAAGTTTGAATCATATCTTCAGGATTACTATCTGTTTTTAAAATCTGAGACTTCTTCCTGCTCTGTCAAAGGGGTATAATTATAGTACCTGCCTCTCAAGGTTTTTGTGAGATGAAAAAGATAACGTAAATAAAGCACTTTGCTAATTTAAACATCTAGAAGTCATTATTGTGTTATTGTTTCAGTCATATCTGACTCTTTGTGACCCCATTTGGGATTTTCTTGGCAAGGATACTAGAGTGGTTTACCATATCCTTCTCCAGCTCATTTTACAGCTGAGGAAAATTAGTCAAAAAGTGCTGAGTGATTTACCCAGGGTCACATAGATAGTAAATGCCTGAGACTAGATTTGAACTGATATCCTCCTAACTTTAGGCCTGTGTAATGGTAAGGGAATTTGAAGATCTTCCCTGCCCCTTAATGTGCCTCATTTGGAGCCCAACAAGAGAAGCTTACTTAGGGGAGGCTTGTTTTTCAGGAAGGATGACATCTTTTGTTACTTTGTAATTAGGCAGTGGGTCACAGAGGTTGTGATATCCACTGACCCTGAAGAAGAAAGAATATATAAACTCTGAGGTGAGGTTTTGCTTTGGGGCTTATTTATGGGCTTATTTGTATGATTTGGCCATATGAGACTCTGGGTAGCCATTGAACCCCCCTGGCTTTGAAAACCCAGATGTTGGTGTTTCTCTCTCTGGTAACTATGTCTGTATGTAATGGTCAGACAGCTAGCAGTCCTGTCTGTTGGTCTGTTAAACTATGTTATTTTCTCTTTCTGTATTGTATTTTCTGAAGTTCAGGGTGCTTACTTTTTGCCCTGAACTAAGTAAATTTACACACACTCACTCACACACACACACACACACACACACACACACACACACACAATGTTTGATTAAAATAACATTGTTAACCCCTTTTGAGTTGCTTTCCTTTAGAAAAGCAGATCAAAGAACCTGTGCTAGCAGCCACCCTGGGTATTCTAGGGTGCTTGCTGTTTTGGACTTACGCTCTATTTACTGTGCCACAGTTTTTTCCCTATTATTTTCTAAAAGTCCTCATTCAGGTAAATGAAGGAAAGAGAGGGAGCTTAGTGATGCTCAAAGCATTCTTTAAGAAGGGAAGAGTCAGGCTTTTGGGAGAAGTAAGAGAAACGGGCACCAGGAAGAGAGAATAATTACAACAATAATGAAAACACTTCAATATAGAAGGTACTTGCTATCTAAGGATAATTGGCACCTAAAAGAAAAAACAGCACTTAGAATGACTCTACTGGCAAAGAATATAAATAAATAATTCTCAAAAGAATTGTAAACTATTAAGAAGCATGTTAAATATTGCTCCAAGTCACCAAAAATAAGAAAAATGCAAATGAAAACAACTTAAAGGTTTCACTTTACACCCAGAAAATGGGCAAAGATGGCAAAACTGGGAATACTTAGTGTTGGAGGAGCTCCTGAAAGACAACCACAGTAATATATCATTGGTGGAGCTGTGAATTGGTTCAACCATTATGGAAAGCAATTTGGTATTATTCAAAAAAACCCACAAACCCTAAAATGTCTATATGCTTTGACCCAGAGATCCCACTGCCAGGTAAATAACTCAAGAAGGTCAAAGGAAGAAAGGAAGGCTCTTATATACACCAGAATATTCATTAGAACCCCCTTTTTTGGTTAAAAGAACTGGAAATAAGTTGTTTATCAATTAAGGAGTGACTAAAGAAATTGAGGCAGTAAATTGAATATTATTTTGCTATAAGAAATAATGAATATGAAGAAACTAGAGGGGCATGAGAAGACTTGTATGAACTGATGCAGAGTGAAGTGAACAGATCCAGGAAAACAGAAAACACAGTGACAGCAATATAAATGGAAAGAACAAGCAAAAAACACCTAAAAGTTGTTTGAACACCCCAGAGATGAGAAAGTATACCTCCCTTCCTTCTCAGCAGAGATAGAGAACTATAAATACAGAAAATTCTACATAGTGTCAGACTTGGTAGATGTATTGATTTGTTTTGCTAAACTTTTTCCATCTTTCAAAAAATTCTTCAGTTAAAAGGGATGATCCTCTGAGGGGAAGGATGATATATTTGGAAATGAAAGTGATAGAGAAACATATCATACTAATAAGAATTTTAATTTTTTTAAAAAGTGAATTTACTTAATACCACACCCAACATTTCACAGCAAAAATGGAGGAAAGGTTTAAATGGGACCTTATCTAGAAACATGAAACTTAAATTATGTCCATAATAAGAGCTAACATTTATTTAACACTTTAAGGGTTGCAAAGTACCACTCAAATACTTTCTCATTTTAGTCTCAAAATAACCTGGGAAGGTGGGTGCTATTATTACCTCTTTTGACAGATGAACAAACTGAAATAGGAGGTTAACTGACTTGCCTGGGCTCATGGAGTTAGTGTCTAAGGCCTAATTTCAACTCAGGTCTTCCTATCTCCAGGCCCAGAGCTCTATTCATTGGGCTCCCTAACTAAAAATAAGATAAAATAATAAACTTATTGTTATACTATGTTTAATAAAATTTAAATTATAATTATGTGTAATAATTCTTAGCACAAACAAAAATTAATTCAAGCAAGAATTTTGGAATCGTCTTACTGACAAAATTTTATGACAGCATGATACAACAGCCTTCATTTGACATTTGACTTTCTCAGAATGATGATAAAGGTCATTGTTACAAAAATATTGAACTGTTCAATTATCCCAGGGGCTTCTATTGATCCTTTGATATTTAAATCACCCTCATTTGATGAAGCACCTATCATACTCAGTGAGATACTGACCAACAGAGACATAATGGGATGGGTTGGAATGTTCATCTTATATGTGTTAAATTGGGAAAGATTTTTGAATAGTGACCAATTTTTTAAGTGGTCACTTGATTAATGAATATTTTTGTTTTATCCCAACTTTTTTCCTCCCATTCAACTCCACAGAGCATCAACCTAGTGATTTGAGAGACCTAATTTCAAAGTCAAGAAGACCTGAATTCAATTGTGTGACCCCTAAATAACCTTAAGAAACCAAGGCTGTAAGTTCAGAACAGCTGCTGATCTACATTGATAGAAGAATGGACCAAATTGTAGGTCCTGACCAAAATAACAATTTCATAACTGTGGGACCTCAGAGGATAAATACTCAGATGATTTTTTTAAATCTGGGATTCCTTTGAATATTCCCTCCTCTGATACAGATCAGAACCCAACCTTTAGTGGATTGTCTCTATGTTGATAGATTATTTCTATATTTTCCAAATAATCCAGTTGTCCCCTGGTGGATGCCTTTCCAGGCATGCAGCTCTCTGCACTTAGCCAAACTGGTCTTCTGACAACAGCCACAGTCCCTTGCCAGGGTCAACCTTGTAGACTTTCCAGCTTGGCTGAACCTGCCGGAGCTTGCACTGGCATAAACTCTGCACCCTACTCTACAATAAGGCATTGAAGAAGGACTTCAATGCAGTAACAATGATATCTCCCACTTGCATTTCACTTTACAAAGCCCTTTCTTCATAACTTTACCTACTAAGGTAAGTAGTGCAAGCACTGTTATCCCAAACTGTGACTCAGATGGGGGAAATGACCGTAAGGTCAAACAGAGCAAAGGGCAGAGCCAGGACCCCAACCCAGTTCTTTGGGTGCCAAGTCCAATCATCGCCGGGTCTCTGACATAATTAAATGAATTCAATAAACAGCTGAAGGTGTTATGCTAAGTTTGGGGGATACAAAGGCAAAAGTGGGAAAACTGCCCCTGCCCTGTAGTACTATGAGAATGATACAAGATAATTTGAGGAGAGAGCTCACTAACAGCTATGGTGATCAGGAAAGGCATTTCATAGGAGACAGAACCTGAGCTGAGACTTGAAGTATTTTAGGGTTACTAAGGGGTAGAATCACAGAGGATGGGCATTCCAGGCATGGGGGCAAGTTTATGAAAATGTACAGTGCAGAACAATATCATGGTGAGTTGTATAAGAGCAAAGAGGACAGCCTGTCTGGGACAGAGAGTACATGAAGGGAAGAAATGGGAAACAAGTCTAGAAGAGTAGCTGGCAGGTAGATTTCAAGACTTTCAATGACAAGCTGAGAAGTGTGTGTTTTTTCCAAAGAGCACTAGGGAGCTGCTGAAGATTCTTGAGTATAGAGGTGACATAACCAGACCTGTGCTTTAGGAAGATTATTTTGATGTACTGAAAAAAAGGGACATAAGATCTAAACTAGTAAGTGAATAGGGTCTTGGGGTCAATTAGTCAATAAAACACCTATGTGCCAGGCACAATTCTAAATTCTGGGAATATAAAAAAAATGGCAAAGACAATCGCTAATCTCAAGGAACACACAGTTTAATAAGAAAGACAACATCCAAATAACTATGTACAAACAAAATATATACAGAATAAATTTAAGATAGTCAACAGACAGAAGGCACTAGCTTTAAGTGTGGATTTGGAAAGGCTTCTTGGAGGAGACAGGACTTTAATTGAAAATTGAAGGAATTCAGGAGGCTAAGAAAAAGGAGAGGGTTCCAGGCATGGGGGATAGCCAGTAAAAATAACGAAAGTCAAAAGACAGAGTGTCTCGGGTGTGACGTATAAAAAGTTCAAGAGACATAATTTCTGGGTAATTAATCATTTTATTAATCATGCTAGCATGTAATTAAAGGGGCCAGTGACCTCTCAAATGCTAAAGACCCCTCATGGAATCTACTTGACTCTTGTATGCTCTTAGAAGAGTGGGTGTTCCTGAGTGTGGCAATTAACTCTGATTAGTTAACAAGTAATGAGAGAGAATAAATATTATAATGGAAGGTGGACCTATTCTAATGAGGGACCAGAAGATGTGATTTTGATCAGTTTTGGTCAAAGCAATTTATCTATATCCATATCATCCCTCTGACAAAAGGGAGAACCCACATTTTCCCAGGCCTGTCTGAGTAAAACACAATGGGCCAGAATCCATAAATTCACCTAAACTAAAATTTCTTTTACCTTTTGAATGGATCTGAGTTTTCCCTCTCAGTATCAGCCTTGCACTCCAAAGGCTGCCTGAATAACCTACAGGGTCTGATTTCTGAATGAGGATGTAGAAAAGGAGAAGAACCTTGGTACTAATTTAATAATTAATTATTAATACAAGAGAGAAATAATCATTTCTCTCATGAGGAACAGCAAAGGGATAGAATGTGTGAAAGTTAAAGGTGTAAGAAAACTGAGAAATTGGGAAGGGTCCAGGTATTGAGCCAAAGAGAGGGAACAGAAAGAAAGCTTTAGAATGGAAGTGTCGAACCCACAAAATTCTTGAGTACAGCCTAAACTAGAATAAAATGTAATTGGAAAATGTTTAGCAAAATAAATAAAAATACAATACAACAGATAATTTTAATTTGTGGTTTCTAAGTCAATAATTGGCTGGCAGGGAGTGTTTCTATTTGAGTTTGACACCACTGCTTTAGGGCATACAAATGCTTTCATCTCCTCTGCTGGTGACATTTCCAAAAAAGCACACACCCCACAGCCTTCCCCACTAAATCTATATACATGTGAGTTTCCCAGGAATTGGGTAGGCGTACTCTCCCCCACCCTACAGTGGGTACCAAACCTTGTATAAAGTCCTGTGGGCATGATGGTCATGGATATGCCAAGCTGCTATATGGACCCACCTATTGGCACCACCTGCCCCCATCTGGGATACCAAAAGTATGTCATGGCTCAGAAACACTGAAGGTCTGGGATCATATTTCTCAATTAGAATTTCTGAAAAAAAAATCTACCAATACTGCCACATAAAATAATGGCAGGGAAGAAGAAAGAGAAAGAAAGAAAGAAAAGAGTTTTCCTAGCAATTAGAGCTGAATTATTCACAACCTGTTAGACATTTTTTCCCCCTCTGATGCATCAGAATAAATTATCATTTTTCTCGAGTTTTAAATATCTTTTGAAGCAGGTTGGGTTTTGGCTGATGCAGCTGAAGCCAAATGCTTTCAAAGGGAAGCTGGGAGTTCTGCTCCACCCTTGGCCTCCTCCTCTGTCCTTGAACTTGCTTCCGGATAATGCATAAAAGCAATATTTCAACAATCTCTATTCCCAATGGATTCCCAAGATTGGCTTCCTTAGATTCTTTCAGACAGGAGTAGAATCAAGCTTTCTGAACAGGTTGTGGCCACTGGGTAAGAATGTAGGTCATTGGGTTGGCTAGGTAGTACAATGAGTAGAGCACTGACCCTGGATTCAGGAGAACCTGAGTTCAAATCTGGCCCTAGACACTTAACTCTTACTAGCTGTGTGACCTTGGGCAAGTCACTTAACCCCAATTTTCCTGCCCTCCCCCCTCGAAAAAGCAAAAAAAAAAGAATGTAGGTCATTCTTTTTTCCACACCCCCAGAATGATAACAATAATAATAAAACTACAACAATAACTCATTTCTATAGTACTTTGATATTTACAAAGAGCTTTCCTCACAAAAATTCCATGAGGAGGATAACATCATGAGATTTCAAGGTAGGAGGAAACTCAGACCTAATCTAGCCTAAACCCCTCCCAATGAGAAACCCAAAGCTCAGAGAAATTAAATGAAATAATATGATCACCATTCTGCAGAAAAGGAGACCACGGTTGGAAGAAGTAATCATTTTGCCCAATACTTGACAATTCATGTCTTCTGACTCCTAGACCAGAATTAAGACTTCTATTCCATGTGTACAGTGAGATATTGTTACTACATGAGAGTACCTGGTAATCATTATCACCCAATCCCTGAACATCTGTCTTGAAAAAAAAATCTCTCTCTCCTACACCCAGCATGAATAAATGTGCACGGATGGATAGACGAGTTAATGAAGAGCTGGAGTGATGAATTGATAGATGGATAGATGATGTATCTCAGGAAATTCTATCACCCTCATATCTCTGAAGTTTCCCCTCTTACCCTGTGCTGATCAGCAGATGACGATATGTCCAATAAGGCCAAGGAATCAGGCCAAATTCATCTGAGTCATATATTCAAGGGTTTTGGTTTGGCTGGGTTTCTTGGTCTAGATATCATAAGCCCTTAAAATCTTTCCCAGCACCTGCAATACTGAGGAGACATGTTAAAAATTCAATTGTCAACTTTATCAGAATATTATGGATACCAAGACTATTCTTAGAAGACATAGCAGTATTCCCACAAATAAAAGTATAATGGTTCTCTATCAATGAGAATCTTCAAGCAAAGGATAGATAACCACATGCCTTGGTGTCATCTAGACTCTGCTGTCCAGTCCAGTATCCACACATCCTTTGCTTTTCTCCCCAGTTGCTAGCATCTATCCCTCTGTCCCCTCCAAGTTACATTGTGTTTATTTTGCATATGTTTTATATCTACTGATGCATTGCTATATGTAAGCTCATTGAGGGCAGGAACAATTGCATTTTTGTGTTGATGTTTAATGCCTAACACATAGCAACTACTTAAAAACTGCTTATATGTCCTTGATTACTGTGGCTGCCTCATAATCCCCTGATCTCCCAGTCTTAAATCTGGTGCTTCCAAAATAATTTTCCTTAATTTAAGATCTGGCCATGTGATTCCCCAACTCAATCAACTCTGGTTGACTTCATCTTGTCTCTGGGATGGGAGTATTTTCACTTGTAGTCCTCCTAAAGGATCTGTACGTATATTTCATAGGGTCTGTGACCATGGGTAGGGAAAAAAATCTATATCATATTATAACATATTATATTATATCATATTATATACAATATTGTACATATAAGCTTTATTATATATTATATATATAATTATTATAACCTCTAACTGAAATTTCACATTTCCTTTTATTATAAATGTAGGCAATGAAAATTACTCTGTAGGCATATAAAATGTAGGCATAAAAAATTTGAGAAGGGTGTCACCTGACTGCCAAAGAAATCCATGACACACAAAGAAAGTTTTAAAACCCCTGCTTTAGGACAAAATATAATCTCTTCTGTTTAGCTTTTAATGCCTTTCAAAACCTGACCCAAAACTACCTTTCCATCCTCATTGGACATTACTCCCCTTGAGTGTTCTGAAGTTCCACCAAACTGGACTTTTCTCATTTCCACACATATGACACTTCTCCTGTCTCCATGCCTTTGCACTGGCTTACCTACATGCCTAGAATGAAATCTCCCCTTACCCTCACCTCATGGAGCTTCTCTACCTATAAGATGCTGCTGGAGTAGCATTTTCTGCATGAAGCCTGTCCTAACACCCCACCCTCAAAATGCTCATGCTAATGTCCTTCCTCCAAAATGGCTTTCTAATTAACTCCTGTGTATATATTTGTATTTGCTCACTTAATATTATGTATTTCTATTATAACATATTACATTATATCATTATAATCTATATTATTGATATATTACATGTCATTATAATATGTTATCTTGTTATTAATATTATGTTATTGTAATATAAAATTATGTGATATTTATGCATATGTTTCTTGTCTTCTCCATTAGAATATAGGGTCTTTATGAGTAGGAACTGTTTTATTCTTTATATCTGAATCCCTGGTACCTTTAGATCTCCAATATCTTTGCCAAGAAAACTACAAATGGGCTCATGAAGAGTTGAACATGACTGAACAATAAACCCTGTACCTAGCACAGTGCCTAACACATAGAAGGTACTTAATACTTACTGGCTGTTGATTAATAACGCTAAATTGGATTTTTCATTGTGTCTTAAAAGTTGTGTTGGGGTGGCTAGGTGGCACAGTGAATAGAGCACCAGCCCTGGAGTCAGGAAGACCTGAGTTCAAATCCAACCTCAGACCCTTGACACACTTAGTAGCTGTGTGACCTTGGACAAGTCACTTAACCCCAATTGCCTTGCCTTCCCCCTTCCAAAAAAAAGGAGTTGTGCTGTTGTTTAGTCATTTCAGTAGTATCAGACTTCATGATACCATTTGGGGTTTTCTTGGCAAAGATACTAGAGTGGTTTTACCATTTCCTTCTCCAATTTATTTTACGGATGAGGAAACTGAGGCAAAATCAAGTGACTTGCCCAGGGTCACAGAGCTAGTAAGTGTCTGAGGCCAGATTTTAACTCAGGAAGATGGAACTTCCTGACTCCAGGCCTGGCATTCTAACCATTGAGCTACCTAGCTGCTCCCACTTGAAAAGTACAAAACAGTTTTTTCACAGCAATGAGATAGAGCAAGCATTATTCTCCCCATTTTAGAGATGTAGGAAAGTTATGTGACTTACTTGCCCACAGTCACCCAACTAATAATCTTTGGAGCCCTGCAAAATCAGAACTCCTGACTTCAAGTCCAGAGCTCCATCTAATTGCGTCCCATCCCCCCAAAAAAAAAAAAAGGAAGAAAAAAATGGAGATGAATTTATACCTGTCACCTGCCCCAGGCTAAATTAGATAAGCCTCCTACTCTCACCTACTCCCCCTACATTAGTGGCATTATATGGTAGTAACAGATTTCTCTTCTCAGAATCATGGATTTTTAGAGTTGGGAGAGACTTCAGCAATCAACTAATTTAATCCATTCATTTTACAGATAAGGAAACAGATAGTGACAGAACTGGGACTGAAGCCCAGGTCTACTCACTTCTCAAACCAAACCTCTTTCCACCACACCAGAGTTAAAGTGAAAGCAACACAATGAAAAAATCAGCTTTTCAAATTAAGAAAAGATCTCGGCAATGATGAGTGATAATAGTTTGCATTCGAGTGTTTTACAATCTAAGAAGGCATTCCCTCTCATTAACACTTTGGAGGAATATATGTTATTATTCCCATTTAACAAATGGGGAAAGCAAGGCTCATTGATGTAACTTCCTTCCATCTCTAAAAGTGATAGGGTTTGGAACCCAGTGCTCATTCACCTATGTCACCTGGTTCCTATGAATAAAAGCTGTCACCAGATCATAGATCTAGAGTCGGAGGAGACCTCAGAGGTCATTTAGTCCACCGACCCTCCCACTTCACAGATGAAGAAGCTGAGTCCCATGTAGATAAAATGACTTACCCAACATTATAGGAAAGAGGCAGGATTTAAACCCAGATTCTCATTTTATTTTACCATTCAACTTCTCTGGTATTGAATATTCCATATCATGTTTTCATCACCAAAAGAAAGACAGGAATTTTGTGAAAGAAAAAAAAACACAGGGAGAGTGGTTTTAGAGCTACACTATCTGACTGGTGCTTGTTCAAGGACCCTGGCTTACGGCCTGTATTAATACTGTATTCGATCAGTCCAACAAAAAATGCTTCTATCTGGTGCCCCAGTTTCAGAAGAAACATGAAGGCAAAGGAAATAGATCTATTTATGAAATGTTCTCAGCCATGCTAGTCCATTAGAACAAGAAACAAAAATCAAAGCAACAATTTGATTAGGACATCATTGGGATAAACAACCCCAAAGTGGCAAGTGGTCCGAAAATGTGGAATGTAATTACCTAATTAAAATAGACATTTTTCTTTCAAAGAGGCTCAGAGTTAGAAGGGACATTAAAGCTCATCTATTAAATTCCTACTCCATACAGAAGTCTCTCCAAAAACCTCCCTTACAGGTGAACATCCAGCTGCTCGAATACTTCCATTCTCGGGGAGCTCACTATCTCCCAAGGTACCCTCTTCCACTGTTGGAAAGATTTACCTTTGAGAAATCCATCCTTATTTTGAATCAGAATATGCATCCTTCTGACCTTCTAGAATAACAGAATCCAAGAGTTATAAAACTAGTATCAGGGATGCCAAACCTATAATAGCCAGAAACACTGAAGAGCTTAGACCACTGGGATGCTAAATTACCATTGGAGATACTGAGCTTCCCAGAGTCAGAAGTATATGAGGTTCAGTATCCTAAGACTCAGAACCACTAGAAACAGAAATTAATCACATTTCCATTTCCATAATCAGTTAAGACCCTAGAACCTGATAGACAGCACCATTGCAGACCTCCTAACCATGAGAGTCATAGAAAGCCAACTTTGAAAAAGATTTTAAGTAATACTAGGCCCTGAGACTTGATTTTTTTCAACTGTAAAATGAAGAAGTTAGGCTAAATGAAGTCTGCTATGGTCCTTATCTCTAATCTGTGTGCACCAAAGATAAAAGGAGGGGCCTTTGCTTCTAAAGGCTCAAAGGTCAGAAGCTGAGTGTTTGTTCCATATCAGGTCATTTTTTGAAGGTGCCTCATTTCTCACCATCTTGGAGTAAGGTTCACTTCAGGTATGGAGTATGTGTTCAGAGAAGTTCCTGCAGACCTGATTTCCATGTAATTATTCCCCTGCCATCAGGGTTTCAGTAATAAAAGTAGAGGGACCAGACTGATTCCATACACAGTCATCATAGGACTTTAGAGTATGAGAATCCAAATCAACTAGTCGCCCCCCATTAACGCAGATCCAGAGTCATCATGAACTGAAACAAAAATTTTCTGTCTTCATCTTTTCTCATGTATTCATTCCTCTCTACTACCACCATACTCCTCTACAATCCATACCTTTCTCTTCCTTCCCATTCCACTGTGCCTTCTAGAATGCCTGCTCTGTTGTTAATAAACTTTCCTTTATCCCAGATGATGTGACTTCATATTTTTTCCATCTTCTTGGAATAATGGAAAACTGACTCTTTCTAGTGGGTATTGCAACCTCACTAGGACTGGATGCTTCATCTCTCAAGCAGCCTGGATACCTTGGCCAGAAAGAAGAGTGGGGATACTCCTTGCTCCACACTCCCACTTCTGTAATTTCCCTTTATCATCAACAAGCTGTATCTTTTGAGGTTCTTCCCAGCATCTTTACCACCCAGTTTAAATCCTTATCACAGTTATCTACCACCTTCTGGGTCATTATCCCTTCTTTCTCAAGAGCTCGGTACTCAACTCACATTCTTCCACCTTTATACTTGGGGACTTTAATATACAAGTTCAAATACTCTGACTTCCCATTTTATGAAAATTTGCTACTAAACTAAAGGAGCTCACAGCAAATTTATATTTTCTAATATCATATGCCATATAGTGATCCTTTTCTTCCTCCCTAAATTACTAATAGAGAAATGCACATTAAAACAAATTTGAGTCACCCCTTCATACTTATCAGATTTTCTAATGTGACAGAAAAGGAAAATGACCTTCAATGTCTCAAATGTGAGTATATCTCAAAAACTGAGTATAACAATGCACTATTGGTATAGTCATGAACTGATCTAACCATTCCAGAAAACAATTTGGAACCATGGCCAAATGGGTTATAAAACTACATACCTTTTAACCCAGTTATACCACTACTAGGTCTGCATCCTAAAGAGACCAAAGAAAAAAGGAAATATAAGTGTGTGTATGTATGTGTGTGTGTATGTATGTATGTATGTATGTATGGACAAAAATAGTTATAGCAACTCTTTGCGTTGGCAAAAAACTGAAAATTTAGGGAAATGCCTGTTAACTGGAAAATGGCTAAACAAGTTGTGGTATACAATTGTGATATAATATTAATGTGTTGTAAGAAATGACGGAGGAGGTAGTTTCAGAAATACTTTGTATTTGAACTGATGCAGAATGATGTAAGCAAGACCTGTAGAACATTGTACAAAGTAACAGCAACATTGTAATGATAATCAACTGTGAAAGATTTAATCACACTGATGTAGAAGTATGTGTGTCAATTATGAGAAAAGAAAGAAATGTTGGCATGTAATATACCCAGAAAAAGGAAATTGACTTGCAACAAAAGATTACATTGTGAAAAACTGGACATACTATTATTAGGGGAAATTAATTTAACATAATAACCTTTAAGCATTCCTATGGAGAAAACTAGAGGCTTTGAAAGGCAAACATAATGGACAAAAGAAACTTAAAAAGAAGCTAATATGAATAATTTTAAAAGGCTAAGTAAAAATCTAATTATTACATTCTAAAAGGAAGAAATTAAACTAAGGGTTAATCAAGAGACAGAGATAAATTATAGGCTTGGGTGTTTAAAAAGAGAAGTTTTGTACAGTTAGCAGTTGTAACTATGTAAAAAATTTGAAGCAAGCTTCTATGATAAAGGCTTCATTTCTCAAATGTATAGAGAGTTGAGTCAAATTTATAAAAATAAGAACCATTACCCAATTGATTAATGATCAAGAGATATGAACAGTTTTCAGATGAAATAATCAAAGCTATCTATAGTCATATAAAAATGCTTTAAGCCACTGCTGATTGGAGAAATGCAAATTAAAACAATTCTGAGGTACAACCTCATACCTATTAGATTAACTAAGAGGACAGAAAAGAAAAATGATAGATGTTGGAGGGGATGTGGGGAAAATGAGACATTAATGCACTGTTGGCAGAGTTTCAAACTGATTCAATCATTCTCTAGAGCAATTTGGAATTATGTCCAAAGGGCCATAAAAATCATGTATACCCTTTGACCTAGCAATACCACTACTAGATCTGTATCCAAAAAGAGATTTTTTTAAAAAAGACGTATATGCACAAAAATATTTATAACAGCTCCATTCTACTGGAAAATAATTAGAAATTGAGGAGATGTCCATCAATTGGGGAATGGCTAAATAAATTGTGGTATGTAATTGTGATAGAATTGTGTTATAAGAAATAATGAGCAGGATGCTCTCAGAAAATCTTGGAAAGACATGAGCTGATGTAAAATGAAGTGTACTGTGTACAAAGTAACAACAATATTGTAAGATAATCAGCTGTGAGTGACTTAGCTATTCTCAGCAATATAATGGTCTAAGACCACTCTGAAGGATTTAGGATGAAAAAATGCTATCCATCCCCAGAAGAAAAACTGATAGTGTCTGAATATAGATTGAAGCATACTTTTTTTTTAACTTTCTTAATTTTTCTTGATCTATGTTTTCTTTCACAATGAGACAGAGAGAGAGAGAGAGAAAGAGAGAGAGAGAGAGAGAGAGAGAGAGAGAGAGAGAGAATATTAAGGAATCTGATATTGGGTTATTTTGTTTGACTATATTAATTTGGTGGGGAAAAGCAGTGATAGATGCAGAAGAAGAAAAAGGGAAGAAAAGAGCATCAAATGAAATATTTTAAACTACACAGAAGATATCTGAAAGAAATTCAGAAGAGAACCAAGGTAACAAGCAGGGCAGTTTTGTTATTATTATGTTAAATTCAATAGACTTTTTTTAAAACTAGTTGTACATTACATAAGTTTACAATTTCATATACAATTCTCTTTTTTTGTTCTTCATTGTATATTGAAATGTTGATCTTTAAGTTAAAATTTTTTTTAAATTGATAAAAGAGATTGGTGACTCCAGTACTATATAAAACTGAATTCTTTTTTTTAAAACTTTTTTTGAAGATACAGGTATTTCAGTGAACCACAAACTTAATATGAGCCAATAGTGTGATATTACTGATAAAAAAACTAAAGATGTATACATTCTTAGTCCACCCCACTAATAGCCATTGGGTGCCCATCTTTTGGTCACGGGAAATGAGGCTATATACATGACTTTTTTTAGGAAATCAATTCTAAAAAGACCAATAGCCAAGCTCTAGATTACCCGTAGCTCCTAGGGACTGTTTGGTTTTACACTGAGTTAAACAAAGGGTCATTTACAAATGCTCCAATTCCTACGTCATCAGGGTCTTCACTCACAGATATTCATCAGTCACTCCAGTTTCCCTTATCGAGGTGAAGAGGGTGGTCCAGCTAACCTATATCACTGGCCCTCAGGCTTCTTTGCCTAGCTCCCTGAAAAGTCTGTTTCATGTCTTTCTACCCTGACTCCTTTCCCATTCCAAATTTCAAGTGTTCTATCTTCCTCTTTCCTCTCTCCTTCCCTTATCTTTCTTCCCTTCTTCCTTTTTTCTGCAGTCACAGAGAAAACTAGTTTTCTTCTGTCTATTCTTTCCCTCAGTTCTGACCAAGATACATACTAGGAATTTCCCTGATTCCCTAATTGGCAGTGATCTCTTGGCCTCCACCATTTTCCTTTAGCTTCTTCAATCAATCAGTTAACAAACATTTATTAAATACTTGCTATGTGCCCAGCATTATGCTAGTTTCCAAAGATGCAAAAACAAAAATGCCCAAAACCACGCCCTCTAGGAACTTACATCTTGCTGGGTGAAAACAACATGTACTTAGAGAGGCAAACACAAAATACAGTTATCCCTTCCATATCATGGGGGTTAAGAAAGGCACCCCGGGGGACAGAGCCACGATGGCAGCGTAGAAGCAGCAAGGTCCCACAGCTCCCATACCGCCACCCTAAAAACCCAGAAAATATGAGCCCAGACAAAGTCTAGGAAAGTCTAGGACTCTCAGACTCACAAAAATACAGAGAACACACCTCTCGCTGAAGGCAGCTCGGCAGCAGGGGCTCAGCGCGGCAGCCAGAACGGAGGCTGGAACAGCCTGAAGCTGAGACCAGGGCCAGGCCTGGGACGGTGGGAAGGAGCCGGGTTGAGCTGAGCTCAGCGGGCACCACAGCCAGTCTGCACAGGTTCTACAGCCTCCAGCACCTCCACATCTGCCAAGGCGTGAGGAACAGAACGAGAGAGGGGCAGCTCCCCAACGGAGCAGAGACCTGGCCAGCCCAAAACCGCAGCAGCCAGGCAAGGCCCCAGGGCGGCCACGAGGAGCAGTGGAGCCTCCCAAACAGCAGCGTGAGTCTACTTCAAAGAAAATCTAAAGCACCTGCCTGAGGGGAGCTTCGGTCAGAGACGGTTAGTGAAAGTTGAAACTTTGAAAATTAATTTGGGGGTGATAAAGCAGTTCAGCCATTCTGCCCCCGGGGCAAATAAGCAGTGGGGGAAGGGAATTGCTGGATCCACGGAGGCCCCCACCAGGCTGCTTCAGAGCCCCTGGCCTGCGGACTCCACAGGGGGGCTGAATCAGTTGATCAGGGCCAAGTGCTCTTGTGTTGAGCGGCCTGGATCCGGATCACAGTCTTGGGTGGAGGTCCTGGGGTGCACTTTCAGCAAGCCAAAGCTGGGGGGGACTTGCAACACCCCCCTAATAGATCCGGCAGTTGGGAAATTACTCTCATTGAATTTGGCTTAGGGAAGAAATGGCATAAACTCTAAACTGGGCATCATGTCACACAGAAGAGTAGGGGGCATG
>CM053599.1:110775459-110807778 GCA_028646575.1 Pseudocheirus occidentalis | reverse complement strand
TGACAGGGGAGGAATTGCAAGAATCTAGTATTTAAAGCTATACAATCAAAGGCAACTGGGAAATAATACATACAGGGACGGGGGCAGGGATCTCCTCCTTGCCTTGCTAGAAAGCTAGAGGGGTGTTGGAAGAGGGCATAAAAGGGAACAGATTGTAGGAGGGGTCTTACAGTTGGATCAATGTTCTGGGTTGGGGGGTAGGGGCAAAAAGGGGAGAAAATTGTAACTCAAAACCTTGTGGAAATGAATGATGTAACCAAGAAAATAAATTAAAATTTAAAAAAAAATCCTATTGAGATCATGGGTCTTAGAGCAGTGATTCTCAACCTTCCTAATGCCGCGACCCTTTAATACAGTTCCTTATGTTGTGGTGACCCCCAACCATAAAATTATTTTCATTGCTACTTCATAACTGTAATTTTGCTACTGTTATGAATCATAAAGTAAATATCTGATATGCAGGATGTATTTTCATTGTTACAAATTGAACATAACCCACAGGTTGTGAATCGCTGCCTTAGAGGTAGAAGGATCCTTAGAAGTCATCTAATCCAACATCTCATTATACAGATAAAGAAACTGAGTCCTGGTAAGGGGAGATTAGCTCAAAGTCATGCAGGTAGCAAGCAGAAGAGGAAGGGTTCTTACTGAAATAGGAGAGGAGGCATGGTGGTTAGAGAGCAAGATTTGGAGTCAGGAGAACCAAAGTTCAAATCTTGCGCCTGATGCTAGCCGGGTTTCCAGTTAACTCAGCCTTTCTAAGACTGTTTCCTCATTTACATTAGGAATAAAAGCTCATAGTTTATTATGATGATCAGATAAGAGAAGGTATACAAAATGCTTTAGAAATCTCTCCTTAAACTTAGATGAAAAATGCTATCCACCTCCTTAGAAAGAAGTGATAGAGTCTGAGCATAGATTGAAGTATATTATTTTTTACTTCATTTTTTCATGGGTTGTTTTTTTTGGTCTGTGTTTTCTTTCACAGCATGACTAATATGGAAATGTTTTGCATGACCACACATGTATAATCAATATCAAATTGCTTTCTACCTCAGGGAATGGGGAGAGGAAGACGGGAAGGAGAGAATTTGGAACTCAAAATTTTTTAAAGAATATTAAAATGATTTTTGGCAAGTAATTAGAAAACACAAAATATTGTTTTAAATAAATAAGTAAATATTTCTTTAAAATGCTATATAATATCTACCACATTACTTTCTATATCCAATTTACCTGTCATGCTCAGGACCTTCCTCTGAGTCTCTTAAAATTACATGAGCATCAGTACAGCAAATAGGTTGTTCATCTTTCATTCTTGTTACCTGACCAGTTTAGCCTCTTTTTACAGCCATATATCTCTTATCTGTTCTCCTTTACCTCACCTCTTACACATAATTTGTCAATGTTAATATGCCTCAATCAACTTATATGCAACATATATTCCTTCCTTGCCCTTTGGGTGACCTACCCTTTAGACTCTTCAAAGACTCTAGAACTTCTGCCCTTCACAGCCATAAAGCAGTTTCTAGGCTCTTTTGGCCTCCCTGGTGTGGCAAATTTTGTGCTGCATAAAATGTTAGGAAATTTATTCCTTTTCCATTTTTAGCAAGCTGTTTAAGCTGCATGTCACAGCTTTTTCTTGCTTTTTCACCTTCTATTTTAGTGTTTATTTTTTATCCATGGTCTAAGAATTTTATGACCTTACTGTCACAAAAATAATTTCATAAGGACCTTGAATTCCCTTCTAACTCCAGGATTCTGCGACTTATGTGGAACTTTCATGTACTTTTCCCTTTCTTTACATGTTCATCACATTATTTGTGAATGTGTGTTTGTTTGTTTTGAGGAAACTAAGACTTACAGAGTCAGAATATGAGCCCAGGTCTCTGCCTCTGGCTCTTTCCATTATATCATGCTGCCTAATAATAATAGCTGGCATTGATTTATCATTTTACAAAAATGTTTCGTGACCAAAGTATTATTATTAGCCTTACTTTCCAGATTAAAAAAAAACAAAGGCTTGCAGAAGTTAGGCAATTGGACCACAGATAAACAACTACGTAGAATAGGAAGCAGGATTTGAACTCATGTCTTGCCTTACTCCAAATCTAGCTCTCTTTCCAATATATTATTCTGTTCCTCTGCATGTAAGGACCTAATTCAGAAATGAATGATTCAGAAATGGTGAATTTGGGCTTTCCTGATGAGATATTGGCAATTCCATTTATTGTGATATAACTTGCAAAAATATTCTCATGCCCCTGCACCTTCTGACACTCTTCTTGAAGAAAGTATTCATGATATACAAGCATGAGACTTCTGTTTAGGTGACATTCCTTTCATTTCTTCATTTCCTACCAGCTGCACTCCTTTGCATGCCATTAAGCCCACAGAAACCTCATTATCCTACAATATCATATCAGCCCTGTTACTCATACCTCCTCAGTGCCCTTTGCTCCTTAGACTCTTTTGAGTTGAGGGTAGAGAAGACAGCTCCTCTCAAAACTTCCATTTAAGATAGGCACCAAGGCCAACCATCTCTTCATTTTCCCTCGGACATAATCATGACCCTCCAGATTTTTTTTTCTCTTTCCCCTTTCCCACCTTCAGCTTCCTTTTGTGTGTTGTCTCTTCCTCCTCCCTTCCATTAGATAATAAATTCCCTGAAGGCAAGGACCATCCCTCTCTTTCATATTTAGATCCCCAGTGCTTAGAACAGTGTCTGGCATATACTTAATATTTATTGATCGACTAAATGGTTTCTCAATTCAGCTCTTTCCATTGCTGCAGTGCTTTAATTGTTAGAAAGTCTTTCCTTTATAATACATGGAAATCAGTCAACCATAATGTCTGTAAAAACCTTTACAGAATATGAGGTGCTATATAAACATGTTTTTCATCATGTTTCAGTGTCTTTCCTTATGCCTACTTTTGCATTGAGGTCACTCCTTGTTAAAGCACACATTGATTTAATTTGGAAGATTTTATCAAGTTCCTCATATAATGTCTTCGCCTCTTCCTCCTTTGCATCAGATGTTGGATAAGCTGCACTTATCTTCATGGCATTAACCTCAATACGAGTACTACATGTAAGATGACTGAGTAACACGTGAAGTTAAGTTTCTGGTGGCCTTTGAATGTACAACCCAACTTATGCTTTTATTTGCCTCTCCAAAGAAGACCCAAGAACCATTTCTCCTTTGAACTGCAGTGTTCTTCTAACTCTATTCACAAGGAGACAGTCAATCCTGAGATGATTCAGTTTCTCTAGTAGTATACTGGCCTGTTGGTTGTTGCGTAAGCATCTGACATTTAGAGTATCAGCAATTAAATTAATATTTACAGATAATCTAAAACTGTTTGATTCTTTGTCCCCTCTGCCTCTTTTTTTTAACCACTCTCTCACCAACACTGAAGCAGCAGAGGGAGATGTACAGGACTGAGGTGGCACAAGTAAGTCTACTTGTAATGAGCCTCACTATAGGCTGATCTTTAGACAGCACACAGTTGTTCACAGGGACCACAATCTGGGCTTTTCCAGCATGACCAAATCTGACAGATTCTAAACTCTACTGTCACTGCCTTTTACCTCCATACCATGATGAAGCTTCAAAATAAAAAAAATTTTTGGAAAGATCAACCCCTTACCTAAAAAAAAAAATATCTTCTCAAGAATGTCTCTGAGAAACAGTGAACAGGTGCTTAAATGCCTCCAGTCATGGGAAACTCCCCACCTCTTGTCAGTGCATTCTGTTATTGGATTGTTCTAATTTTTAGGAGGTTCTTCTTAATGTTGTATGGGGATTGGCCTATCTTTAATATGTGCAAAATGCTTTATAGACTGTTAAGTGTCATATAAACATCATTAGTTATAATTACTATTATTTACTATATTTGGCTCTGCCTTTAAGCCAAAAGGGTCCATGAATATGAATGGGAAAAAAATATATTTGTTTTCAATTAACTAGGAAGCGAAATTTAGCATTTCCTTCACTTATCTAAAAAATATTCTGAGAAAAAGATTTCACCAGACTACCAAAGGAGCCCATTATAAACATTTAAAAAATGGTTAAGAACCCTCACTCTAAGCAAAAGGATGGGTTCCAGCAGTGGGGATGGTCTACAATGCCTTTTGCCCAGTCTACCCTTTGATGAAAAAGCCCACATTGGCAGAAAGCTGTGGAACCAGGATTAGGGGTCATTTTGCATCTATAGAACAGAGCAAAGCTAATCATAGCCCTCCAGAGAGATGGTCACATGGCAGTGACCTTATTAGAACCACATTTAAATGGTTCACATACTATAATTGATTCATTGGTCTCTTCTAACATTTCTATCCTCTTCCCTCCCCTCCTCTCCCTCTCAATCTCCTAGTGTCTCACACTGTGATATTGAGACAGTAGATATTCAATAAGGGTTTTCTGAATTAATAGGGACGTGGACTGGACCTGCAGTTTTTTCATTGTAGGAAAAACTTCCAGGTGAGGAAATTCCCATTACCATGTCTCAGCTAAATTGCAAACTCCTTGAGATCAAATCCTGTTTCAATTGTGTCTTTGTTTCTGTCAAGCATAGGGCCTGCACACAGTAGGCTCTTGCTAGGTGTTTGTTCATTAACCATTTGTTGATAGATGGACTACTTCACCACCTTTAAGGTGATAGCTCCATCTATCAATAAACAATTAAGCAACGGGCATCTATTAAGTACTTCCTACCAGTCAGGCACTGGGCTAGGCACTTAATATACAAATTAATAAGTGAAATAAAGGTCTTTGCCTTCAAGAAACTTGCCATCTAGGTAGGGGAGACAGTGTATGCTTAGGAATACAAAAGATACACAAAATAAATTTAAAGTAATCTGGGAGGGAAGATACTAGCAGCTGGAGCAATCAGCAAAAGCTTCATGTAGAAGGTGGTGTTTGAGCTCCGTTTTGAAAGAAAATGGGGATTGAGGAGGGAATCTATTCTAGGCATGAGATGCAGCTCCTGCAAAGACATCAAGATGAGAGATAAAGTGTTGTGTATAAAGAACAATGATAGAACCATTGCTCCATGGGGCTGATTTAGCAATGATGCAGCTGTCCATCTTCATGGAAAGCTGTTAGACTTGACCATACCAAACCCTACTAATAAACCTTAATGTACTGTCTGCCCTGAACTACACTGACCTAACAAAGTATAGGTCTTGATGCTAGTGTGGAAGATTTCTTCATTATCTGGGAGTCTTGCCCAATGGGGCTGAGGGGGAGACCGGGTAGAGGAACTCACAGCAGGAGAGATTTGATGCGAGTTTTGGCAAATTTCTCGGTATGTGTTGGGTTTTTTTGAATGTGTGCCCAGAGACTGCAGCACTTGCTCCCTTTTTAGAACTCCCCAAATAAAGGCAGACAGGAAGCCCAAAGTTTTCTGTAAGGGATGGAAATTCCTCTTCTGATGACTTGAAAGGAAACACATCAGGATGAACAAGTAGAGACTAGATTAGAAAGGTAGGCAGACCAGCCAAGAGACCTCAGACAAATGACCCTTACCATCTCCCCCTTAAGGATCCCTGAACAAAGGCTATCTTTTTCAGGTTAAGACTCCCAAAGAAAGTTACAGATGTCAGGGTATGGTCCAGGGACAAACACCCAGCCCCTCAATAAGAGTGGACTGATTTGAGCCTCTTAAATCTTGGAATCGAATTATTACCCAGCTATTCCTCCCCTGAGGGTAACTCTCTAGCCTCCCAGGAAGTTGGCTTTACTAGTTCCTCTCCAGAAAGTTTAAGACATATTTGTTCCAGTACTGAGACTCAAATTATATCATTAGAGCCAACTTCTCATTTCTCTCTCTTCTTCATTCGTCAACTCAACTTTTATCTTATCATCAAATCCTGTGGATTTTTCTATCATACTACCTTTGAGATTCCAATGAAGTAGAAATGTCACTGCTTCCAGTCCCTCCCTCTCTCCAATATATCCAATATATGCCAAAATCATATTCCCAAAACTCGTATCTGGCTATGTTATTTTCCTACTCAAAAATATTCAATGCTTTCTTGCTGCCTCTAATATCAAAACAGAAAATACTTAGCCCAGAATTAAAGGTCTTCTATGATCTGTCACCCATCTCCCTTCTCAGTTTTATTTTATATCACTACTCTTCACACAAATTCTTTTTCCTTCAAACTGGTCTATCAGCTGTTTTCTATGTGTAATATATTTCCCACTTCCATGGCTTTGCATAGGGTAAACTGCATGTTTGGAATGCACTCCCCCACCCCCACCTCTACTTCTTATACTCTTCACCTTCCTTCAAAGCACAGCTCAGGTACTATGTACTACACAAGACTTCCCCTGATCCACTAAGTTCTTAGTTCTTTCTACTTCTTAAAATTACCCTGAATGGCTTCTTATATACTTTGTGTTGACTTTTCTGTTTATACAGTGTGCCCTCTTTCTCCCCCTAGTAGAATGTAAACTCCTCCAGAGCAGGGAATGTTTTGTTTTTGTTTGTATCCTCAGTGCCTAGCATAAAGCCTTGCTTGAAGGAGTAACTTAAAAATGAAATCAATTCAAATGGAGACAGAAAAAAAGGTTTGAATCTGAGATTTGACATTTCCTAGCTTTGTGACCATTAGCAAGCTACATCATTTCTCTCAGCCTACAGAATACATTCATGTTAATAGTTCATCCGTTGGTACCTCAAGCTCAACATGGCCATAGCAGCGCTAATTACCTTTTATCCTGTTCTCCCTTCTGAATTCTTATTTCTGTCAGTAAGACTACCATTCCCTAGTGTCTTGTGTTTAAAACCTTGGCATTACTTCTGACTCTTCCAGCTACCTTCTCTCATATTCGATCAATCCTCACAGATTGATGGAACCTCAAAGTTACAATGGCCATCTACTCCAACCCAGACTTGAATAAGTATCCTCCTTGCAGCACAACATTCCAGCCTTGGCTTGGTGGCCTGTAGTGAAGGGAAATTAACTACCTACATTTTTAGATAGCTTTGATTTATTGTTCAGTCATTCAATCATGTCCAACTCTTCATGACCCTGTGGACCTTATCACATCAATGTTGTCCATGGGATTTTCTTGGCAAAGATGCTAGAGTGGTTTGCCATTTCCTTCTCTAGTGGATTAAGGTGAACAGAAGTTAAAAGACTTCCCTGAGGTCACATAGCTAGTAAGTGTCTGAGGACAGATTTGAACTCAGGTCTTCGTGACTCCAGACCCAGTGCTCTATCCACTGAGCCACTAGCTGCCTCATAGCTCTGATTAAGGTCCTACAATCAGAGGATCTTAGGTTCAGAGCTGAAATGGGTTGTAGAGAAAAACTAGTTCAATCTTTGCATTTTCCAGAAGAAAAAAATAAGGAACAGAAACATTTAATGGTGTACCTGGGGTCAAACAGGTTTTAAGTGGCAAAGAGCAGGACTGGAAATCCTGTAATTCCAATTTCCTTAAATCAAACCTAAATTTGTCCCTTGAAACTTTCACCCATAGTTCCTAGTTCTGCTCTCTGGCCAACCCACACAAGTCTCATCTCTTTTCCACATGATGGTTTTTCAAGTCCTCAATGGCAACCATCACATCTCCCTCTTAGTCCTCTCCTCCAGACTACATATCTCTAGTTCCTTCCTTCAATACATTCTGGTTACCTTCCTCTGGAAGTTTTCCAATCTATCAATATCCTTTCTAAAATGCAGTGCCTAGGACTGATCACAGTATTCCACATGTGGTCTGAGCAGGGCAGAAGATAGCAGGACTATTACCTCCTTATTCCAGAAAGGAATGTGCCTTCTTAATATAGACAAGGTGAAAACGGCTCTTCTGTCTGCCACATTGCATTGTTGTCATCTCAAACAAAGCTAGCAGCTCATTACAAACCCCAGTCTTTTCAATAAAAACTAGCCTAACCATGCCTTCCCCATATTGTATTTGTGATGTTGACTTTTTTATTTAATATAGTAGTCTTAGTTCTATTTTAAGACTAGTTTAAAACTGGAATGCTTTAAGACTAGTTTGAAAAAGCACTAAGACTTTTTGTGAAATATTATATATGAAAAATATATACAAAGTAATTTCTGGGACCCAGGAATTAGGAACTAGAGAATCAGGAAAGTTTCCTGTAGGAAGTAGTTGCTGAGCCTCTTGAGCATGTGAAGGTAGCCAGGAATTCGATAAGGCAAAGATGAAGAAGGAGCTATGTTCCAAACATGGCAGACAGCCTGGGAGATGGAATACCATGTATTTTTGTTGTTGTTTAGTGATTTCTGTGATGGCCAACTTTTCATAATCCCATTTGGTGTTTTCTTGGCAGATACCAGAGTGGTTTGCCATTTCTTTCTACAGCTCATTTTACAGAGGAGGAAACTGAGGCAAACAGGGTTAAGTGACTTTCTCAGGATGACACAGCCACTAAGTGTCTGGATTTGAATTCAGTTCTTCCTAATTCCAGGCCCAGTATTCAATTCCATGTACTGCCTACCTGTCCCAATACCATGAATATGCAATAATAAACAGAGTGAACCAATTTTACTGGAATATATAGAGTGGTTGAAGGAGAGTAATGACACAAAAGGCCTGTGAAGGCAGGCTGGGGCCAGCCTCCAAATGGTTTCAAAAGTCAAACAAAGGCTTTTGCACCTTATCTGAGAAGCAAGATAGAGAAACCACTAGAGGTTTTTGAGGAGAAGAGCCAGACCTGCACTTCAGCAATATTTCTTTGAAAGTTATGAGAGATGATGAATTAGAGACATTGAAGTCCATTAGAAGGGTACTACAGTTGTGCATATGGGGATGGGGGCTGAACTGGAGCTGTGTCCACATAAGCAGAAGGAAGAGGGCCCGTGGGATGAGAGTAAGACTTTATATTTATCTCTCTTCAATTTCGTATGATTAGATTCAGCCCAAAGTTCTAACCCATCAAGATCTTTTGAGATTCTAATCTGTCATGCAATTTATCAGCTATCCCTTGTAGCTTTGTGTCATCTGCAAATTTAACAAGCCTTCTGTCTATGCCTTTAAGTAAGTTAGAGATGAAAATCTCCAATGCAGGTTCCTGGGGCAGGCAGTCCAATGAGCTCCTGCCAGGCTGATTTCAAACTATTTATGACTTCTCTTTGAGTCCTGACATTCACCCAGTTCTGAGTTCATCTAATTATGCCATCATTGAGCTCACATTTCATCTTTTCCAAGAGAATAAGATAAGATACTTTATCAAACACTTGGCTAAAAATCTAGTTAACTGCACCTTTAACATTCCCTTAACCTACCAGTTTAATAACTTTTTCCCCAAAAATGGAAATAAAGTTCATCTAGAGTGCCCTATTCTTGAAGGTCATGCTTATTTTTGGTGATGATCACTTCCTTTTATAAATGATTCACTAACCCTCTCTTTAGTAATCCATTCTAGAATTTTCCAAGAAATTAAAACCAAAAGAGAGTTTCCATTCTCTTCCCTTTTTAAGACTGGGAGTATCTATCCTTTTTTAATCCAAAAGTACCTCTTTTTTCTCTAAGATCTATTAAAATACTCAGGACTGGGACTCAGGAATCACGTCTAGAGTTCTTCCAAAACCCAAGGATATTAGTTCATCTGGCCCAGTTTGTCTTGAACTCCTCAAAGGCAGCTAAGTTCTCTCTTACTACCTCCTGACTTACCTTGGGTGTCGGCTCCCTATTAGTCATTTTTATTTTGTCCTTTGCAGCTTAAAGACCATTCTCCATGTTTGAAAGAGAATGAAGTAACTCAATCTCTTTTGCGAGTTATCATCCCATCTCCATTGAACAGCGGGCTTATGCCCTCCTCTTGTACCCAATGTAATGTGAGTGTCAACCTTGGATAGTAAAGGCCTTCCTTACCTGCCTGGTCCACCACTATAATAACCTACCCTTCCAGTAGGCATTCCCACCTCAACTCTCTTCCCCCAACCTTATAATTCATCCTTTATACAGTACCAAACATCTTCCTTTTGTATATCTCTAATCTCCTCATTCTGCTCAAAAGTCTTCACTATAAGTCTTTCCACTATTTTTTTAGTGGAGTTCAGCCTCCTAACACTCAAAGGCCCAACACAATCTGGTGCTATTCTATTTTTCCAGACTTTTTGGAGGGAAAGGAGAGGGGAGAATGTGGTATCTGGTCTATGATTTCATTGGTTTAACAACTTCTAGTGAGGAAATTTCCTCTGCCAAAGCAGATCTGTGACTATTCCATAGTTTAGGCTAGCTCTCTATCTACTACATTAGGCTGCCTCTCTGACTTCTGCTAATGCCTTCCATGTACTCTACATTCCAACCAAACAGGACTGCTTGCCATCCCCCGAGCTTGTCTCCCACTTCCTCCCTCCAAGGTTTTGCTTGGGATAGCCCCTATCCCTAGAATATCCTGCCCCCTTAACCTGTTGAATAGTTATCCACACTTGAGAGTAAAACTCAAATACCATCTTTGCCCCAAAAATACTTTCCTAATTCCTCCCACAAATACTCTCATTTTCTTTCTCTCTCTCCTTCTCTCCCTCTCTCCCTCTGAATTTCACACACACACACACACACACACACACACACACACACACACACTCAGTAATGGGCTTTTTTTTTCCTATATACCCCACATAGGACTTTGTTTATACTTTGCTGATGGCCTCATCATGCATTTCTTTGTGTTATAATTATACATGTGGGCTCCTAAACTGATCTGTAGCACTAGTCCTTTCATTTCTAGAGTAGCCACTGTCACTTCTCTACTTCATATTTATTAGTCTCTTTACATTTATTTTTGTATATTCTTATATTTACATGTTATAACCCCAGATAGGAAGAACATAAATAAGCATGTATTAACCACCAAGTACCAGGCATTGTGCTAAAGCCTTTACAAACATGATTTCATTTGATTCTCACAACAACTCTATGAGGTAGATGCTATTATTATGCCAATTTTACGGTTGAGGAAACTAAGACAGACAGAGGTTAAGTGACTTGCTCGGGGTCATGCAGCTAGTGTCTGTGGCTAGATTTGAACTCAGATCTTCCTGACTCCAGGCCCAGCACTCTATCCACTGTACCCCATAGCTGCAGGGCCATCTCCAATCTTCCTGATCTATATATTGCCACTGGATCCAGATGGCTCTTGGAGGGGAAAGTGAGGCTGGTGCCTTTGCACAGCCTTTCTTCACTTAAACCCAATTCACTTGCAAGTCATGGCATCACCTTCCTGATGTCATGGTCCTCTTTGAGAGTGAAGGATACAGAACCTCAATAACAACCCCATAGCTAGAATGTAAGACTCTTGAAGAGAAAAATTTTCATTTTTATCTTTGTATCTCCAGTGCTTGACATATAGTAAACACTTCATAAATGCTTTCTGATTCATTGATTGATTTGCACCGTGAGTATATGCATGCATGATTTTATGGCCACATTCTTCTAGTTCCCCCAAAACGACCCTTGCTTAAGTGTCAGGAGGCCTGGGTCCTTGCTTGGCTCTCACACTAATTAGATGTTTAGCCATGGGTAAGTCACTTCAACTTCTCTGGCCATCTCTTTCCTCATTTGTAAAATGGTGATAACCTCAAAGAATTTCTGTGAGCACTAAATGAGATCAAGTTAAAAGTACTCAACAAATGTGGGGTATAATTATTGTTAAACCAGGCTTGAGATGTGGCTCTGACCCAAACCCCAAACCAGATGCAAATTTGAGAACCAATTTGCCAGTGCTAATTGATGCTCCCAGACCAAATGTGGAGGAGATGCTGACATTCAAATTCCTTTTTTTTGCTTTGCACAGTCAGCACCGCCTGCTTGCTCTGGGCCAGGTCTGTGTGCCTCTGGATGCCTCTGACTCCAGGCTTTGGAGCACAGAAAAACACTATTGCAATCTGATTTCACTGGAAGTCATTTGGAACCATAATTAGCATAGGAAAAAAAATGAGTTTCTGGCCCAAGAGGGATGGTCCAGAGAAGACAGTTACTTCTTCCTCACAATGACTGCTTTCCCCACATTGAACCTCAAACTTCTCCATTTCCTGGACTTGCTTTCTTCCCTAACCCCCATGAAGGCCCAGAACAGATTTTAAGTGGGACTAGCTATACTTTTTCTGCCGTAATTACTATAGCCATGGCCAGACTGTGCTCTACAGTTCAGCCTGCTCCATCCTCCAATGCAAAAATTCCTACTCACAGTTCTGGAGTCAACAATAGGCCAAGGCAATCACCATTGAGGAGTTCGTGCAGTTGAATTTTGAGAGCAAGGAAGCAATAGCTTTTGCCAGTAGTTATAATGGGGGTGCCAGCCCCTCATTCATTCCAAGGCCACATATATCAAGAGGGAAGATCCAAGTTTCTTAAATTCTTTAAACTGATCTTTAAATTGTGGCTATTAAACTGTAAGTACTAGAGGGAAGAGGAGTAAGGGAGTCATGTAAAACCTTGTGACAGAACAGTAGAATCTGTGAGATCAGATTACTTACTCGGTCGGGTGAAGCCACCTATACAGTAATCTGTTTTTGTGTTCTTTTGTTTTATGCATTGATCTTTTATGTAAGCTGTTTGATGTCTTAGGCAAGGAGGTGGTGCA
This sequence comes from Pseudocheirus occidentalis, assembly GCA_028646575.1. Classification (NCBI taxonomy): domain Eukaryota; kingdom Metazoa; phylum Chordata; class Mammalia; order Diprotodontia; family Pseudocheiridae; genus Pseudocheirus; species Pseudocheirus occidentalis. The sequence goes on along the minus strand of CM053599.1, from coordinate 110,795,208 downwards.
GTATAGAATAGGAGGCTTGGAACCAGGAAGACTCCTATTCACGAGTTCAAATCCAGCCTCAGATACTTCCTAGCTATGTAATTCTGGGGAAATTACTTAACCCTCTTTGCCTCCATTTCCTCATCTGTAAAATGAGCTGGAGAAGGGAACGGCAAGCCACTTCAGTATTTTTGCCCAGCCATACACAAAAGAGCAGGGCGATGATGACCTTGTCAGTAAAAGCTGTATTCCTGACAACATTACAGCACTTAATTCCATATTCCTTCGGGGTATACCTGTGTCAGAGGTCAAGAGACCCTGATAGAAGACACCCAAAATTAAGGCATGAGCCTCTTACTCCTTCCTTAGCGTTAGCTTTATAAACTCAGAAAGAAAATCATTCAGGAATACTAAGATTCCCTTGATTTCTAAGTGTCAAGAAAACTCTTTTCATTGTACAGAGGCAAAAGAGTCTGAAGGGGATTAAATAAAGCCTTGTGCAATCAATGAAAAGCATGGCCACTACAAGGGAACCAGCAATAGGGAAGCTCAAAGCAGGGGAATAAATAGTAAGTGCAAAGCTATAGTAGTAACCATTTAGGCAACAGGAGTAGAGTTATCCTCATCTATGGCTTCCTAATAATGAAAACAGTTAGCAAATCATTTAACCTGAGGTTCAATTTCTTCAACTACAAAATAGAAGGAAAACTTGCACTATCTATATCATAAAGTTATTATGAGGAAGGTACTTTGCATATCTTAATATGAATTGTTAACTAGTGAAGAAACACCAGCAGCAGAGATAACCGAGGCTGGTGATCTGTTTAACCTGAGACACTTCTCCTTGGCATAACAAGGGGCAAGTACATGAAGCATGACTGATGTGCAAATCAAATAGCTGAGTTTTAAGCAAGGCAACTGCCTTCATCTTGAGCAGCTGCAGAATTCTCAGAATTCAGTTCCTTCGTACTCAATGGTGAGAGCCTATGTCTCTTTGTGTTTAAAACCAGTGGCCTCAAAGCTTTTTTAGTTGTTCACCCTAACAATAAAAAAAAATTTTCAGCATGTAGTTCCCCACCCATATGTGTATATTCTTTATAAGCTATATGAATTGCACTGTATAGCTTATTTTGTCCAATGTAAGATGAGGGTGGGGAGGGATACAGGAAATGAAAGTCTCACTTACTGGTCACTGCCTCAGAGCACAGAGTCCATACTCCAAGAGGTGCCTACCATAGTCATAGGGTGATCTGTGGGCAGGGTAGGGGGATGGGGGAAGAGGAAAGGCAGGGATTTGCTCAATGGCACTAATAATTTATCACTAGGGTTATAAGTGTCTATAACACAATTAACACTTACTACACCATGTGTCAGATAGAAGACACAGGAGTTTGGGGATTCTAGTCTCTAGCAGGTTCACTCTTGATCTGGGCAGCCAGAAGGTCAGGAACAGAGACATAATGGGGAGTTAAATAATTGTTTTATTCTTCTCAAGGAGTTGTTGATAATGGGACCCAGTGAGAGTATTCAGAGTAGGAGCACAACTCCTATGCATCCCTTAAATCTTGATGGGGGCCAGTCATGACAAGCCCACATTCACAAATCCCCCGAAGCCTTGATGGGAGCTTATCAAGGCACGTACAGCATTCCAGCTTGTACATTCCCCACTTACTAACCGGTGTTCACTTGATTTATAGAAAAGCACACAAAGAAGGCAATTTGCAAGCAAGAGCTTCACAAGTTTGCAGTCACTTTAGCAATATCATGGTGATTCAGTATAGCATACATGCAGTAGATGTTTATAACGTAAATTCAAATATTTACATTATCTATTCTTATATCTCACTGTGCAAGTGTGGTGAGATTATTTATAAGTCATGAGCCTGGGAATGAATATCTATGATCCTGGGAACTAGTAGACTGTTTATAGCTATGGATCCTAGGAACTAATATCTAGAATCCTGGGAACTATTATCTAAAAAAGAATAACACAAATCAACCTTACATATACTGCCCCAAGAGGGAACAACAACCTGGGCAAGAAAAGGAATCTATCACTTATAGAACAGTAAGAAGGGGCAGCAAGGTGGTACATTGGATAGTGTCAGGCCTTGGAGTCAGGAAGACTCATCTTCCAGAATTTAAATCTGGTCTCAAACACTTACTGGCTATGTGATCCTGGGCAAGTCACTTAACCTGTTTGCCTCAGTTTCCTCATCTATAAAATGAGCTACAAAAGGAAATGGCAAACCACTCTAGTATCTTTGCCAAGAAAACCCCCAATGAGGTCATAAAGAGTTGGGCAGGTAGGACAACAAGGACAGTAGGAAAAAGGGGGGAGGTGACCGATCCTTGGGAGATAACGGGTGAAGGGTAGTTGTGGTTGTGTTTGAGATAAACTGCCTGCCCTCAAGGTTTAGGCTATTTCATGGAGGATTTGACCTTTTTTCTCACCCACCTCTTGGGATAATGGAACACCACAGGAACATGGGGTCATGCCATGATTCTGTAGCAGGGCCAGGTCCTATATAGGTTGTATCAAACCCAAATACAAACTGGGGTCATTAATTTTTACATGAGGATTCCTATGGGTCACATATTGACTTAGCTTTGAAATATAATATTATCCATGTTTCATAGTATTTTTATTTATTTTGCTTGATATTTCCAAATTACATTTTAACCGGGCTCAGCTGTACTCAGGGGTGTTGTGGGGAATATATTTGACAACTCTGCTTTATACTACCAGGTTTGGTCCCTGTGAGACTCGTCTTTTCTACAAGTTTAATTCAATGAACGTTGATGAAGTTCCCATGATGTACAAGGCCAGGTGCTAGAAAAACAAAGATGAAGAGTGACACTGTCCCTGCCCTCAAGGTGCAGTCTAGTAGAGAACCATGACAGATACCTCTAATATGAATGTGATACAAATGCATTACGAATAACTATAATAAAAATGTGATAAGTATATAGAAGACAGCAATATAGAGTAGTATGAGAAATTAAAGAGAAAAGAGATCACTTAGAGCTGAGATTATCAGAGAAGGCTCCATAACAGGACATGGTACCTTGAGAAGGGCCTTGAAGGTCAGAGATGCATTAGAGGACACTGTGTGCCAGGACAAAAAAATGTGTAAACAAGTAGAATGGTATTAGCTAATGACAAGCAATTTGATTTGGCTAGAATAAAGTACATGGAGAAAAGTATATGTAAAAGAAAGATACAAAGCGAGGTTGGTACCATATTATGAAAGACCTTTGATTTCAGACTAAGGAATGTGTGTTTTATCCTGGGGAGTCCTTGAATTTTTTTAATTTTTGTTTTGGTGGGAGAATATGCATTACAAAAAAAACAACATAGCAGAGATCTATGGGCAAGGAGTCTACTGGTCTACATTTATCTGCAGGTAAAGGAAACTTTGGGGCAATGGGGTGGGAAGTCCTACTTATGGATCCTATGACTAAAGGTAATCTAAAGGAAGGAGTGATCCACCCTGGGCTGAATCCTCTGCCCTGGCAGGACTCATGCAGCCTGGTCGTAAGGAAAGGAGGGCCAATCAGCAGTGAAACTCTGCTAGCTGAGCACACATCACCTAATAAGCATCTGAGGCTTCCTTCACTACCCTTCTTAAAAATCTACACCAAAAGAGTGAGCAGTTCCCTTACCTCAAGTCATCCAGGGCATCCAGCCTTTGACACTTGGAGCACCTGACTCTATGGAAGACAACAGTAGGTGCCATTTTAAAACAGCCTCTTCAAAAGCCCACTATCAAAACTGGATTGCATCTTGTAACTAATTCAACAAAAGTTTATTGTGCTCTCCCTGGAGATGGAGAGAGCATCGTGAAAGCCTCTGGAGAATATATTTAAATTAAATGAGACCCAACCTCTGCCCTCCTGGAACTTACAGTCTAGCAAGGGAATGTGGAGGAGGAGGAGGATATTAATAATAAATCTATTAGCACTTGAAGGTTGGCAGAACATTTCACATATATTGTCTCATCTGATTTTCACAGCAACCCTGTGAGGCAAATGATACTACTCCCATTTTCCAGATAACGAACTCAAGACTGAAAGAAGTTCAGAGATTCTCCCAGGGTCACGCAGCTACTTAAGCGTCTGAGTCGGGATTCACATTTAAGTCTTTCAGATTCCAAATCCAGCATTCTCTTCACTATGCTGCCAAAGACAAGTACAAAACAGAATGAGACAAGTATATCTGAGGGGTATCAAAAAAGTCCATGTGAGGTCTGCAAGGGAAAAGGGTCATTTCTGACCAGGAGGTGGGGAAGGTGGCAGGAATCAAGAAAGACTTCATGTTTAAATAAGGCTTTTAAAAAACCAATTCGGATTTCAATAGACAGAGCTGGGAAGAAGTGAATTCTAGGTTCCAGACTGAGGAATCTCAGGGAGCATATAGGAGTCTAGGAAGTAAGTGTGTTGGCCAAGACAAAGAGTCTAACAGTGACATGAAGGATGGACTACTACAGATTAGGAAACTATTGTGAAAGTCCAGACTGGTGGGAGCAAGTACTTACACAAGGGTGGGTCAGTGAAAACAGAGAAGGGAGCAAATATGAAAGACTTCCAATCAAGAAAGGTAACTTGCTATGTCACTTTGGAAGACAGAGAAGCAGGGAAGGATCACTGCAACTCTCTGTGGTCAAGTCATTCAACTTTTCTGGGCCTCAGTTTCCTAATATGTAAAATGAGAAGGCTGGGATAGATTATCTCTAAGGTCCTTTTCCACTCTGAATCCCAATTCCAAGACAATCCAAGAAAGAAAATGAACCTGGACTGAGGTCTCTACATCAGAATAAACCAGCTAAAATATGCCTCTGTCAGGGATGGCAAGGCTCATAGAATCATCTGGAGTTGGAAAGGGTCCTTCAAAATCATCAAATTCAATCTTCTCATTTTACAGATAAGGAAACTGAGGCTCAGAGGACTTGCCCAGTTTGAACTCAGGACTTCTGACTCCAAAAAGCTAGGAATAGCTAACCTTTATAAAGCACTTATTATATGCCAAGAACTGTACTAAGGGCTTCACAATTACTGTCTCATTTCATCTTCATGACAACTCTGGAAGGTAAGTGTGATTATTAACATTGTTTTATATGTGAAGCAGAGGTGAAATGACAAGAGTCACACAAATAACAAGAGTCCTAGACCAGATTTATGCTCACCTTTTCCTGGCTCCAGACCCTGTACCTAGCTGGCTGCCTCTGGAGCTCCATGGTATCTGCCTCCTAGTTAACAGCGCATTTCACAGCTTTGTCCTGTGGACATCTGGGCCAAATTTCAAGGAGATTAAGGAAGGTCTGCTTTAAAAAAAAAAAGAAAAAGAAAAAACCAAGCTCTTATCCAAAAAAGAGATATGTTCCTTCTACTGATTTGCCTTGATTTTTCCTCTTCCCATCCCACCTGGTCCCCTGTGTCTCCGCACAACACTCTGCTTCCCTGTCTCAGATAGAAAAGTTTCCACCTTCGTCCATAGTGTTCTGGTCCACTGGAGTGCAGTCGAGAGACGCCTCCTGAATCAACTTGGGGAGTTTATTTTGATGAAATACAATAATTATCATGCTTAGCAGCTGTTGCTATTTAAAATAAGAAAAACCTGGGCTTGCATCGAAAATGTTTGGTAAACCATGTGCCCCACCAATCTGGTCCAACGAAACCAGCCATTATGAAATCCGAATAATAGCTGGAACTCATTACAGGAAGTTAAATTGCAAATCATATTTTGTTTCCAATGAACTAGATGAATGCATAATTTACTGCAAAAGAAATACTTTTTGTCAGGATCCGGTTGCCAAGAGTTGAAGTTATGGGGTTGCAGCTGTTCCCACTGTCTGATTGTCCATTTCAAACTCCAGGGAGTTTTTGTATTCAAAGGAGTGTTTGGAGCACAAACAGAATGGGAGTCATACATAGAATATGTGAGCTGAAAGAGACCTTAAGAATCATTTAAAACCAACTTTCATCATTTTACAGATGAGGAAACCGAGGCCTGGAGAGAAGCAATTTACCCAAAATTATATAGGTAGTTAGTGAGAATCAGGAATCAAACCCAGAGCTTTTGACTCTGAATCCAATGTTCTTCCCACTATGTTAAAAGCAAGAATTTTTCAGACTTCTCCCCTCATGTCCCCCACCCCATAACATATACATACATACATACATACATACATATTATATATACCTATACATGTGTATGTATGTGCATGTGTGGGTGTGGGTGTGGGTGGGTGTGTATACCCTTCCCACTGTGATATAGCCATGCTGTCCAAATCCTCCTGCCTCCTGGCTCCAGAGGTGTTGGAGCTATGGAGTGAATTACTTAAAAGAAGTCAAAATCTCAGTATGCTGTGTGACCTTGGATGACTGACTTCACTTCTCTGTGTCTCAGTCCCTCAAGTCTTCCCTACTGACTAGACTGTTAGGGATTCAGGGAATGAGTAGAGAGAGTTCATTTCATAGCCACACCAGCACCTTCTGGGTTGGAATTTGTTTGCTCCAAGTTCTAACCTAAAAATATTCTTCTCTGATATCAAGGACAAAATTTATAAACATGAAAGTGGTTATTATCGTTTAATCACAGGCTTGGTGGTAACGACTCCCAGCATTCTATCCATGATATTAACAAGAACAACGTAAATATGTCATTTGCTTGGTATTTTTAGTCTCTCCCACCACTCCATCCAGCAAATGAAAACTCCCCCTGCTCGGGATTCTTGTATTTTCTAGGTCTCCCCCTCACCCCCTGCCCCACTTGTCCCAGAAGCAACAACCAACAAGGTTTGAGAGATAGGGAGTGTGGATGGGGAGTATGGAACTGCCTGTTATATCCTAAGCAGCACATAGATGATATGAGAAGAAAAGCTAGATCCCAAGTACGAACCCTTTTCCCAATAGGGGTGAAACCGAATAAATCCTGACCATTCATTGCCATGCTCCCCAACTGCTGAGTCTCATGTCTATAGCCAAGGATCATATTTTAGGAAGGATGTTGGCAAGTGACACATGTCCAGGATGATGAGGGCACTCAAAACCATCCAAAGGAACTGAGATGGTTTAACCTGGAAAACAGAAGACCTAGGGAAACATCATCAGTCTCTTCAAATATCTGAAGGACTGTCATATGGAAGAGGGATGACATTTATTCTGCTTGGCCCTAGGGGAGAGGCAGAAGTCACAGGGGGAAGGAGAGGGGGCGTTCGATTTAACATAAGGAAGAACTTCCTAACAAATTAGAGCTGTCCAAAAGTGGAATGGGCTGCCTCAAGACATAACAGTGTCCTTACCAACTGGAGATGTTTAATCACAGACTAGATGACAACTTGTCAGGATGTTGAAAAGAGAATGACTTCCGTCCATCTGCACCTATTAAAGACTAATATATCCTGCAAGGCCTAGCTCGAATGAAGTTTTATTTTATCCCACTCTGTCTTCCACCCTCCCACCACCACCCCTTGCAAGTCAAAGATGATCTTTCCTTCCAACAATATTGTTTGTATCTTTCCTATGCACTTGGTTTTATTTTGCATTATGGTTTATTTCTCTATAGTACCTGAGACATCCCATCTCACACAGGGACCCACCTCCAGAAAAAACTAACCCAAGACCAAGGTCCCTAATTCATTCATGACTATAGTTCATGAACCCTTACCAATGTGTTCACTTCTACTAGTCAGTAGATATTAGTACAAATCAAAGACATTTAATGAAACAGCATAGTAAGGAATATATAATTACAGCATGCCTCAACCTCACTTGCCCCAAAAAATCTAGGGCCAATTCTTCCAGAAAATCACACACTATCCACAGGAAAGGTTGTTATGCTTAGGAATCTTGTATTGGGACAAAAGTCAAAGCCAGGCCACCAAGTTATAGAACTCAGAGCCTGCTGAGAAAAAGAACTGGGAATTAGCTATGTGAGCTCAGATCACATACATTTAATTAGCTTAAAAACAAACAAGCCCAAACCCCAAATATCATGTTCCTACTGAAATGTGACCTAAATTAAAGTCTTTTCAAAAAATAGCTGAGTTTGGTTCCTGAAATGTTTCTTTTTATTTAAATTTTAAGATCCTCCTGTAAATAATTAAAATACTAATCAATGCAGAAATAGCTACGGGTGATTTGGGCAGTGGGCATAAATCTATCCTTTGGATGCATCTAAGGGTGGTCTTATTTGACCTGTGGACATGTTCAGGGCTAACCTTACTTATCTAATAATTAAGAACCCACTTTCCCATTTATACAATGTTTTCATCTGCTCAGAGCATACTTAGATCCTGATCTTATCTGTTTCTCCTAATACTCTTGTTAAAATAGGGCAAGGATTACAGGTCAGGAAACTGACCCAGAGAGATCCAAGTATTTACCCAGAGCCTTACAGGACATTAGTGGCAGAGCCAAACCTAGGACTTAAGCTTCCTAACTCCCCACTCCAGTGTTTCTCCTAGTATGTGAATTCCCAGGAAATTAGGATGTGGACTAAGGAGGTATGTGTTTCCTAATTATATTTCTATTTACTCTCTATTAAAGGTGGAAGCTCAGATAATTGTGCCTCAGGCAGAAGTCTGTAAGCTACAGCTGTAGGGAGAATAGGCTTGTAGGTGGCAGGAATGCTAAATAAAGACCAGAAATTTTGTTGCTTGCAGGTATGACATAATAAACACAAGAAGGTAGAACAAAAGTAGAGGCTGACAGTCCTTGCTGGCTTCACCTCTCCCTTTGTCCTTACCCCCAGGAAATTGCCCCTAATTTACTTGCCAACCAGGAGCACTATGGGAATTGATGAGAGCTTGAACATTCCCTCCTCACATAGCTCCTATGACTACTCATTGGGTTTAGAGTTTGCAGAGCAGCAATCAGAGATTTAATAGGAATTCGAAAGGAATTTTCTAATCCTAAGTCAGATAGCTGACATGGGCCAGATACCTTGAGTTGGCACTAGGGCTGGGTATGATGATTCATAGTCCTCAGATATATCTAGTTTAAAAAAAAAAACCCTTAGCTCATTTTTGCCAGATAGAGTCTTACTAGTTACTAAACCCCCAGCAGATTGTGGCAAAGAAGAACAGATGACCCTAAAAAGACTGAAGATTAGCAAATGGTAGAGGGGCTAATAGAAACATTTCTCTTTATTCTTAAACAAAAACACTAATAACCCAATAGATAACAGAAATACCACATCACACCAAACTGACAAGACAGATTGCATAGTTGTAGAGGGACAGAGAGTACCATAATGCTCCTCCCTGCCCCTCCCCCCAAGGAAAGTAGGAGCTCTAGTACATTAGACATGTAAATTGCCCTGGCTGTATAAATACTCTGGCTACATATATAGTTAGGTTGCTACAGTTGACATGGAAACCTGTGGGAGAGGATACCCAGTGTGTTGGGATGGGGGGAGGAATTTTTCTTGCCCCTCAATTTGTTATTTGGTTCATTAAAATTCTTTTGCTTTAAACCAAAAAATTAAATCTTTTGGAGTCATGAGCTATGACTTTGAATGGATGCTGACCTACCTCCACAATGTGCCTTGTACCTAATCTTGGGAGTATTCAGGAAAGCTACATGTGAGGAGAAGCCTTGGGTACTACACAGTCACCACAAACCACCACAGTTGGTCTGCAAACAAAAGATTGCATCTTGAAGAAAGGCATGCCTGTCACCTTTAAATCTTTATGTATTAATAACATTTTCTCCATCATTTTTTAAGACCTAGACAATCAACAAAACAGCACAATAAATCAAATCCTGATTTGGAGAATTTGCTGATTTCTAAAGAGTGAATGCTCACACTGAAAATTTAACAATCAGGTCTCATAAGCTGGTTCAGGCGGGCTCTAGAATATCCGTGGCTATATCCCTAAACACTAGAACTCCCAAATAACAGTAGTATGCTGCTCTCCTAGAAATAAAAGTATTAACATCTCGGTCTTAAATAAGTAACTACAGCCCCTGTCCTGGGGCAGCATGCCTTTAGGTAATGTGATTCAACTAAAAGCTTTCTATGTGTGAGGATCACAATACCAGGACTTCAGAACTTCAGGGAGCTGAGACAGACTGGTTCACAGAAGAGGTTGCCAGCGATGGACAGGAGCCACATGCTGATTTTTATACTCCCTATCTATAAGGATGTGGGTGGTATTGCTCCATTCTAACACTCCCAGTAAGCTGAAACTACGTTGTCAGCGTCCCTGTTTGGAAATACTTGACACCATCCACGTTGCCATGACAACCAGGTACCTGGATGAACTTGGAGAATGGGTATAATTCTGTTGAGTCAATCATGTAGACTAATGGCAACCAAACCCCTGTTATCCATCTAGAAGAAAAAGCAGAACATCTCCAGTGTAAGCCCCAGTCTGGCCAGCAAGATCACAGACGAGTAGAGGGAATGTGTGAAGGTCCTAAGGAGGGAAAAGAATCAGTGTTTCTAAGGTCAAGCCAGAATCTTTGCCGCAATTTGACCTATACAGCATAGGAGGGGGAAACATAGGCATGAATTTATCAGGAAATGAAACTAGAATTAATCATTAGTTTTCCAGACCAGAGTCAAAGAACCACCAGAGATACAAGTGAATAGAAGGGAAGTGTGCATAATGACAGCACCATAGAGAATACATGTTTGCCCACAGATTTCTGTGAGCCAATTGCTTTTCCAATCCCCCCACCCATGCAGAGAACTATGGAGTTCAGGTGATCCTAGCATCTGATTATAAAGGAAATGGGATCAGGTCCAGATGACCACAGGGTTTGAGACCAGGAGAGGTAGGCATCAATTGCTAGACTGGGAATGTTTGGGGAAGGGAATACATGGGAACTGGAAATCATAATCATTCTTCTCTTTCCTCATTACACTGGTAAATGAAAATGATATAGAAGCAAAAGATGTCAATAAAAACTTTTTTAAAACTACAGTCATACAAAATAAAATGACAACAGGAAGGAAACAAACATTTAGAAAGTACTACTATGTTCCGGGCACTGTGCTGAGCACTTTTGATCCTCACATGGGAGATAGATTCTACAATTACTCCATTTTATAAGCAAACTAAAGTTAAGTGACTTGACCAGGGCCACACAGCTATTAAGTGTCTGAGGCTGAATTTGAACTCAAATCTTCCTGACTCCAGGCTGAGCACTCTATCCACTGTATCACCTTAAGTGGAAAGCACAATAAAATCATCAAAACTGAGTGCTGCAAAACTGAATCATGATTAAGCTTAGTCTCAAAGGAGAGCTATGAAAATGCACTTTCCCCTCCTTCTTTGCAGATAGGGCAGACTATGGATTCTCAGGGTTTTGTCAATGCATTTGCTAGTTTGTCTGAACTTTCTTTCCTCCTTTTCAGTCTTTGTTATAAGGGACTGCTGTTTGGGATAGGGTAAGGATAGGATGGAGTATGGGCGATATAAAAACAAAAGATTGTCTATAAAAACCACAGTCACAAAATGTGATCAGAACACAAAAGAAAGGCATCTGGGTGGCATGTGGAGAGAGTGCCAGACCTGGAGTCAGGAAGACCTGAGTTCAAATCCAGCCTCAGACACTTACTAGTTCTGCATGACCCTGGGCAAGTCACTTAACGCTGTTTGCCTCAGTTTCTCATCTGTAAGATGAGCTGGAGAAGGAAATAGCAAATCACTGCAGTATCTTTGCCAAGAAAATCCCAAATGGGGTCACAAAGAGTCAGAAATGATTGGAACAACTGAACAACAACAATGAAATGCAGAAGAAAAGGAGACTAGAAGGGTGTGTATTAGATAATAAGATGTTATTGATGTAATTATTTTGTTAGTTTACATATGCTTCTTTCTGAAAATCAACTAAATATTTTAGAGTTTATGTTTTCATGTACCATTTATTTTGTTTATTTAAATGTTTCTATCTGTTGACAATTATTAACTATATATATTTAAACTATTTTTAAAAAGAAAACGTGTTAGAAGCTTTGACAGTCAAGTTTACAAAGATACAGAGTAGCTCCTTCATATAACCCTTCAAGGATCTACCTTGGGGGCATGGCCTAGGTCACTCTTCTTTAAGCTTTGCCTTACTTCTCCCCAACAGACAGGGGAGCCCAGAGAGAAGCTGGGATCAGTCACCTCAGCCTCTTTCCATCCCCCTCAGTAAAACAATGGACAGTGCAGGTATTTGTAGGTCTGGAGACCTATTCTGTTCCCATTTCCTTCTTAGGGACTCTGCTTATCAAATGGTCTGCCTAGCCAGCAGACCCATTTTGGGGGCAAAGGATGAAGAGAGAGAAAAGTACAAAGACATGTCCACACTGGAAAAGACTTTAACCCATAGAATGTTGGAGTGGGAAGAAATGAGGCCTTCCAGGGTCTCCAACTCCACTCCTGCCCTCCCTTCCTGTGGCTAGGAAAACATCAACACTGGGTCTGCTGCAAACACATTTTATGTAATCTCAATGGAGGCTTCATGGCTACATGGTACTCCTTTTATTCTTCTCCTATTTGTTTCTTTATCACAATATTCCCCTAATAGCTTTTTAAAAACTTTCTCTCTCCTCAGGTTTCCTATGCTACCATTGTTATCCCTGTTAAGGATACCAAAGACTCTTCTCCTCATCATATAGAGAAACATAAAAATCAGTTCCACATCTAGGTGCCTCTTCTGGAGTCTTAAGGTTCCCTTGACCTCTGATCTCTCACAAGAGGGCTCACAGGGATCCAGAGATACATCATTACCTTTCTTTCCCCATGCTTGGGTGATATATGCCAAAAAGTACAGTGGTTTATCATAGCCCCTATTTTCCCTCCAATTGTCCCTTTTAGGCTTTGAGAGTTACCCTACAGCCAACCAAAGATATTCAAAGCACATAGGGTTCTTCACCATATGAAATGTTTCTATCACCCACTATATATTTTCTAATGTCACATCTAACTATCTAACAAGAATTCACTATTTACTAAGTTTCTGCTATGGTCAGGACACTGTACCAGGCATTGGACACATAAACATACTTTTTTTTAATCTTAGCTTTAATGTGACAAATAAGAATGTTCTACAGGAAATTTGGACAAAGAACTAAGAAATGCCATCTACTGGGAGCAAAGGAGACCTGCAGGCAAAGGTATGGGGAGAACAGACAGGCATTAAAGTGGGAAAGGCTGGTGGTTATCTAACAAAGGACTTGGCAAGAAAACTGTGACAAAAAGCAGAGATAGAGAATAATGACCCCCATCATCTGCTAGGAGTCAGGAAGACCTATAAACAGATCGGTGAATGGCATTTCCCAAGGCTGCCAGAAGGCTCATAGGCCAGAATACTAAGCCATGAGACCCTAAGTATCAGATACATACCATGGAGCCTGGTTAGAGGTGGCACCTCCTTGGAGCCTGCCTAGGGCAATGATGGTAAGCAACTGGGATTATACAAGATTTTGAGTAGAGTGTTTGTCAGTGAGTGTCATTTTCTAGAAGCTCTGAGGAAGTCCTATCTTTTTTTAATCTATAAATAAATCTGTTCATTCTTTGAGCCTTGTGAACTATGTGCTTTTAAGGGGTGCTAACACACAGGGTAATGTCAGTGAAACTCCCAGACTTGAGAAGAATAAGCCTTAAAAATCAGCGTCATGTAAAACCCTTTTTTCACAAGGGTTGTATATAGAATATTAGAGAGAGCTAAAAGGGACCTTAAAACATAGAATCTCAGAGTTAAAAAAAGATCAGTTTCATGACCCCCTCACAATCCAGACGTTAAAACAGCGAGGCACAATGAAGGTGAGTGATGTAGCTCCCAGGCTTTTAGTTCACTGCATTAGATTTATTTTCTAAACTCCATCCCCCACACCCTCCCAGTCACTGAGGAAGATTCATGATTCCTCCAAAGGAAACAAGAAACAGACAGAAGGGGAAGCAAGAAAACTTTCCCCAACACAGGAACAATTCCATGGATCAGAAACTCCCCTTCACCATATGTTCCTGCTAGCTGCCAAAACATCTAGATTGCACAGTCAACTTTTTTTTTTAGAGGCACAAGAGTTTAACAACAATTTCTTTGAAAACTGGTGTTCCTTCCAGCTCTATTCTAGGGAGATCCCATCTTTTGGAGGCACCCATAGCAGGAGGCTGGTACATCCTGGGTGCTGTAGAGATCACATTGAATCCAGGCCTGGCTTTGGAGACATTAGCAAAACAGATTGGAAAGCAGGTTCTCCAACCAGGAGGGAATCCTTATAGTCACAAAATTATAACATTTTAGAACTGGAAAAGGGCCTTTGAGCTAGCTTAAGCTAATCCACTAATTTTCTAGATAAGGAAACCAAGTCCCAGGAGGAGGAATTGACTTGACTAATATCATAGAGAGAGTTAGTAATAATAGCCAGTCATGGTTTTCTGACTTAGGGTCCTATAAACTGCACCACCCTTCAGTTCTAACCATTCACACTATCTTAAGCTAGAATGAATGACTTTGGGCTAGTCCAAATCTACTTATTCACAAGCAGGGTAACAGATTATAGATTCATAGTTTCAGAATTGGAAGGACCCCCAGAGAACATTTCATCCAGATTCCTCATTTAATCAATGAGGAAACTGAAACTCTAAGAAAGGAACTGGGTTGAGGTCATACATTTAGTAAATGACAGAATCAGACCTTTAAAAACCAGGTTTTCTGTCTCCAAGTCCAGCACCCTTTGCACTCTGTCATATTGCCCTTGATGATTCTTTTTGCTGACCCTCTCCACTGCTGCCTATGATGAAAGATCACCTTATGTCACCAATGGTTAGAATTGTACCTGAGGCCTATTCTAGCAATGTCACATAGCTGCAAGTCAGGAAACACAACAGTCTCCAAAGAATTGAAAATGAGTTTCCCCCAAAGGGCAATGGAAGGGTACATTGTGTCTGTGAGTAAGCTGTAACACATTACAAACAGGGAATTACTAAAAGGCAGCAGAAAAAAAGGAAATCATCAAAGAAATATATCAACAAAAAATAAGATAGCCTAGTCAAGTGCATAGAATGATGGACAGAGACCGCTTTGCTCCATCAGCCTACTCATTTTGAGGAGGAAGCAAGAGTAACACCTAGAACATTGAGCAGACCCAAGATTAATGGTGAATTTATGAGAACACATGACAAAAGTCACTTGGGATAGACAGACCCAAATGGTTTCCATCTCCAGTGCTCTAGGGATCTTCCCATCACTGACATCACAGATCCTTTTGAGTATTTGATTATAAGGTTTTTAAGCCCCATGTACAAAAAATGCTATATAAATGTGTTATTGTGATCATGAATGTGAAAGTTGCTTCTGCTGAACTTCCCTAGTTGGGAGAAGAGGAGAGAAGAATAGAGGGAATCCACAAAAAGCCTCGGCTCAAATATCAGGGAAAGAGTCTAGTTAATATGAAAGACTAATGATGCTTGAAATAATTAAGTCTTGAAACTGGTGAGACAGATCAGAGAGGACAGCCCCTTTGAAGCAAAAAGCAATGTGAATTGAATTGGATAAAGTCAAGGAAAGGCATAAAATGGGTCTTCTCCTGAGGCAGTAAGCCAATGACTATCTGGTAGCTGGACCAAAATCTCTGATATAGTAGTAGAGCAAATTAGCCCCAAAAGCTACGCTAGTTTATATGACTAAATTATGATAAGATTTCCAAGCTCTGTAACACAGCAATTATGTTCAAGATTGTTTTATATCATCTTTGTATTTATCTTTATATCTTCCCTAGTGTCTACACAATTTTCTGTTTATGATAGACATTTAATAAATATTAATTGAATTTCTCTAAGGTGCTAGTAGAATTATTCTATGATAGTTGCCTCTAATTTTGTTGATCTCAAGAAAGAGAAAGAGAGAGTCCAAGCTGAGTCCTGTCATAGATTGATGACAATATTGAGCAGATATAGCTGGCACCATGACCCCAGCAACAAGTGATACTAGACAGCAGTTGAATGAGGCATAGGGGGAAAAAAGAGAATACCATCTAGAATGGCTAGAATGGGGTAAGATCATGTTTGGAGTCCATTTTTTCTTAACTTCCAACAGGTCCACTGCCATAGTGGGTGAACTCAATCAATAATTCTTTCAAATTAGGGTAACCAGAATCAGACACGACATTCTAGATGTGATGTCATCAGGGCAAAGGACAGTGGGGCTTTTACTTCTCTCCATCTATATATATTAAGTAGAAATAATGATAAGATCCATCAACCAACAAGTAGAACTCATCTCTATCAAAGAAGGAAAGTTCCTTGAGGATAGAGCACCTTTTTTTTTCTTCTATATCCAGTGCCTACCACAGTGCCTGGTATACAGTAAGCACTTAATAAATACTTGCTGATTGATGGCAAGCCTTAGCACAAGTGCCAAGTAGAAAAGAGAGCTATGAGAGGGGGCTGAAAGTTGAGGAAGAGGAGTGAATTCAGGATGGCTGAACAAAAAAAAGGAAGAGGCAAGAAAAGAGCTAAGCTCAGGACTGGATAGCACTTAATAAATACCTGCTGACTAACCCAGAGGAATCAGAACTGCTCTGATCTTGCAGAGGTTTTCGAGGAATGTTCCTCAACTCTTCCAACTGAAACTGATTTTTAAAAAACACATTTCTTAAACATCTACCATATATAAAACACAGTGCATATACAGGTACGGAATTGGCACATTCCCTGCCTCAAATTTACAATCCAGTTTAGAGCAGGGGGAATGCAGTGGGGGGGGGGGCTAATAGAGAATGAGACCAAGTACACAGGAGCTTAAACAAATGAACCTGAGAAATTCAGAGGTAGACACCCTTCAAATTGCATGGAATTAGGGAAAGCTTAGTAAAGGAAGGGGAAGGAAATAAGTGTTTCTCTAGCTCCTACTGTGTGCGGGCACTGTGCTAAACATATACCATACTGTGAGGTAGGTGCTGTCATTATCCCCATTTGATAGTTGAGGAACTGAGGCAGACAGAGCTTAAGTGACTTGTCTAGGGTCATACAGCTAGTAAGGATATGAGATCAGATTTGAACCGGAGTCTTCCTGACTCCAGACCCAGTTCTCTATCCATTGTACCACCAGCTGCATATCTAACCTGAGCCTTGAAGAAAGGAAAGCTTGGCAGAGAGGAAGAAGACTAGATTAAAGGATAGAGGCAAGTCCATTCCAGACATGGGAATCAGCCTACACAGAGACAGGATTGGAAATGGTTAGTAGTCCATTTTGGTGGAGTGTAGCATGTCCAGAAAGTAGTAATGTGAAATAAAGTTGGAAAGGTAATTTGTCAGTTTTCAAATGCCAAGCAAGGCATTTGCATTTTTATTCTGTAACTGGTAGGGATGAAAAGGTCCTTAGAGATTATCAGAAGTACAAAACCCTTTATTTTACAGGTGGGGAAATGGAGACTCTGCCTTCAATTTCTTGCTAGAAGAAAAAGGCAGCCAGGAACCCTCTAACCCAGACCCCCAACTTCATAGCTTCCAAAATATACCTTTCAGACAACTGCCTACACTCTTCCCACACACCAGGCCTGTTCTGTTTATGAATCTTCTTAAGCCGTTTCACTCAGATAAGTACTGTCTACCCACCAAGACTGGGAAGCACATCTTCCATGTCTTATCTCTTTGCAGCACCTGGTACATTGTTCTGCAGACAGTAGGCACTCAATAAATATTGTTGGCTCTCTCTCTCTCTCTCTCTCTCTCTCTCTCTCTCTCTCTCTCTCTCTCTCTCTCTCTCTTTCACACACACACACACACACACAGAGTGCTAACTTGCCTGAGAATAAACAACGGATGCTGTACCTACTTAATACCTTTTTGGAAAAAGGACAGGAAATACTGAGCTCAATTAGCAACCTTTCTGTCCTCCAAGGGTCACCTAGTTCTCTATAAGAAAAGCCCTCTGAACACCACAGTCCACACGTCTCCATGCCCTGTGACAAATCCTGCTTGCTCAGGTTTGCTTTGAACTCTCTGGTTTTGAATGTCACTGTAAAATCTAATTCACACATTCCTACTTTGCTGAGGGATACGGGAAGTTACTGTGAGCCCTACATAAATGGACTCAGGATGGATGGGCCTGGGGGAGGGAGAAGGGACAGTTAGAGATGTGAGAAATAGCCTAGGACTGAACTAAGGTTGTGGTAGGAGAAGGACAAAGACAGCAAGACAGGGCAGACACTCAACATACTGTGATTCGGTACATGTGTAAGGGAGGGAGGGAAGAGGAGAGGAGGAAAAGCAGGTGGAGGAGAGGAGGAGGAAAAGAAGAGGAGAAGGAAGAGAAAGGAAGAAGGGGAGGAAGAGGAGAAAGTGAGCCAGGGAGTCTTGGGGGACATATGCCTGTAACTGGTCTAACTACAAGGGTAAATAGGCCCTTCTCCTAACTTGCTTGTGTATCTAGTTGGGCAAATGGAAGAGTTTGCTCTCAAAGATTTTGAAAATGTGTGTGTGAAGGTTGCCTGGCTCACTGTGGGCATCAACACGGTGAAAGCTCCCAAGAATGTGTTCAAGAAATCCTGCCTTTAATGTCTTCAAAGCCTGGAATATGATTCTCTTAGAAAGACTTCTATTTCCAACTGTACTGTACTGTTAGCCTGTTCTGATACAGGCCTGTACTGATAGCCTGTTTATTTCTCTCCCATTTTTTCATGTGTGGTGTACCTGTGCTTGGCCATTTTCCTGTGACCTCTTTGCCCTACTGATAAAAACCACATTCAGGCATTCAAGAAGCCTCTTTAACAAGGTGCGAAGTTGCTTTAACAAGGGCAAATCTTTGATGAGATATGAATTCCTATTCTTAGTTGCTGCATCAAAATCTCAAGTATTAATCAATCAACAAGCATTTATAAAAGGATTGCTAAGTCCCAAATACCATGCTAGGCACCTAAGGGAACCTAGATGCCAGGTGGTCAAATAAGAAACTATTGTAATAGGCCTGAGTGAATGTAGTTGTACATATGGAGGGGAGACAGATGGGACAAATATAAGTGATGTGGTGAGTATAGAACTGTAAAGACTTGGAAACTGATTGGATCCATGGGTGAGGGGTGAAAGAGGATTAAAAAAAAATCAAGGATGACTTGTAGCTTGAGAAACTGGGTGACTGGAAGAATGGTAGGAATAGGGAAATCAGGAGAAGTGAGTTTATGGAGAAAAATAATGAGTTCAGTTAGGGACATGTTGATTTTAAGATGCCTATGGGATGTCCAGTTTGAGATATTCAGCAGGCAATTAGAGATAACAGGCCTGGAACCTAGGAAAGAGATGAAGGCTAGATATAGATATTTGGAAATCATCTGCAAAAAGATGAATCAATGGAGCTGATGAGACCACCTAGAAAGAAACCATAGAAATAAGAGAAAGCAACCCAGGAACAGGGCCCTAGTGTGTACAATGGATAGGAAGGAAACATCAGCAATCAGAGCTATGGATCAGCAAGAGACAGCCACAATGTAGAAAGGCAAACCTCAAACTTGCTCTTTACTGGCATTGTGGATTATATGGCCTATGCATGTCTGGGGAAGGACTTCAACCCTTCAGAACCTTGTGTGCTTTCTCTGTCTAAAGGGAACCTTAAGCCCAGGTCAATACTATAAGTTAATAAGACAATATTAAGTCTCTTGGAAAAGTGAGGCTCACCAGAGAAGGAAAGATAAATGTCTTGACCAATGAAGAGAAGAATGCCTTAAAAAGTCGAATTTTCCAGATGGAGAAAGAGTCTCAAAAGCATTCTGAAGAGAATAATTCCTTCAGAATTAGAGTGGAGCAAGTGGAAGCTAATGACTTTATGAGAAAC
>CM053599.1:110762642-110774959 GCA_028646575.1 Pseudocheirus occidentalis | reverse complement strand
GATCAATGTTCTGGGCTGGGGGGTAGGGACAAAAAGGGGAGAAAATTTGTAACTCAAAACCTTGTGGAAATGAATGATATAACCAAGAAATAAATTAAAATTTACATTAAAAAAAAAAAGATAAATGTCTTGACTGTTTATGGGATCAGGTAGAAGTTCTTTTACATTTTTGGTTGGGTTAAATTAAACTTGTCCTATATTCAATATCTTGTTAGCCGAGTTCTTATACAGGATCCGAGGTCTCTTTCTCTTCTGATGTAAAATCCTAGTTGTTGCTCGGTCATTTTCAGTCATATCCAGCTCATCATGATCCTATTTGGGGTTTTCTTGGCAAAGATACTGGAGTGGTTTGCCATTTCCTGCTCCAGCTCATTTTATAGATGAGGAAACTGAGGCAAACAAGGTTAAGTCACTTACTCAGGGTTGTACAGCACTAGAAAGTGAGACTGGATTTGAACTCAGGTCTTCCTGACTCCAGCCCCAACGTTCTATCTACTGTGCCACTTAGCTGCCTCATAGAAACCTAGACATAAGTCAAATTTGGGTGTTCTCAAGGAAAACCCAAAGCTAAATTCTGACGTTTTCAAGTAAAACCTTGTTTAAGGGCACAAGCCAAGGAATACAATTCTTGAAAAGCCCCTACAACTGAATGTAATCCAAGTAATCCCAGAGTCTTAGTTCTGGGCCACAAATTATATTTGAATAAAAGGCACCTCAGTGTTATTCTCTCAAACAAGACCCCAAATTAGCCTCTCAAACAAGATCGAAATTAGTCTAGTCTGCAATCAAACCTCATTAACAATGAATATGCCTCATAATTTGACTAGCTCAGGTCAGCTCCTGAGATTTTCTCCTCCTATATGCAAATAGACACAAACAAACAGATCACCTATCAAATATCTTTGTATTCCCAGGAACACAAGGATAATAAGACTTAGCACTTAAATGGGCAGGTCACAGGGGAGAAATGAGGAATAAGTTATGTACCCGGACAAGCCAACTCCCAAAAATGTGAGCCAGAAGGTTTCCAAGAACACTCCAACTATGAAGCAAAGCAATGTCTTTCAACTCTCAATTTGCTCAAATGAGTAAAGGGAAAAAGTCAAATAAGATCACCAGCATCAGGATATATCTGCTGCTGATTCTTACAGATTACTGCTTTTTCAGAAAAGGGAAAGCATTACAACAGGTGAGAAATAGCTCTGGCTACTTTTCGACCCCATCTCCACCTCACACCCATCTTGCAACAGTGCACTTGTGATCTTTCTTTCTCTCCTGGTGTGTTTGGCAGACCCATCCTCCATATTTTCTTGCATGATGATCACAGCAGGGAGCTTTTGCCACAAACACGAAGTTGTATTAACTATCTTTCAAATAAGTGCCTAAGGGCCAGTATGGAGAAGGGGAGGGAGTCATGTCATACTTTCATCAATGGCAACCATGTACAAAGCTAACAGCTCCAAATGAGGTGGTTTTAGGCCAGCTAGGATCAAGTCATTTGAAAATTAAGTCCTACTCACTGAACCAGGCTTCATGACCTAATTGTTTTTTCTTTAACTCATTCAAATCTTGTCACTTTGGAGGAACATGAAACAAGCAGTTCTTTTGCAAGTATTAAAGGAAGGCACATTCTCCAACCGCTCAATAAATGGTGCAGCCTCCCTGAGCTCTGGGAATGGACAGGAGCTTTACAGACAGCAGCTAATGTGCCATGGAGTTTGGAATTGAAATTCAAACAAATGATGTTAGCAGCAAGCAAGGGAAAGTAATTGAAAAAAGATAAAGAATGTTCTATAACCTTAAAAAGTTGCCTAGGGCCCCAGATGCATTTTTCATGGGGAAGCCCCTGTGTTAATGAAGAGAACAGACAATTTTCTCTCATTTCCAACTTGTAATTAGCATGTTTTATACTAGTCATGGGGATCGGTGCTGCTAATTACAGCCATCATCATTAACTAGCCAGGGTGTTTCCCTCACCAAGAATAGGCATCTTGGACTTTGTAATTCTTAGGCCTCCTGATGTCATGGGAGACAGGATTTTAGAGTTAGAAAAGACCTTAGGATAAAGAATGTCAGAGCTGAAAGAGATTTTAGAGATGGTATAGGAGAACCCCCTCCTTCTGCAAAGGAAACTAAAGTTCAGAGGAGTTAGGTGACTTCCCAAAGATCAGATGGTGACCTGGTAACTGAGTTAGAACTAGAAAGTAGCCTCATCTCCTAAAGCAGTGCTGTCTGATCGACCACTTAGTGGGAGACCTGGGTCACCTCTGTCTTTCCATATGGCTACCAGGCTAGTGATGTAATTCTAGAGGAACACACTGACCAATGGGCTTCAGTTAAAGAAGTGGGAAAAGCAGAGTTTCCTTCTTCAATAGTCTGCTGCAACTTCAGGAGGGGTAGTCACAAACCTCCCAAGAGCCATAGTTTGTCTTGCCAATTAATCAAGATGCCCCCCTGCATCTAAGATATGCATCTATGACTGCTGGCTAAAAAGGTCACCGAACAAATTTCCTTCAGCTTTAGTAGACAGGAATGAGAGAGGGATGTGGATTTATCCTAAGATCTCATTGCCCAAAAGCTCTATAACCACTGGTCAATCTAGTTGGTGCAACCCATCATGGTAGGTGTTTGAGCAGAGATGGATGACTATTGACAAGGCTATTATAGAGAGGATTCAGCCTTCTAAACAGGGATTAGACTAGATGATGTCAGAGCTTCTTTCCAATTCTGTAATTCTAGAATGCATATTGAATCACAAAATGTTAGCAGTAGAAGTAATATCATCATCATAGCATTTTAAAGTCTGCAAATTACTTTACAAATATCTCATTCTACCTTCACGACAACCCTAGAAGGTGGGTGCTATTATTGTCCCTATTTTACAGACAAGAAAACGGAGGCAGAAAGAGGTCAAGTGACTTGCCCAAGGTCACAAAACTGGTAGTATTTCAACCCAGGTCTTCCTGATTCCACGTCCAATGCTCTACCCACTGTACTTAGATAGCATTAGAGATCAACTAATATAGGGTCATTAATTCTGGGTCCATGGCCTGACATCCATAGATAGATTTTAGGAGGGGAAAAATATATCTTTATGCTCCCTAACCTTTTATTTCCCTCATAACCTTCAGCATTGTAAGTATTTAAAAACATCATTCTGAGAAAAGATCCATAGACTTCATCAATGGATGTGTCTATGAAACAAAAATGGTTAAGAACTCCTAGTACAGTCCAACATCTCCATATTTTATAGGAGAAAACTACATCCCAAGGAAGGAAAGTAAAATGCCTGAAGTCATTCAGTTAACTATAATCAGAGGCAGGACTAGAACTCAGAACTCCTGAGTCCTAGTTCATCATTCTTTCCAGTCTACCATTTAATAACAAGCCAATAGCAGAGGTGGGGAACCTGCAGCCTTGAGATCACATGTGGCCTTCTAGGTCCTCAAGTTTGGCCCTTTGACTGAATCCAAACTTCACAGAAAAAATCCCTTAGAAGTTAGGACTCAGTCAAAAAACCACACTTGAGCACCTAGAAGACCACATGCGGCCTCAAGGCCACAGGTTCCTCACCCCTGGAAGGGAAGGAAAGGGTAAAGGAGACTGTAATCAATGCAGTGAGGTGGAGGTGGAGAGGAGAGACAGAAGGAGAGAGAGCCAGTATCCTAGTGATGAGGAAAGTGTTATAGGATGTCTTCCCTGAGAGATTTTTCTTTTTTTTACAGCAGTAAAGAAAATGTTCTAAGAAGCAGTTGATTAGGGATTCTTGTCAATGACCTCTTTGGTCATTGACAGAAAGAGATGTTCCATATACACCAATATATTTAGAGCAGCATTTTTTGTGGCAACAGAGAACTGAAAAAAAAAATAAGTGCTCAATGACCAAGTAATAGCTAAAGAAAGATATTATGGTACATGAATGTGATGAATTATTACCATGCTGTAAGAAAGTGTGAGACAGCTAGCTAAGTGGCATAGTGGATAGAGTGCCAGGCCTGGAGTCAGGAAGACTCATCTTCCTAAGTTCAAATCTGGCCTCAGATACTAGCATGTAACCTTGGGCAAGTAATTTAATCTTGTGTGTCTCATTTCCTCATCTGTAAAATGAGCTGAAGAAGAAAATGACAGACTTTTCCAGTATCTTTGGCAAGAAAACCCCAAATGGGGCCACAAAAATTCCTACATGTTTAACAATAAAAACAATGAACATGATAAGAACAGAAAAGTACGGACGTAGGTCAACTGATGCAAAGTAAAGCAGAACCAGAAAAAACATATAGAGAATGATGACAAGGTAAATGGAAAGAACAACCCCACAAAAGCTATTATGACTCAACAATCCATCAAAACTGAATGTTGCAAAATTATAAAGAACAAACAGCCTCAAAGAGATATGAGATCATACCTCCCCCAACTCCTTTGCTTAGCAATTCTAATGCTTGTGAAATAGTTCATATAATGTCAGCCTTTTCCAATGTCTTAGTCAGTTTTACTGATTTGTTTTCCTCTTATTGTTCTTTTTCATGCTTTGTTATGAGAAATAGCTCTCTAAGAGAGAGAGAGGAAAAAGTCAGGCTATCAAGGGTTTTTTTTTAACCTGTTTTTTTGCTTGCTCGTTGTTGGGTTTGGGTTTGTTGGGTTTTTTTTTGAAGAGTAGGGTTATTAGAGGTATGTCCAAATATGAGAGTCAGTCCATTCTGCCTTATGAGAAACAGTCCAGCAGTTTTTGCCCACCCCTACCCTCTGGTACCTACTCATGAACAAAAAGCCCACCATCAGATCAATGCTGCCTCTACATCCTCTAGAGTCAGCGAAATACAGTAGACAGAACCTTAAGTTTGAACTCATGAGACCCAGGACTGAAACTCAGCCCTACCATTAACTCACTATGGAACCATTGTCAAGGACTTCTGCTTTGCAAACTTTTAAGTACTATCAATGTCAGCATTGTGTTTATTATGACTGCTACTACCTACTTCATACAATTATCACAAATGAAACACTTTGTAAATTGTAAAGCTATATAGGAACGACCTACTCTTATCATCAAAAGATTAGCTTTGTCTATGTTCAGAACCAGGCAGGCAGCCAATTTTAGAAAGAAGAGAAGTGACATCTGGGTGACTTTTGACCAGTGAGTGAAGAAAATGAAAACATCTGGCTCACACATGTCAACATGCCTTCAGTGCACAGCTGTCACTAAAGTGGGTTAGTGAGAAGAACAGAACTTCGCACAAGCAGCAGAAAACTGCCAAGGGAGTTTGCTGAGATATTTGAGCTTCTATAGGAAACAACAATAACAGTGTGACTAGCACTGACCAACCTGTAAAGAAATGATTTTTCATACAATTACAGAATTTCCATTGGAAAGGACCTCCCTGATCATCTGGTCCAACCCATACCTGAAAAAGAGTCCCTTCTCCAATATGCCCAATAAGCACTTACTCTGACACATAATAGGCACTTATTAAATGCTTGCTAACTAGACTTAATGACCAGCCTTTGCTTCGGAAACTCCAAGGACAGGGAATCAACTCCTTGAAGCAACCATGCCACTGTGAGACAGCTATAATAGTCAGGCAATCTTTCTTTTCATCATGCTGAACTATGCCTCTTTACTGCTCCCATGAATTGCTCTACTAGAGCCAAGGAGAAGAAGTTCAGTGGGAACAGCAACATGCTGCAGTAGACAATCAGGTGGCACAGTAGATAGAACACCGGGCATGAATGAGCTCAAGAAGACCTGAATTCAAATTTGGCCTCAAACGCTTAGTAGCTGTGTGACTTTGGGCAAGTCACTTCATCTCTGACTTAGTCTTCTCATCTGCAAAATGGAGCTAATAATAGTACCTACCTTGCAGAGTTGTCGTGAGAATCAAATGAGATCATTATTGCAAAGTGCTTATCATAGTTCCTAACACATAATAGGTGCCGTATAAATGGTATTAGTGATATTACTATCGCTATTGTTATCTTCCATCTACCACTCTTAAATACTTCAAGTCAGGTCTCATGCCCTCTAGTCTTTTCTTCTCCTGACTAAGCAACCACAAGTCCTTAAACAGTCCTCATATGGCATGAAATTGAGGTCCTTCAACTTCCTAGTTACTGTCCTTTGAACTTCTCTAGCTTACTAATGTCCTTCCTAAAATATGGCACCTAGAATTAGACACACTACACCAGATGTGGTCTGACCAAGGCATAATATACCAGGATAATCTCCCTATTCCTGGAAACTGTGTATCTCAGTGCAGCCTAATATCATCTTAGCTTTCTTGACTAGAGGCAACTAGGTGGATAAAATGCTGGACTTGGAGTCAGAAGGATCGGAATTTTAACCCTGCCTCACATACTTATCAGCTGTGGAACACTGCACAAGTCACATAACCTCGAAGCCTCAATTTATCCTTTTGTAAAGTGGGGTAATAATAGCACCTACCTCCCAGGTAATTATGAGAGCCAAATGGTTAGAGGCAATGAGGACCTGAAGGGGGGAGGAGGCATTCTATGTGATTAGAAAGAAAGTGGAAATATGAAGAGGAATAACTACCAAGATTTGGAAACCGAATGAGATTTGGCTGTAAGGTAGAGAAAGTAATGAATCACAGATGACACTGAGGTTGTAAAAACCTGTGTGACTACCAGAATGGTAGTAACCTTGACAGCAAAAGGAAATTTGGAAGATGAGTAAGTTTGGCAGAAAGATCATGCAAAGATATCACCCAGATCACAATCCATCCATGCTTTTTTGTCTTTTGTGGTTCACTCTGCACCACCCAAAGGAAGAGGGTTCAAGCAGGGTTCTTACAGCTCACTGATCCCAAGTGTAGAACTCATCCCCCAGAGGGAGAGAATTTTCCCAATAGCACTTGTGAATTTCCTATGGGTGGTAGCCAGTTTAAGTCATAACTTCCCTGAAAGGCAGATGCCTTACTTAGAAGGAAGAAGACTGAGAGTTTGCCCATCATAGGAAAGGAGGATTGAGGAAGTAGAATTGTAATAAGCTTTCGGAACACTAAATTCTCCAAATCTTGTTCAAACAGACTGTTATCACACTTCCCCCATCTTGCTCTTTCAGCATTGATTTTTCAAATTCATTAAATGTCATCTTATTAGATTTGGCCTAGTGTTCTAGCCTGTCTATTTCTTTTAATCCTGTCTTCCACTGAATTAACTATCTTTACTAACTTTGTGTCATTTTCAAATCGGGTAAGTATGTTATCTATGACATCCAAATTATTGATAAAAAACTAAATAGTACAAAACCAAAAACAGATCCCTGGGGCATTCTAACAGAGACTTCCTTTGAAGCTGACAATGAATTTTTACTGATTACTTTTTGAGTCTTGCATTTCTGTCTCTCTAATAGCATTGTAACACCCACTTCAGGCTATTTTCCAAACTTGTACTCACACTTACCTATTTGGTCCCAAGAAAGCAGCTGCTTACATGGGTTCTATACCAATTCCTATATCTATCATTCCTGAGCCCCTACCAGTGTGCTTCCTGTTAACAGTCAGCCAGAAGAAACCATTATTCCTTAGCAAAGATATAAGAAGGCATAATAAGAATAGCTACAAAATAACCCTCATGTTGTCCTTCCATAAATATGAACAGTATCTGACTGAATAGGGGATACAAACTTAAAGGATAATAGTAGTAAGGCTTACTCCCAACTGACAAATGGTCAAAAGATATGAACAGGCAGTTCTCAGAAGATGAAATTAAAGACATCTATAAGTCTATGAAAAAAGATGTTCCAAATCACTAGTGATTAGGGAAATGCAAATCAAAACAACTCTGAGGTACCACATCTCACTGGCCAGACTTGCTAAGATCACAAAACAGAAAAATGATAAATGCTGGAGAGGATGTGGAAAAATCGGAACACTAATGCATTGTTGGTAGAGTTGCAAACTGATCCAGCCATTCTGGAGAGCAATCTGAAACTATTCCCAAAGGGCTATAAATAATTGCATACCCTTTGACCCAGCAATACCACTTCTAGGGTTATATCCCAAAGAGATCAGAGAACTGGGAAGAGGACCCATATGTACAAAAATATTTATAGCAGCTCTTTTTGTGGAGGTAAAAAATTGGAAAACAAGGGGATGCTCATCAATTAGGGAATGGCTGAACAAGTTGTGGTACATGAATGTAATGGAATACTACTGTGCTATAAGAAATGATGAGCAGATAGACTTCATAATAACCTGGAGAAACTTGTATAAATTGATGCTGAGCAAGAAGAGCAGAACCAGGAGAAATTTGTACACAATCACAGACACAACATATGTGTGACAGCCAACTTCAGCAATGCAAGGTTATAGGACAACTCCAAAAGACTCATGACTAAAGGAGATAATCCATATCCAGAGAAGGAGATGTGGAGTCTGAGTGCAGATTGAAACAAACTACTTGCTTTGTTTCTTTGTCTTGTTTTGTTTCTTCTTTCCCACTGATCATTCCATCAATTACAATTCTTCTTTACAACCTGACTAATGATTAATGGGAAGATATTTGTAGATCCTGTATCTACATGCATGCCACCATGATGGGGCGGGAAAGGGAGGGAGAGAAAACCCGAAACTCAAGGGACTGTGGAACTAAATGTTACAAGCTAAAAGTAAATAAACCAATTAAAAATAAAAAAATAAATAGTAATGAGGCTTACATGAAGGGACCAAGACAACTCACAATTATAGAACTACAGGACTCAATCAATGTGGAGTTCTCATAAGATTCAATTCTCAATTACTAATGCTAGCTTGAATCTGTAGACAACTCCCTGCCCTGCTGTAAGGGTCATGCTTCTGAAAATTATTTCTGACTTTTAGTGACTACCTAGCTACAACCGTATCTTTTTTGGAGCTCTAATGTTAAACAACATGGCTTAGGTGACTAAATGAGAGAAAATCTCTTTCTCTCCTCTCTGCTGGGGTCACACTTTACAGCTGCTCTGAACCTAGACCCACCTAAACTGCCAGCTTCTCTACTATTCTTTTCTTCAAAGCCCTTGCTCATCCAATGACATTGCTCCCTTCTAACTTGGAAAAGGGTGTTTATGCTTCATAAAAGGATCCCTGGGTGTTAATATTATATTAGGACATCAACAATATCTGTGATAACATTCTGTGACTACTAAATTGAGCTAAAAGGAGGAAAACTGATTCCCCCTCCTTTATAATACACCTTAGAATTTTTCCAGGAATCAAAGTCAAAATAATTGGCCTATAGTTTACAGACTTTATCTTTGCTTTAAAAGGGGGAGGGAGAAAATATTTGCTCTTTTCCAGTTTTTATGATTCCTCTCCCATTCTCCACAATCTTTCAAAGATAACTGTTGGTCACTCAATAATTATTCTGCCAGTTCTTTTAGTGCCTGAGCACATAATTCATCTGAACTGGGTGGCTTGAACTCATCAAGGGAAGTTTGGTGCTCTTCTACTATCTACTTATCTATCTTGTGTATCAACTCTGTGCTTTCCATTTTTACTCTCTTCTTTTTCAAATTGAAAGACCATCCTCATTGGCAGAGAAAAGAGAAGCAAAGTAACAGTTGAGTAGTTAATGATTTCTCTCTCATCACCAAGCATCATACCAAATACTCTGAGTAGTGATCCATTTCCTTCCTCATCCTCATCTTTTCCCCACTATAGCTAATAAGAAAACAAAAATGTCTGTACTGTCATCCTTAACTTTTCTTGTTAGCTTCAAGGTCCATTATGAATTTTGGAATATCTAATACTGCTCATAGAGAATTATGCCACATTTTTATATTTATTCTTGGTTAGCTGCTTCTGCTTACATTTTTATATGTATCTTTTTAAAAATCTAATTTGGTTTGTGAATTTCCTGTACATCCATATCACTCTTTCTAGACAACTCCTCTTTTACTCTCTCCTTGGAATTATTTCCCTTCATGTCTTCAGAATTTCATTTCTGAGAACGTCCCAATCCTGGCCTAACCTCCCGGTGAATTTTAGTTCACAAATTCTTATCTTTCCTCTGAATGCTTTGTAATCTGCAAATTGTTCCACCACCACACTGAACTCGGTACAAGTCTGGAATCTAGGCTCTAATCTTCACTCTACCACAAATTCATTGTGTGCCCTGGCCAAGTCAAATATCCACTCTGAACTTCAGTTTCCTCCTCTAAAATTAGATTTTTGGACTAAATGATCTCTAAAGCACTCTTCTAGCTGTGCCATGATATATTCTAGGATCCTTTCTATGATTCCTCTAAATACCAGTGCCCTGGAATTCATAGACTTTCATCTTTCATGTACTTCCTTTCTGGAGAAGCAAGGTACTTTAGTATCTGTCCACCACATCTTCCCCTTCTGGTAGAAATCCCTTCTTCCACCTATAAAATTAAAACTAGTATAGGGCAAATGGAGCTTTGTCCCAGGGTGCCTACAACCAAGGATTATGATTCCTCCCCATGATAAGTCTTCTCTACATGTTTCTTTGCAAGCAACCAATAAACATTTATTTAGTGCTTACTATAAGCCAGATACTTTTCTAAGCAGTCCTCTGCCAGCCCAGGCTACTACCCACCTGGATCTTGTTCCGTATCGTTCTTCTCACAGGAAACCCAAGGGGTTTGAGTGTTGGGCTTTCTGAGGGATGAAGCTACTCCTCCCCCAGTGCTAATGTACCTATGGTTTGACTACATCCTGCATTGCCACTCCCCTACCCCCTAAGTGTTTTTGCCCCAGATGAACAAATTCCTAGTTATGCCTCTGGCCCCCTGAATCCCAGCCCTCTAATTTCTTCTTTGTTTTGTCTCTCTGGACTTGGCTTTATAAGTAGGCACCTTTTAGTTCTCCATAATAAATAATAACTTACATTCTCTAATGAGAGGCAATTTGAGGTAGTGACTAGAGGACTGACCTTGGAGTTAGGAAAACCTGGGTTCAAGTTCTGCCTCTGATTTATATTAACTATATGACATATGGCAAGTCATTTAACCTTACACTGTCTAGAACAACTCTAAGACTATGTTACAAATTACTTGCCAGATGCATTGATACAGAGAGTTTTCACACTGGAAATTCCCTACATTGATCATAAAGATCATGTATTTTTTAATGGAAGCATGTAGTCCAACTCCCAAATCTAGTCCCAGCTTCCATGAAACTGACGTTTATAGAGGTTTACTGACTTGCCTAAAGGTCACACAGGCAGGAGGTCATGGAAACAAAATTTGAAACACTCTTAACACCAAATCCATTATTTTTTCCACTGTGCCAAACTAGCTCTCAAGCAAGGAAAGAAGTATTTAAAAGTTAAGCACCTATTATATCTTTAGATGGCTGATGAATGATATCAAGATTATCATTCACCAAAATGTCTGGCTCTTTTTCAGATAAACTTGTGTGTAACCATGCCTCCTCCATCTTATCCTGAGTTTTGAGCTAAAGTATGGCTTCATATTTACCCATATGAAATTTCATTTTATTAGATTCAACTGTCAAAATCTTTTTAAATCTCTCATCCAGAAAGCTACCTCTCTCTCCTTTCTTTGTGTCATCTGTAATTTGATAAGCATGCTGGGTAAATCTTCAAATCTCAGATTACTGGAATTCTCGGTCTACTGTATGCCATACAGTTTCACAACACACTTAATCTGCCTAGTTCTAAACTAAATCCTTCATTCTCCAAAACAACTTCCTCGAGGCAATTGGCCATGTTGTCTAATCAAGCCCTGGAGCTTGAGCCATGACCTCCTTCCCCATAGACTCTCTCTGGAACACATGGTCCTTCTTCCTGCCCAGATACTCCACTGTGGATTGATTCTAATATGGGTGTTAGCCTGCTTATTAGTGTGACATTTCTTTGGGTTAGTTCTTGTCTATGCCACCTCCTTTAACTGTGCAGGAAAGAAGCTGAAACATGGGTTAATAAATAGTTACCAGGAATGCAATGAGTCGGGGTGCAACATGTGAATTGGACACCAGAGGGTGCTCTGCTCAAGTTACCCTTATTGGCAGAGGGCTATTTTGGCCCATCATGTTCAGTGAGATAGTCAATAAACATTTATTGAGCACCTAGTATTATGCTAAGCCACAAAATGACTTTCACACACAACTGCTTTCTGAGTTTGAAGTCTGCTGTCCCCTAGCATATCACTCAGATGTCCCCTCTCAAGCAATAAAACAGTTGCATACAGAAAGAATAATACTACGCTTCTTGCGTGGAAAGATAAAAGAATTATTTCCATGCTCACCAATTATTATAACACAAACCTACAATCTACCCAGAGAACATTACATGGTGGACATATCGTAACACTCAGTAAGCCTGAAATGGTG
>CM053599.1:110720597-110762542 GCA_028646575.1 Pseudocheirus occidentalis | reverse complement strand
TATCACATCGAAAAACAAACAAATAATGAAACGCCAATGACACACCACAAGTTTGTCAAGACACTCGTTGACCAATTAAAGGGCGATTTTCGTGTATCGAAAACGCGTCCATCCACATCTTCTGCGGACAATAGATTAAACAATAAACTACATATTCCCGATGTGGGACAAAGAAAACGGGACTGCATTGTGTGTTCTAACAGGAAAACACCTAGTGGCAGGCGTCAAACCACTTATTACTGTCAAACGTGCACTAACCAGCCTGCAATGCATATTGGGGACTGTTTCAAAACTTATCATAGTGTACAAAATTATAAGCAACAAAATATTGGGTTTTTTGCAAATATACATTCCTCGATGTCACCCAATTCATATAAGTCCAATATCATTATATTGGTTACTTGGTTACTTGGTTCCAAAATTATACTAAATAATACGAGGGTCTGTAAATGCACGTTTTCGCTGCAAGGTAGCGTCCAGTAGCTGGTAGCCAATGTCCAGAATGGTTCAGAGTGCAAATTAATAAAATATAGGAATTGCTACAATTACCTTGGTTCCATCCACCCCTGGGAAGAGTTTAGTCTCCCAATTTCTTTCCCTTAGCACTCAATAGATTCAGTAACACAATGTATGGCTCACTGTGATTTTAATAGATGTGACTAGATAGGGATAGGAACTGAATTTGTGATTTCATTGGTATACTGAACTCCTAGGTAAGGAAAGTCTCCCTTAGCAATACTGTTGGCACCTTCTCTGCCTTAGAGAAGAAATTCTTAAGCTAGCATCCTTGAACTTTGTGAATTGTTTTCAATATTTTGGTAAAAATTTCAACATTATTTGTTTCCTTTGTAATCCTATATATTTTATTTACTTAAAAACATTATTCTAAGAAAGGGTTTGTAGACTCCACCAGACTTCTAAAGGTGTCTATGGCACACACAAAAAAGGTTAAGGGCCCTTGACCTAGATAGCTGCCTAAAGCAATGAGTGATTAAGTGATGCCAAAACTCACAGGGATAGAGCTCTGTATCAGATCCAGGACCTGAACTCACATTGTCCTGGCTCTAAGGTCAGCTTTCATCTGCTATGCAACTTAAAATTAAACATACCAACTCTCCTACTCCCACTGAGATAGGCATTGTGATTTATTTCTTTTCCTCTCCCACCCACTGCAGTGCTGGGGAAGTCCTCATGATCTCCCACAGTAACAGAGAATGGGAGAAGGAAAGAGTCCTCATAGCATCTTTCAAAAACAAAGCAAGGTAAGGAAGCAATTTTGCCCCACCCCACCCCTCCCCAGCTCACCCAGTCCAATCACTTATCAGCATACGTGGCAGCTTGAGGTTCACAGTCTCTAGTGATGCTGAGTGTATGATGACATCTTCTCCTCTTGTAATCAGACTTGACCCTATGTAACCTGTGTTATTTCCTCTTGTCCTGCTAGTGGTCTCTTGGCTCCATCCCAAAATTCCAAAAGCAAAGACTGTAAATTATAACCACACACATTTTATTGCTTCCTTTATCACAGAGGGAGTTAGCACAGCCCCAGGTTCCCAGAACCTATTCTCTTCCGCTCCCCTACCAAATCACTGGTACCTACAAGAAATTGAAAAGGCTAAGATAGTAAAATAAAATTCCCCTGAGTTCTATTAATCAACCAATAAATATTTATTAAGCCCCTACTATGTGCCAGGTACTTTGTTAATCACTGGGGAAACAAAACAAGACAAAAGATAGTTCCTGCTCTCGAGGAACTTACAATCTAATGGGGAAAACAGCATGCAAATAAATATATACAAAATAAGCTACATACAAAATAAATAGAACACAATCAACAGAGGGAAGGTAATAGAATTAAGAGGCGTTGGGGAGGGCTTCCTAAAGAAGGTGTGGTTTTAGTTAAGACTTAAAGGAAGGCAGGGAGGTAGGAGAATGTTCTGGGTGTTCCAGGTATGGAGGACAAGCAAGAGAGAATGACCAGAGCCAAGAGATTGAATGTCCTGTTTGTGGAATGGCCATTGGGCCAATGTCATAGTTGGAAGAGTACATGTTGGGGAGTAAGGTATAAGAAGATCGAAAAGGTAGGAGGTGCTAGGTTATGAAGGACTTTGAGTGACAAATACAGCATTTTGTATTTAATCCTAGAGGCAATGGGGAGCCACTAGAGTTTATTTGAGCAATGGCCAGGGGAAAGGCAACATGATTGGACTTGGACTTTAGAAAAATTACCTTAGTAGCTGAATGGAAGATGGATTGGAGTGGGGAGAGACTTGAAGAGGGCAGACCCACCAACAAGCTATTGTAATAATGCAGGCATAAGGTAATAATGGCGCTATGATGGTAGCAGTGTCAGAGGAGAAAAGGAGGGCATATTTGAGAGATGTTACAAAAGTAAAATCCACAGGCCATGGCAACAAATTAGATGTGGGAGGTGAAAAATAGGGGAAAATCCAAGATAACTCTTTTATATTAGGGAATGTGAGCATGGTGATGTCCTCTCTACTAATAGGCAAGGTAAGAGGAGGAGGGAAGTTAGGGATGGAAATTAGTTCTATTTTGGACATACTGAGTTTAAGGTGTCTATTGGACATCCAGTTGGATACGTCTGAAGGTAATTAGAGATTCAAGACTGGAGATTAGCAGAGTCTGGGGTAGGACAGGCAGATTTGAGAATCATCAGAATAGAAATGTCAAATCTATGGGAGCTAGTGAGATCACCAACTAGTGTCTCTGGAGAAGAGAAGAGGCCCCTAGGACAGAACCCTGAGGGATACCTACTGGTAGTGTTAAGAGGGTGTTAGACATACTGTCTAGCTAATGATGTCTGAGTGTCATCATTCTGAACCTGCAGGGGCCCTATCTTCCCATTAATATCCTATTTGTATGATCTGGAAGAGGACCTAGCAAAGGAGACAGGGAAGGAGTAGTCAGATAAATAAGAGGAGAAACAAGAGAGGGTGGTGTCCCAAAAATTTAGAGAAGAGAGTGCTGAGGAAAAATGACCAACAGAGTCAAAGGCTGTAGAGGTCAAGAAGAATGATGATTGAAAAAAAGGCCATTGACTTTGGCTACTAAAAGATCCTTAGTAACTTTGGAAAGAGCAATTTTGGTAGAATGATAATGTTGTAAGTCAGATTGTAAGAGGTTAAGAAGAGAGTGAGAGGAGAGAAAGTAAAGATACCTATTGTAGCCTTTTGGAGGAGTTTAACTACAAAGACCAGATGAGATATAGGATAATAGTTAGCAGGAATGAAAGGATCAAGTGAGAGCTGTTTGGGCTTTTTCAGGATGGGGGAGACATAAGCATATTTGTATGCCATAGGAAATAAGCCCGGAGACAGGGAATGATTGAAAATACGTGAAAGACTGGAGAAGGGGAGGGAAATCTGTTGGAGGATACAGGGTGTAATGGGATCACTTGAACAAGTAGAGGGGTTAACCTTGGTAAGGAGCAAGATGATTTCATCATATGAAAAGGGACTGAAGGAGGAAAGAGTGACAGTAAGCAACTGAGTGATAGAAGATGAGGAAGAAGGGAGAAGAGGGAGTTCCTAGTAAATGGCCTCAATTTTTCTGTAAATATGAGGCAAGATTCTCAGCTGAGAGAGTATGGGGTGAAGAGCTATAGGAGGTTTGAGGAGGAATTAAAACATTTGGAAGAGCCACTATGCAGAGTGGAATAGTGAGTGGATAAGGGAGGTATAGTAGGATTGCCTAGCAGCAGTGAGGGCCCAGTTGAGATTATGTAACAAATTTATGGTGGACCCAATCAAAATGGTTGCATGATTTCCTCCAACTTTGTTCAGCAGCACATGTGTAGGAGTGAAGGTAACCAGTTTAAACACCAATTTTAAGCTCCACACTCAGAAAGTTACACTGATACTGAACTGGTATAAGCCTTCTTCCCACAGGCATATACGTAGACAATCACTTACCTATACTTAACCCATGTCAGTTTCCACCAATCTCACACACACACACACACACACACACACCAATAATTTCTAATCACCCAAACCTGGAAAAATTCATAAAGATATTCATTCTACCTAAGAGGGGAGTTGAAACCACCCCACCCCATTTTATCCTTTATAATCTAATTAGGAAAAAACACATCCCAATGATCAATCACTCATAGACCTTAGGCAAAGCACTAAAAGGTCTTCCATCCTATTTGGATAGACTGAAGAAATGTGGCCACATCTCAAGGATCATCTAGAAATTATAAAGTTAAGAAGGGATCAATTCCAAAAACTAGAGCAAGCTTTCCAGCATGTCCATAGATGTGGTAAAGAAACGTCTGCTTTAGTCTTGATTAGGATTCCTTCCCCTAATTCCGCCTCTGACAAGAGAAGACTTTGTGAGCATCAAAGGTTCCAGAGGGTGTTAGGATAGCCAATGATGTTGCATCATCATTACTCTGAACCTGCAGAATCCCTATCTTCCCATAAATATCCCAGCTTCATCCCTGGCTCAACTGACAGCAGTGCCTTTATCAAAAGCAAAGGACAGATGAACACAGGTTTGTCATGTTTAAAGGGAGCTATCTCATGAAAGGAAGAAGTAGACTTCCATCCCCAGGAGCTGACTTGCCCTCTGTGCCACATGTATTCTCTAAGCCTGAACCCACTTTTCCCTGGATTCTATATATACATGTGGGAGAATGTGTCACACACCTTAGTAAATACACCTTTTTAAAAACTACTTAAGGCTGGCTGGCTAAATAATTCTCAAGCACAACAGTGGGGACTCCAATCTATGGCAATAGAAAATTACCTATGATTCCTCAGGGTTACACCTAGAACCTAAGGGAGAGATGTAACCAAATTCTGCGTGCCCAATTCACCAGTGGGAATGAGAATGGCACTGGGGTCCAGATCCTATGCATTTACAATTGTTTGGTTTGGTTTTTTTGTTTTTGTTTTTGTTTTTAGTAAAAGGTGGGACGGAGGACAGGGGAAGAAATTTTTCTGGAGTCATTTGTGCCATGGTGTACAGGAGGTGACTTCTTAAACCTAAGGTCAAACCTACCCATGCCACATACAGCTCTATCCACAAATTGTCACTGTTTGTGTTCTGGAGGGATTCATTACCAAAGAGCTAGCTACCCAGGAAATTTCTGTCTAGGAGACAGAGAGAAAGAGAGAGAGGTGTTGCCAGCTAGAAACACATTAACACCCCTCTTACTCTATTCCCTGACTGCCCAAATCTATTTCTCCATTTGTCACTCCCAGATCTCAAGAGGTGACAACCTTAAGAAAGTCTGACAGCTTTGTCACATCTCTTGCTATTGGAAAGCACCCAAGAGGTTAAGGACGAGTGGCCTGGGACCGAGGATATGATGGGGGCCTCCTTAGTTGCATTTCCATTAAGCCTTAAAAGCTGCAGCTGCTCACTCTCTTCTGTGCTGGCTGAAGACCGTGGAGGTAATTTGCAATTAAAATGTGTTCAGCTAAAAAAAAAATCTGACAGTTACACTGTTGATATACAGTCTTTGATTTCATAGCCTGGGTTTTATATGTTACCTTACCCTGCAGCCCATAAAAAAATAAACCTGGTTAAGCCCACAGCAGATTTGGAATCACATTTTATTTATCATAGCTAACTTAAATAATTCTCCTTCCTATGAGAAAGTGTGATTCAAAGGGGTTAAAATGAAACTAATTTCTAACATGTAGCCTACCTATGCTCCACCAAACTAAACTACTCACTGTCTCCCATATATATTTCACACTTTCCTCCCTGTTAACATTTGCTCACACAATTCTTTCTACCTGGGCTGCCCTCTCACCCATTACTTCCATCTGCAAGACTCATTCCTCACAGTATTTGTTAGAACCTCTCCCATCACTCTGCTTTTGGACAGCCTCCTTAGACTTAGCATCTTTGATTTTAAAGAGCCATTAGAGGATCAACTGATCCTTTGCCAGTCAATTGCTAACCTCCCTCTAATTCCTTCCATTTTGAGCTGGAAAATGTCTTCACTCCTTATACAGAAGTAACAAAAATGTATATCACTTCTTTAAACTTTAATATCTTAACACTTTTTGTCTCCTTTATTGGTATCTTTCCTACTGTTCTTTCATTGACTGGGCTAGGTGAGAATCCACTGATCCTTTCTAACCCTAAAGGAACAATTAAAAATTAATTGAAACAATAAATTTACCCAAGTTGCAGGATATAAAATCAATCCACATAAATCACTGATATTTCTCTATATTGCAAAAAAAAAGCACAGAAAAAGGTAGTTAGAGAAATTCCATTCAAAGCAACCAGCAGAATACATAAAATACTTGGGAGTCTATCTACCAAGGCACTCAGAGGAACTATATTAATGCAGTTACAAAACACTCTTTACAGATATAAAGACAGACCTAAATAATTGGAGAAATATTAATTACTCATGGGTAAGCTGTGCAAATATAATAAAAATTATAATGCTACCTAAATTAATTTACTTATTCAGTGCCATACTTATCAAACTACCAGAGGATTATTTTATAGAACTAGAAAAAATAGTAATAAAATTCCTGTAGAAGATCAAAAACTCAAGAATATCAAGGGAAATAATAGGCCTCTTTAATTCTTAAAAAATCTTTATTGAACCTGCTGCTTCTCTCAAACTATTGTGTTGTATCTCTTCTCCCTTTCCCAAGTAAATTCCTATTACTTTATGTTTCCAGTTCCTAACTTTCCAGTCACTGTTCAAATGCATACAACCTGGACACTGCCTCCAAGGTTACCAGCAGTATAATAAATGCTAAATTTTCTCACTTCTCTATACAGATTTCAACAATGTTGACCACCCCCTCTTCCCAGTTCTCCTCCCTCGGCTTCCATGATGCTAATCTCTTCTGGTTCTCCTATGTGTCTGAGCAATCCTTTTCAGTATCTTTGAATGGATCATAATCCATATCCTATTCCTCAAGAATGGATGTCCCCTGAGGCTCTGCCTTGCTCCTACTCCCTTTCTTTCTAAACTCTCTTTTTTTGGGGGGAGGAGGGGAGTGATGTTCTCCTCTCAGAGTCTTCAATTATCATTTTTATGTAGAAGATTCCCAAATCTATACATCCAACCTATTCTCTTCCCTGAACTATAATTCCCCCACTGGTAACTACTGCTGGACAGGTATCTCAAATTCAACATTCCAAAGCCAAACATTCTATTTCTCATTAAGCCCTTCACTCCTCCAAATGTCTAAGTTTACTTTGAAGGTCCCATGACCCTTCCATTTACCCAGTTTCCCATCCTCAGACATCCCTGACTCTTCTTTATCCATTATCCATAATTACGATTGCCATGTATTGTAAAATTGCCAAGAGCTCATACATGTTCCTTTCTCTCCATTCCCAGAGTCGCCACTCTAGTTCAGGCCTCAACACCCCCAACCTGAGCTGTTGCAAAGACCTCCAAATTGGTCTCCCCACTACCAGACTATCCTCTTTCCAATCCATCCTCCACCTCCACCCAGATGACAAAATAACCTTCCTTAAATATGCTGTTACTATGTCACTCCCTTGTTCAAAAAGCTTTATCAGTTCTCTATTGTCTCTAAAGTATAAACTCTGCTGGGTATTTAATATGATTCCAGGTTCCCCTTCACATTACTACCCTTCACACCCTCCATGTTTTGACCAAAATAGCCTATTATCTGTTCCCCAAAGTGAGAATTCTATCTCTCACCTCCATGTCATTTTTTTGAGACTGAGTCTGTCTATCTCACCCAAGCTTCAAGTGCAGTGGTCAGTCATGGTCTCTGTTCACCTACTGATGGGCATAGAAGTTTTGACTTGCTCTGCTTCTGACCTGGTCTAGTGCAGTTGTCTTGGGTAACTTGGTGAACTACCCTGACACTCTCTGAGGGACTTCACCATATTTGTGCCAGACTTAGTTTGAACATTCCATTAGTTTTAACCCACTATACTTCAGGTCAAACAATCCACAAGCATCAGCTTCTCCCAATAGATGGAAAGACAAACAAACACAAGCCCCCTCTCCTTTTTCACACTCTGTCCTCTATGCCTATACTGGACTTTTTTCTCATCTTTGACTGTTAAAATCCTTAGCTTCCTTCAAGGCTCAATTCAGGTGCCATCTTCTACAGAAAGCCTTTCCTGCCCCCTCCCCCTTTAATACTTTCTATTCAAATTAATTTTCATTTATTTATCTGTATAAATGTTATATTCCCACCCCAATCCCAGTAGAACATAAGCTCCCCAAGGGTAGGAACTTTTTTTTCCATTTTGTCTTTGTATTCTCAGCATTTGGCACAGTGTCTTGCACATAGTAAATAATAAATGCTTGTTGAGTTGAATTATATCTTCCATGACCCAGTTTAAATGTTTTCCTTTCTTTATCCTCTTAGCAGCAAATAAACTTTCATATATTAGAGTCTGCATGGTTACAATGGAAAGAGAACTATCTCTGGAGTCAAAAGACCTGCATTCAAATCCCAATTCTGATTGCTTACTACCTGTGTGACTTTGGACAAATTATTTACCCTCCCCAGGTCTCAGTTTCCCCAACAATAAAATAAGAGGAATGTACTAGAATCTAATACTAGATAACTAGATCTAGTACTAGTAACTAGATGGTCCCTGACAAGGTCTAGGTCTATGTGCCTGTGGTCTCA
Source organism: Pseudocheirus occidentalis (assembly GCA_028646575.1). NCBI lineage: Eukaryota > Metazoa > Chordata > Mammalia > Diprotodontia > Pseudocheiridae > Pseudocheirus > Pseudocheirus occidentalis. The sequence goes on along the minus strand of CM053599.1, from coordinate 110,753,909 downwards.
TCACTTTGATTATGCCTTTTTTATGCAACCAATCCTGTTCTACTTTGTATCATTCACAATTTGCTTGTGTCATATTCCCCCTGCTAGACTGTAAGTTCTGTGTCTCATATCATCTTTGTATTTCCTGCAGCAGCACTTAGCACACTCTACTTGATATGGTAAATACTCAAGAATAACAATAATGGCCTTCACTTCTACAATATATAATGTAATAGCAGTTGGCAAGACAATTTCCTTTCTAGAAGTCTAAAAAGTGGATATTACATAACTACAGAACCCTGTGCCCCTCCCTAGTGACAGGGACTTGGAAGGGCACTCATGTAGTCAAATGTGGGGAGGTTGAACTAGTCTGGAGTTGACCATGTCCGACCACAGCTCTCAGCGTCCCTTGTTTCCTCGATCCTGGTACATGGATGTGAGCTCTAATGGAACAGGATCCAGAAATCTGAACTGAAGCAAACACCCTGGGAATATCCCGAAGAAAACGCAGTGGAATTACCCATTGCTGCAGACACCATTATGTGTCTCTCCACATGAAGCAGGCTCTCCCCTGTACAAATCACACTGACCACACTTTCTCTTGCCATCACTTTCTTTCCTGTACAGGTATTGGCCAGTTTAAGAAATCAGGGAATTCTAGATTTGGAGGCAGCTAAGTGGCACAGTGGATAGAGCAGTGAGTCTGGAAGCAGGAAGATCTAAGCTCAAATCCAGCCTTGGATGCTTACTAGCTAGGAGATCTTGGGCAAATCCCTTAAGCCCTGTTTGCCTCAGTTTCTTCATCTATAAAATGGGGAAAATAGCATCTCCCTCTCAGGGCTGTTGCGAGGATAAAATGAGATCATTGTAAAGTGCTTAGCACAGTGTTGTGTTTGTTGTCATTGTTGTTCAGTAGTTTCAGACGTGTTCAACTCTCTGTGATCCCATTTTGGGGTTTTCTTGGCAATGATACTAGATTGACTTGCCATTCCCTTCTCCAGCTCATTTTACAGAAGAGGAAACTGAGGCAAACAGGCTTAAGTGACTTGCCCAGAGTCACACAACTCGTAGGTCTCTAAGGCGAGATCTGAACTCTGGAAGATTAGTCTTCCTGACTCTGGGTCTGGCACTCTATCCACGGCACCACCTAGCTGACCCTGATAATAACAATAGTTAACATTTATATGGGGCAGCTAGGCAGTACAATGGACAGAGTGCCAAGCCTGGAGTCAGGAAGACAAATCTTCCTGAGTTCCAATCTAGCCTCAGACACTTTCTTAGCTGTGTGATCCTGGGCAAGTCACTTAATCTCTTTTGCCTCAGTTTTCTTATCTGTAAAATGAGCCAGAGAAGGAAATGACAAACCACTCTAGTATCTCTGCCAAGAAAACTTCAAAATAGGATCACAGAGAGTTGCACACAGCTGGAAATGACAAAACAACAAAAAAATTGTCATTATTTAAATCTGGAATGGATGCTAGAGGTCATCCAATTTAATCTCCTCTTTTTATATAAGGGGAAACTGAGTCTTCGACATGTTTTGACCAACGACACAAGATTCTGCTGTAGGAACAGAATTTGAGAACAAGGTTTTTTTTACTAAAAACACAGTGGTTTTTTCCATTGTACCAACATCAAACTGTTGACCCCAGGCCCCTTCCTGATTTCTAGCATCTTTAAATGCTCTAGATGAAATGCTATAGCTATTAATAGCTCCTGCTTCCTGGGGCAGAGCAGACTCCCCTATGCTACATCTGGTACTGCCTCCTCCCCTTGATGCCTCACAATCCCAATCTACAGCACCCCAATTTTCTGGTGACAGGTAGTACAGGTACTAATATCTACATTTGAGGAAGCTGAAGAGTAAAAGAGGAATGGTGACTTGCTCAAGGCCACACAACTAGTGTGCCAGGTCTAGGACTTGGATTTAGGTCCTCTGTTGATTAAATTGAACTCTTTTATTAAATTGTTCTGTTTGTTCAATTGAATTGAATAAATTCCAGGGTTCTGTTTATTAAATTGAGTTGAACTGAATAAAATTGAATGTCTACACTGTTCTCTGTATCTCAAGCAGGCAGTGAATAGAGTTGATTGGACTATCCAGCTACTGGATGTTCCCTTTGGGAGACTAAATGAGGGAAAGACCAGGCAGTAAGGTATCAGCAGCCACAGTAGCTTTTCCCCACCCACTCCCCCACCCCCCACCTTCCCCAGCCCTTCTAATTCTGAGTTTCTGTCTTTTGAGTTCCGATTATACTGCTCCACGGCCAGAATGAGTCACACTGCTGCCACCTTGTGTAAGGGAGAACCCCATGTTAGCTGCTAAACTCTGCACTAGGATTATTCACTGCTACGAGATCTACAGTTTAGGACTAGCCTTATGCACAGCCAAAATTTCTCCCTGGCCCCATACTGTGACTTGAGGGGGCTCTTTCATCCCAATGTATCTGACTCTGTCCCAGATCCTGAAACTTCCCACTTTGAGCAAGATTATTGAAAAACCTGTATTAGAATAATACCTAACATTTATAAAGTTCTCTAATGTTTGCAATACGTTTTCTAGATATTAATTTATTGGATCCTCATTACAGCCCTGCTCAGGAAGGTGCTGTGATTATCTTCATCTTCAAGAAAAAACTTGAAGGTCAGAGAAGTTCAACAACTTGCTAGGGTTACCCAGCTAAGGTAGGTAAGGTGGAATTGTCTTTTACCCCAATCTGCATCTTGTTCAAGAGGAAGAGCATATTAAGTAATCAATGCATCACATTACCGTTACCGATGCAGAGAAAGCATATACGGCAGAAAAAGCCCTGAAGTGTGAGTTGAATGAACTGAGTTTGTTTGAGGGTTAAGGGTGCTCAGGACCCCAAAATACTGATGCTCTGGGTCCTGCCTGAATGAATTCTACTCAAGCCTTCTTTCAGCCAAAGAAAAACAAAGTTTATGAAAGATTCACCATATTGGTCAGAAGTAATCTTACCATTGGCTAGACTCTTAAGGAATCTGAGCATTTGTAATGCTAATGCAAGCAAGCCAGGTTGAATCTGAGCTGGGGTACTCCACCTATATTCCCCTGGTCAATAAAAAATCATTTATTAAGTGCCTTCTCTGTGCCAGGCATAGCATTAATCACTGGGAATACAGAAAGAGGCAAAAGATAGTGCTTACCTTCAAGAAGCTTACAATCTCACATAGACAATATGCAAACAAATATATACAAAGCAAGTGATACATGGAATCAGTAGGAAATAATTAACAGAAGGAAGGCACTAGAATTAAGAGAAGTTGGAATAGATGTCCAATAAAAGATGATGGCTTAGTTAAGACTTAAAGGAATTCAGGGAGGTCAGTAGGTAGAGTGAAGGAGGGAGAGCATTCCAGGCATTGGGGATAACCAGAGAAAATGTCTGGAGCCAAGAAATGGAGTGTTTTCTTCATGGAACAGTCAGGAGGTCCAATATCACTGGATCAAAGAGTACCTACCTGTCCTGGTGTAAGGTATAAGAAGACTGGAAAGATTATGGAGGGCTTTGAATGCCAAAAGGAGCATTTTTGTATTTGATCCTGGAGGCAATAGGGAGCCATTGGAGTTTATTAGTGGGAGGGAGGTGACATAATCAGACATATGCTTTAGTAAAATCACTTGAGTACCTGAATGAAGGATGGATTGTCGTGGGGAAAGATTTGAGGCAGACATACCTACCAGAAGGCTATTATGATTTCTTGAAATATAGCTCTTAAAAACAAGCTTTTAAAAAACCCATCATGTTTTAAATGGAGCTGCTTAACTATGCTTTTAAACCCAAATCCTTCTGCCTCTCATTGAATAGCCCCCAACCCTCTATGGATAATTGTTTGTTTTGATGGTTTAGAATGAGTATAAATAACCAATGTTTTCTGTTCTAGCTAGAAACCCTAAGGGTCTTTCCCTCCCAAATTGATAGTTTCATGACAGTAAATTGGGCCATCCTTTGTTTCATTTCTTACCTAGCCCTTAATCATTGAATGCACATTGCCTCAGACAAACTGAGACCTGGGAAAGCCCTAATTTAGAAAAGCCAAGGTCACTCATTGCATCCTGGGCCTTTGCCAGTCATCTTGACTGCTGTCTTGCCATTGGACTTAATGACTCCGGAAGATTGTTATTGTTTGTCCTTAGCTTTTGAAGAGGACCATGACATCAGGAAGATGATGCCATGACTTGCAAGTGAATTGGATTGGAGGGAGGGAGGGTTGTGCAAAGTCACCAGCCTCACTCTCTCCTCCAGAGCCCTCTGGGTCCAATGGCCAGATACAGATCAGGATAACCTGACTCTGGGGGCAAGAGTGAGGCTGATGACTTTATACAATTCTGCCTCACTTAAATCCAATTCACAGGCAAGTTGCTCCTCCTCAAGAAGGAAGGATAAACAACAACAATAGTCCAGGCTTGCACTTGAGTGCTAGTGTAGTATCAGAGGAGAAGAAGGAGCAAATAAGAGAAGTGCTGTAAAGGTGAAATTCACAGGTCTTAGTAACAGACTGGATAGGTTGAGAGATAGTAAGGAGTTCAAGATAACATCTAGGTTGTAAGACTGAAGGACTGGAAGGATGGAATTTCTGTCTATAGTACTAGATGAGGTAGGAGCAGGGGAAGAATTGGAGGAAAGATAACGAGTTCTCTTTTGGACATGTTGACTGTAAGATGAACATCCAATTCAAGATTTCTAAAAGGCAGCTGGAGATGAGAGAATGAAGTCAGCAGAATTTGGGGCAGATATGTGAATTTAAGAATCATAAGAGAAGGTAATTAGATCCATGGCAGACACACCAAGTACTATCAAGAATGAAGAGAAGCAGGCCCAGGACTGAATGCTGGGGGCCAGTTCATCTCTTAGCCTTAGTGCTCTCAATGAAATTAGTAATACTTGTACTATCTACATTACAGGATGGGGGTGAGGAAAGTAGTTTATAAACCATAAAGTGTTGTGGAAATGTGTGCTACAACTTTTATCATTTTATTAACAAATGTCTCGGAGGAGTTGCATTACGTGAGGTGATTGTTACAAAGAATACTAATTTTGTTTAAGTGAATGGACAGTGTTGATCCTAGAAAAGACATAGAAAAAGGAGAGGGAGGGAGGTGAGAAAAGGGTAAGGGAGAGGAAAGGTGAAAGATGGAGAGAGACACAGAGAGAGACAATAGGGAGAGAGGGACAGAGAGATGAGAAAGGGAGAAAGAAAGAGATGGGGATGAGACAGAGAGAGGGAGAGGAGAGAAAACAGGCAGAGAGAGGGGAGAAACAGAGAAGGAAGGTGGGGGGAAAGAAAGGGGAAAGAAGGAGGTAAAAGTAGAGAAGAAGGGGGTAGAGATAGGTGAGAGGGGGAAGGAACCTAGGAGGTGGAGAGAAAAATGAGAGAAAAGTATAGTGGAAAACATAGAGAAGGGAAGGGAGGGAGAAGGCAAGAGTACTGAGAGAACGGGGAGAGGGAGGCAAGATTATAGACAGTGAGGGAGAGTAAAGAGAAAAGGGTGGGGAGAGATGAGGGGGTAGAGAAAAAGAGAATGAAGTGGAGAGAGAAAAAGGAGGAGAGAGAGAGAAACAGTAGAGAGAGTAACAGAAAGGTGAAGGGAGAGAAGGGAGGGAGGGAAGGAAAAAGAAAAGGAAAGGTGGAGACAGATAGGGAGAGCAGAGAGAGAGAGAGACAAACAAAAAGAATCCTTGTCCTAAGGTTCAAAGAAGTGATTGGTAATTTGGAAAGGAAAAAGGAGAATGGAAAAGCTGAAGCTGGTAGTGACTTTGCAAAAGAAGCTGAGTCATTTAAACATACATAATTCATTCCTGCATTTCCCCACACACACTGGCACAAGAAGAGAGAAGCTCCTGAATCTCCAAGGCCTGGAGACTCCTAGGAACTTCCCTCACAGGAGCCTTGAGTCCCATCCCTGCTGGCACCATCCCTAGGGGATCAATTGTACCCACTTCTCCCTCACTCCTACCTCCAACTCCCAAATTTGGCTTTTGTCTAACAAGAAGAAGGCAGGAACAGGCCTGGGAGTGGGGTGGAGTGGGAGGAGGCAAAACCACAGAGACTACTGTGTGGCCTGCAGTGTCTGCCATCGACTAGGCTTCCTCTGCTGCTGCTAGCCCCCAATTTTCAGTGAAGCACTGGGGCTTTAATGCCGGGAGTAAAAAAAAATACAGGTAGGTTTATTCTGGGCTAGAGCAAGGTTGAAAATAACATCACTGTCCAATTTGCATGTTTTGGTAGAAAAAGACTTAAGGACTAAAAGGCCTAGGTTAACATTCCAGCTCTAACACTTATTAGCTGCGTGACCTTTGGGCAAGTGGCTTCTCTCTGAGACTTTTCTCATCTATATGAGAACAGGATGTTCTTTAGCTCTCTACCTTGATAATTACAGCAGACTTATTATTTAATTGATAAACCAACGGGATGAAGTAAGTATGAATAAGGCCTAGAAAACTCCAATAAATCAATTGATCAAAGGGATTGAAAAAGTATACCCCAAGTGGAGTCATAAAGGGTCAGACACAACTGAATAACGATAACCAAAAAATACTGGGATGGAGAAATTTGTACACCATCACAGACACATCGTATGAGTGACAACCAACTTTGACAAATTGGACTCTTCTCAGCAATGCACAATTATAAGACAACTCTACAAGTCTCAGGATGGAAGGAGATGTCTACATTCAGAGAAAGATCTAGAAAGACCAGAGTTTAAATGGAGACTGAAGCAGACTACATGCTCTCGTTCTTTTCCACGGTTGGTTTTGTTTCCTCTTTCCCATTGTTCATTCTATTGGTTACAACCCTTCTATACAACCAGACTAATGTCCAATGTGAAAGTATTTGCAGATCCTATACTTGATTGCAAGCTGCCATGGAAGGGAGAAAAGGGAGGGGAGAAAATTTGAAACTCAAGGGATTGTGGAAATGAATCTTGTAAACTAAAAGTAAATAAACAAATCAATTTTTTAAAAGTACTGGGATGGGTTGAGGAGTCTGAAACATGTCCTATGGGACTTGATCAAGTCAGTTCACATTCTACCTTTCTAGGGACAAGCTGGGAAACAGAAGTTTCAGCCATGTCTCTGAGAATGAATGACTTAGGGGAGAGGGAGAGAAGCTTCTGCCCCCCTACCACTGACCAACAGACCTGGCAAACTTCAAAAGTTTTGGAATATTTGGACTTCTCATTAGTTTCTTAAGTGTCCCCAAAAGCCCAGTGAGTATTAACAGTGGCTGGTAAGATGGAAGGCTTAGGACAAACTAGAAACATTAAGGAAGGGAAGTTTCAGGACTATACAAGGAGTCGAGAAGGAAACTATACCACACCTAAGGGAAACATCTTGAGAACCCAGCAAAATTCCAATACCAATTCCTTTTTCACTGGCTATCCCCTATGCTTGAAAGGTTCTCCATCATCACCTCTCCCCCTAGCTTTTCTGGGCCTAGTCCAATCTTCTCTTATCAATCAGTTCTATGTTCAGCTCATTACCTGTCTACAACATTCTACCACATGTTGAAAGACTAAATCAATGAGTTTCCCTTCATCACATCTCACGGTGTGGGCAATATGCATTAATATCCACTTTGTTTTTCTGATGTGGATGGTTAGAACAATCTCTTTCATGTTGCTGTGGATTTCATTGAGAAGGCTTTGTATTTTGCCAGGAATCGATGCAATTATCACATTAACTGTGAACGGGAGTTTTTGAAGATCTATATCAATAGAAAATGCTTTTTGTTGTTATTGTTTTGGGTCTGCACATGATATCTTCCATGACTCTAATTAACAACCTAAATAAAAATTATAAATTGATAGCATTTTTGATTCTGCGCAAGCATTCTCATCGCATTTTGTGATAAATTTATATACTTTCCCTTGGTCTTTTTTTCAGTTAGCATCCTTCTCAGTCTCTCTGCTACATTTGACACCAAAGACCACCCCCAACCCAGGATACACTCTCCTCTCTGGACTTTTAAAATGTTACTCTCTCCTGGTTATGTTCCCACTTAACTTCACCTTCTCAGTATTTACTAGTTCATCATCAAGGTCATGCCCTCTAACTATGAATCTTTCTTCAGATTCTGTGCTAAATCTTTCCCTATTCTTTTTTTCTTTTCTTGTCTTCCCTTCCCGCCCCCTCCCCCACATCACCAACAGAACCCATAGACAACTACCAGGTCTGTGTAAGTTAATCCTAGACATAAATACATATACATTCAATACAATACAAATCCTATACATAAAAAGACACATATACAATATGTGTGTAGCTCCATTTGATCTCCCAAGCTTCAGTACTGCAGCACCAACTTACCTAATGAACATTTCAAACTAGATGTCCCAAAGACATGTAAACTCAAGATGTCCTAAACAAAATTCATTATCTTTCCCAAAAAAATCTTTCTTTCTTATAAAATTTATTAATTCTGCCTAAGGCATTATCATTTTTCTAGTCTCTTAGGCTCATAACCTTGATTCCCTCTTCTAATCCTTACTCTCCCTGACCTCACATATCTATAGCAGTTGCTGAACCTTGCCATTTCTACTCTAAAATATCTTTTGCATTTTGCTTCGCTACTCAGCTAGCTACCTCCTTCATTCAGGCCTCTTGTCTGGATTATGGTCATAGCCTCCCAATTGATGCATTTGTCTCAAGTCTCTCCCCACTTTAGCTCCTCCTCCATACTTCTGCCAAAGTGACTTTCCTTAAGTGCAGATATGACCAGGTTACCCCACACACACACACACACACACACACACACTCAATCAATTCCAGTAGCTTCCTATTGCCTTTAAAATTCATTATAAATTCATAAATTAAAGTCAAATATAAATTAAAACCTGTTTAGGTTTTAAAGTCCTTCACAACCTTGCCCCCTATCTTCCTGGCCTTAATGAATATTATTCTCCTTCCTACACTCTAAAATTCAGGCAAATTGGCTCCATGACTCCACCATGCCTGGAATGCACTCCTTCCCCATCTTTATCTCACAGAATCTCATAGAATCTTTCAGACAAAGCTTAAGCATTCAGACCTTCAACTGCAATGCCCTCCCTCTCAAAATACTTTCTTTGTGACTTTGTATTTATTTATAATTATTCTCTTTATACTTTTTGTATACATTTACATATGTCCTTGTTATCTCCCTCATTGGAATATAAGCTTCTTATGAGTAGAAATTATTTCAATTTTTGTATTTGGATCCCCATTGCCTTACACGGTTCCTGGAACATACAAAGCACTTTATAAATACTTAACAAAGCACTTAACAAGTTTATTGACTTAATCATTTGCTTTGCCAATATTCAATTATTAGACCTGAAGTCCAAAGAGATCTGTGTTCAGTTCCTGGCTCTCATGCCTTATAGGATCTTAAAGTTAGAGGGATCCCTTCTGTAGTGTTTCCAACAAGCATCTCATCAGATGTATGACCTTGTATAAGCTATTAAACCTATATAAGCCTCTCTTGCCCCATTTTCAAAATTTGGATAAATATATCACATTGCCCTCCCTCACATGTGTTCCTTCAGAAAACTACTACAAGCATGAGGCCTTTTTAAAATCAGCATCTTTTCAAAACCATAGCTAATAAGCCCCCAAAAGCATATTTACTTTTACTAGACCAAGAAGAAGATACATTATTCCAAAGTAAATGTCATTTAGTTCAGCAGAAGAGCAAAAGAGGTGACAAGAAAGACTTGCTCCATATAACAAAGGCATAATCTTCCATAGTTTACTACCCCACCAGTAGAGGAGAAGATCCACATAGAAACATTTGAAATGGAGGAAAAAAAAACATAGAGAAGCATGTACTTAGGAAACATGCATAGCCAAGAAATACATAGTGCTGGGCAATTCACTTATTCAATGTTACAGAGAAACCAGTGTCTACTAAGTGATAACATAACTCAACTCTTTCCTGTTTTCTGCTGGTAATCTTTTGTGAGCTGCTGCTCTCTACTGCTATCTATTGACTATAATGGAACTTCTTAGTTGGAAGAATGGTCTAACAGTTCTTTAGCTTATAGTCCCAGGAGTTAATTCTATTGTAATGTAGGTCCAGCCAGTCACATTCCAGACTTTATCAAAAAACCTTTCAGCACACTTAACTGTCTCCTTTCCATGGCTTACTAGCTAGTCTTCCAATCTTACAGATATTTCTCTTCACAAAATTATAAAGGAAGTAAGTAGAATTAGAGTGAGGTGATTGATTTCAATGCCCATAATTCCCCCAGACTGCCATGCAAATTCACTCAGGAGTAAGACTGGAAGAGAGCTGAGGAAATCTTGTAAACCTACCAACCTTTGCTCTGTTTTCCCCCAGCAACTAAATTCAATGTATTCCCTACATAAAATTTATGTTTTGTACCTTACAGGGTTGTTGTGAGGAAAGAGCTTTATGAACCTTAAGGAATCAAATAAACAGGAGTTTTGGGAAGTCTAAAGCATTTTATAAATTATCATAATTTAATTGGATCTCTCTGGGTCTATTTCCTCATCTATTAGATGAGGTGAACTGACCAGGTGATCTTTAAGGTTCATTCAATGAAGTTTTCTTCAAATTTTGCCAGAGGGCAAAGCCAAGATGATGGAATGAAGACAGAAACTCACCTGAATTCTCCCATCATTCCTTTCCAAACAACTTTAAAATAATGCCTCATATCAAATTCTGAAGTAGCAGAGTCAACAAAAGGTAAGAATGTAAATTTTCTAACACAAGGCAACTTAGAAGGTCAGCAGGAAAGTTTTGTCTCAGTAGAATAAGAGTAGAATGCAGCCCAACACAGACTGTAAGCCCTGGTAAGCCAGAAGCAGGCTTTGGGGGCAGCTGAATCAGTGGCAACTTCCAGAGCTCTCATTTCACAAATGGAAAGGGATTCAGACAACTGATCAGAAGGATTTGAGAGGGGACCCTTTACTGGCACTGGTTTCAGGACACTGCTGTATTGCCCACATCAGTTCCAGGTCATAGTCTGAGAGTAAGAAGAATCACTAGCACACTAGAGCATGTGGCCAAAGGGAACAGGAAACCCTAGTTTCAGAGCATAAAAGAGCATTTGTGATAACTCACACCAGAGCATAGGCAGGAGAACAATGACCATACCTCTCCTTAGATCATATCATCATAAAAGTATTGAAAACATATAGACCCCCAGAAGTAGCTCTGAAAACAGCAGCACAAAAAAAACCCTGAAGCTTGGAATAGTACTCCCTTCACCCCAATAACAGAGTTCAACTGTTACATAAAGTTAAAAGTCAAGAAATAGGCTGGGAAAATGAGCAAAAAAAAAAAAGAACGTGACCATTAAAAGTTACTATGACGGCAAGAAAGGTCAAATACAAACTCAGAAGAAGACAACAAAGTCAAAACAGCTATATCCAAAGCTCAAAGAAAAATATGTGTTGGTCTTGGAGCTCCTCCCCCCACCCTTTCAAAATAAAAAAGGAATTCCTGGAAGAGCTAAAAAGGAGTTTAAAAATCAAATGAGAGGTAGAATAAAAATGAGAAAAGAAATTATAGTAATGCAAGAAAGTCATGAAAAAGAGTCAATAGCTCAATACAAAGGCATAAAAATTACTGAAGAAATAACACCTTAAAATGCATAAAAGGCTAGATGGTAAAAAAAAAGGCACAAAAATCCATCAAAAAGAAGAACTCCTTTATATAGCACAATTGGCCAAATGAAAAAAGAGATATAAAATTCACTGAAGAAAAAAATAATTTCTTAAAAATTAGAATTGGGCAAGTGGAAGTTCATGACTTTGAAATGTCAAGAAACAATAAAATAAGTTTAAAAAAAAGAAACAAGAGAAGAAAATGTGAAATGTCTCCTTGGAAAAACAGACATGGAAAATAAATATAGGACATTTAGGAATCATTGGACTACCTGAAAGCTATGACCCAAAAAAAAGCCTAGATATCTTCCAAGAAATTATCAGTGAAAACTGCCCTAATATCCTAGAACCAGATTGTAAAATAGAAACTGAAAGGATTCACCATTCACTTCCCAAAAGGGAGCCCAAAATGAAAACTCCAAGGAATATTATAGACAAATTCCAGAACTCCCAGGGCAAAGAGAAAATATTGCAAACAGCCAGAAATAAACAATTCAAATATCATGAAGGCACAATCAGGACAACACAAGATGTAGCAGCATCTACATTAAAGAATCAAAGAGCTTGGAATATGATATTCTGGAGGACGATAAAAAAGTTAAGACTACAACCAATAATCACCTACCCATTCAAACTGACTATAATCCTTGGTGGGGGAGGGAATATTTAATGAAATAGAGGGCTTTCAAGCATTCTTGATAAAAAGACCAGAACTGAATAGAAAATTTTACTTTCAATTATGACTTTTTTAAAAACATAAAAAGGTAAACAGGAAAGAGAAATTTCACATAACTGTGAAAAATTATATAGCAGTTTTCTCTGATAAAGGCCTCATTTCTCAAATATATAGAGATCTGAGTAAAATTTATAAGAATATGAGTCATTCCCAAATTGATAAATGGTCAAAGGATATGGATAGGCAGTTTTCAGATGAAGAAATCAAAGCTATCTATATTCATATGAAAGAATGTGCTAGGGGCGGCTAGGTGGTGCAGTGAATAGAGTACCAGCCCTGGAGTCAGGAGGACCTGAGTTCAAATTCGACTTTAGGCACTTAATACTTAATAGTGGTGCAACCTTGGGCAAGTCACTTAACCCCAATTGCCCTGCATTCCCCCCTACAAAAAGAAAAAGAAAAAAAAATGTTCTAAATCACTATTGATCAGAGAAATGCAAATTAAAATAACTTTGAAGTACCACCTCACACCTATCAGATTGGCTCATATGACAGAAAAGGAAGAGGACAAATGTAGAAGGGGACATGAGAAAACTGGAATAATAATACATGGTTGGTGGAATTGTGAATTAATCTAGCCATTCTGTGGAGCAATTTGAAATTATGTCCAAAGGAATATGAATCTGTACATACTCTTCATCTTAGACATACCACTACTAGGTTTTTATCTCAAAAATATCAAAGAAAAAGGAAAAGAACCTATATGTATAAGTCTATTTATAGCAACTCTTTTTGTGGTGGCAAAGAATTGGGAATTGAGGGGATGGCCGTCATTTGTAGAATAGCCAAACAAATTGTGGTATATGATTGTGATGGAATGCTATTTTTCTATAAGAAATGACAAGCAAAATAGTTTCAGAAAAATCTGGAAAGACTTACATGAACTGATGCAAAATGAAGTGAGCAGGACCAGAAGAATAGTGTACACATTAATAGCAATATTGTATGATGATCAACTGTCAATGACAGCCATTCTCAGCAATACAATGATCCAAATAATTCCAAAGGATTAATTTTTTTTAAATTCAATCCACCTCCAGAGAAAGAACTGAATGCAGATCAAACAGGCATTTTTCCTTTATTTTTCTTGGGTTTTTTTTATCTGTGTTTTCTTTCACAACATGACTAACATGGAAATATATTTTACATGACTGCACATATATAACCTATATCAAATTGTTTGCCTTCTCAGTGAGGGAGGAGGAGAGGAAGAGAGGGAAATTTGGAACTCAACATTTTAACAAAGAATGTTAAAATTTGTTTTTAATGCAAATGGAAAAATATTATTAAGTAAAATCTCCAGTGAAGAATATACTACCTCCCTTGGAACATTACTCTTTGGGTATTCTCTAATACTTAGGAAGTTTTCTGTATTTTTAATTCAAATCTGTCTAAAACTAAAATCTGTCCTGGAATTTCCACACATTTCTTACAGGTCTACTTTCTGACGCCCAAAAAAAAAAAAAAAACAAGTCAAATCCTTCTTCACACAACAACACTTAAAATATATGACAACTATCAAAACTCCACCTAAGTGTCTTCTTCTTTAGCTAAATAAGATTAAATCCTTCTATAGTACCACTTATGATCTGTTCTCTAGTTACTTCACCTTCTTCAATACCAATATTGTGGACATGCTACAGTTAGTTAATGTCCATTCTAAAATGTAGCACCCAAAACTGAACATGATATAGAAGATATGATCATTCTGCAGTAGGGTACATGAAAACGATTACTTTCCCCTTTATAGACCCCATGCCTTTCTTACAACAGTCTCAGATTGTTGCCTTTTTTAACTACCTTGTCACCCTATTGGCTTATGTGGGTTTATATTCCACTGAACCCCACCCCACTCCCAAGCTGTGTGTCTCCCATCCACATACATGCCTAGCTGAGAATAGACAAATCCATTACCAGAAGGCTGGCTGCCAAGTGATGAATTATTTTGGTCATATCTACTCATAAAACTATGCACTAAGGCATAGAAAGGTTGTGATCCGTGCTAGAGGGAGTATCCACACTGATGAAGTCATGAATCTTTTGAAGTCGGAGACAACAAAGGATATTTATTTAATCTGGGATTATTTTAAATTGCTGGGAACAAAAAAGAAAATGTGTTACTAGTGTTTTGGAAAAAGGAGCTCTAAAACTGAAAGGGAGCTTAGGTCAATGAGAAGAGTATTGCATTAAGATATGCAGAAGTCCTGATTCATTGCCAACCTTTGCCCACTCTCTCTACTCAAAAGCTTTAACTGGGCAGCTACACCACCACCCCCAAAGAGCCAGTACTGACCTTGGCAGATTTCAAAGAATTCAGAGAAAGCTTAGGTAGGATCCCACAGACCAAAATTCTTCAGGACAAATCAGCCCCCAGGGGATAGGAAGCTCTCTAGAATAAAATTCTGAGAACACAAACAGAAAGATTACTGATGAGGAAGAAAAGGAAGAATTGTCTAAAGAGACTGAAGTAAACCTTCAGGAACTCATTAACCAACTTGGATTTTAGTCTTTTTTAAAAAAAGTGTCAGGCATGCTGAAGCTCAGAATGAGCTGAGTCCAGCGAAGATTTATAAAAAGAAGCAAAAAAGAGTTTGTTTGGATTTTGTTTTACTGTATATTGGTCAAGGGATGGATGGAGGATCAAAGATGGGAAAGGAGAGTTGCTGAAGGTTAATGAGAAAGATAACTGATGACCTAGGGAAGGTAGAGCTGCCCCACTCTTATTTTTTTAGGTTTTCTCTGCCAAAGGAATGATCTTTGCACTGGAAAGTCCAGCATAGTCTCATGTGGGAGGCAACAGGAAAACAACTATATGAAAAAAATATATACAGGATAAATTCGAGTTAATCAATAGAGAAAAGGCATTAGCATCATAGCAGATCAGGAAAGGCTTCTCATAAAAGATGGGATTTTACTGGAGACTTGAAGAAGCCAGAGCCACTGGCCCCATTGGGATTTGTCTTTTCTCTCCAAGTGTCTCGTTCAGAACAGTACTTTGCGATGTCCTCCCACCACTCCCACTTTAGTTCCTGGGCATTTCGTGTCCATTTTTTAATAGTCTTGCCCTGAGGTTGTCAGGCCTAGCCTAAAAGAAATGCAGAAGGTTCTGCTCTCATGAAAAGATCTACAAGAGAGTACAAACACAAGATTAACATAGAGACAATAAGAGACCATCCCACGGTTCTTGATGAGTTCAAGTCAGCAGATCAGGTGGACTATATCCCAGAGAACTGAAAGAATGGATAAAGAAGGGGCGGCTAGGTGGCACAGTGAATAGAGCACTGGCCCTGGAGTCAGGAGTACCTGAGTTCAAATCCAGCCCCAGACACTTAACACACACACAAAAAAAACTAGCCGTGTGACCTTGGGCAAGTCACTTCACCCCAACTGCCCTCTCCCCCCCCCAAAAAAAGAAAAAAAAAGAATGGATAAAGAAGAAGCATAGTGCAGGACTTCAGCCGAGGGAAAATCAGGTTCAAATTCCACTTCTGATACTTCCCAGCTGGGTAACCTTGGGCAAGCCATTTAGTCTGCCTCAGTCTCCTCATGTGGGAGAATGCCAAGCATTCAAACTCAGCAGCATGCCCACTAGCTGTGGGTGTACCCCCAAGGTACCATTCTTGGCCCTCTTGTCTTATCTTTATTGTCTGTGCATATGATTCACATGTACATATGCGTGTGTGTGTGTGTGTGCAGTATATATGTGTGTATATCCAGTAAATCACCCTTCTGGTGAACTCCAACACAATTTCTCTGATTTACTATTCAACATCCTATAGGCATCTGAAATTCAACATGTATAAAAACAGAACTCATTACCTTCCTCCCCCAAAAAATACTCATCTTCTAAATTTCCAAAGACTATTGAGGGCACCACCATCTTTCCACCTACTCAGGTTGGCAACTTTCATGTGTATATAAACACACACACACACACACACACACACACACGATCAGTTGTCAAACCTTGCCATTTCTTTCTCCCCAACATCTCTAGAAGATGGCTACTTCTTTCCACTAACAGTCACCATCTTCATGACTTCTCAGCTGAACTATTTTTTTTCCTTTTTGATTTTTGGAGGGCAGTTGGGATTAACTGACTTGCCCAAGGTCACACGGCTAGCTTTTGTGTTAAGTGTCTGGGGCCGGATTTGAACTCAGGTACTCCTGACTCCAGGGCTGGTGCTCTATTCACTGCGCCACCTAGCCGCCCCCTCAGCTGAACTATTTTAATAACCCCCTAAATGGCCTCCCTTCCTCAAATCTTTCCCCAACTCCAGTCCATCCTTTACCCAGTCACCAAAGTGATTTTCCTAAAATGTAGGTATAACACTCATTCTACTCCAGTGACTCACTGTTACTATAGGAATATAAGTAATATAAGCTCCTCTGTTTGGAATTTGAAGCTCTCTAAAACTGGTACCTTTCTATCTTTCCTGTCTTCTTACACATTACTATCCTCCATGTTTTGTTGTTCATCCCTCATACTCAAAGAGTTCCAATGACATGATGATGTTGGTATCAAAGTACAGTGTGTTTAGACTTTGACTATCCAGTTCAACATGAGTTTGGAAGGTTCTACCACAGGTCAGGTACAAATAGTCCATTTGAACGTTTGGGATGAAGATATGTCTAGATTTATGCTTCTCATATTTCCTTTGTGCTGTTGAGATTCTGTGTTGCTCATAGAATACAGCACCTTCTTCAATGCAGGCACACCATGCCCGGCAGTCCTGTGCCAGCGTCTCCCATGTCTCACAATCACATGCAACGCCAGAGATAGCTCAGTGTTTAGGAGGCTCAGAAAGAAAGTGTGGGAGAGAAGAAAGATTAGGCTGCCTACCAAACTGAAAGTCTACAGAGCTTTTGTGCTAACTTCATTGTTGTATCCCTGTGAAACCTGGACAGTCTATCAGCACCATGCCAGAAAATCGGACCACTTCCATTTAAATTGTCTTGGGAAGATTCTGAAGATCACCTGGCAAGATAAGGTACTGAACACTGAGGTCCTTTCTCAAATTAAACTGCCAAGCATTCAAACTCTACTGCAGAGAACAAAACTCCAATAGGCTGGCCACATAGCCCAAATGCTAAACATTTACTTAAAAGACTAATTTATGGAGAACTTACACAAGGCAAGTGCTCACACGAAGATCAAAAGTGGTAGAAGGATATTCTCGAGGTCTTTCTGGAGACCTCCATATACTGCATGGGTCCAGCCATACTGGCTGACTTCAGGCTCCTCACATAATTTGCAATTAATAATAATAATTAATAATCTCCAATGTCCTTGACTGCTTGGGCTGTGTGTGTATATGTGTGTGTGTTGCCTCATATATATATATATTGCCTCATATATATATACATATATATACATATATATGTGTGTGTGTGTATATATATATATATATAGCCTCAGACACCTGCTAGATGTGGCCCTGAGTGAGTTGCTTAACCTCTCTCTGCCTCAGTTTCCTCCACTATGAAATAAGGATAATAATACTACCTTTCTCCCAGAGTTGTTGTGAATATGAAACAAGGTGATATTTGTAAAGTACTTGGCACAGTACTCAGTCGATATTAGACACTTAAATATTTGTTTCCTTCTTTCTTTCTTTCCTTTCTTCTCTTTAGTTAAGCTTTGATCTTATCTCACTCCCAGCCAAAGCCCAATTACTCTTGTGTGTTCTTGGACCTACTCTAATCTATATTAACTCTGCACATTTCTTTTTACTCCTTTGCAAGGAAGGAGGAACTATTCAGGTTAGAGTAAGCTAGGTGTTACCTTCTTCCTTAAGAGCAACTAGGAAAGTAACATTTATCCTGAGCCGTTTTTATCCCTACATTACTGATATTTGAGGTGTGGCAGACAGTTATAATTCTAACCCAGTATCCCTCTCAGAGATAAGGGAGAAAAGAGACTCCTCACACGTGGCAGTCCCGGACAGTGACCATCTCTCTCCCACTAGTATATTGGCAGTGCTAGTACAGTCAATTTTCTATTCTTCATAAAGGTAGAAACTGCAATCTCCCCTGGAGAAAGAGTAGAACAGATCCAAGATCACACATCTATCCATTTCACATATGGGCCAGATGTATCATTTTACATTGTCCAATATCTATTCCATGTATAATTTACCCAGATTTTATTTTTTTTTTGCTTTTTTTTTTTGGAGGGCAGTTGGGGTTAAGTGACTTGCCCAAGGTCACACAGCTAGTTTTTTTGTGTGTGTTAAGTGTCTGAGGCCGGATTTGAACTCAGGTACTCCTGACTCCAGGGCCGGTGCTCTATTCACTGCGCCACCTAGCCGCCCCATTTACCCAGATTTTAGCAAAGCATTTGTTAAAGTCTCTCATGCCAGTCTTTTGGACAAAATAGAGATTGTGGGCTACATGATAACACAGTTAGGTGGATTTGAAATTCTTGAATAACTGAACCAAAAGGGTAGTCATCAATAGTTGAAGAGGAACTTAGAAGAAGGTCCTTTCTGAAAAGGCTCCAGAATCTTTGCTTGAGCTTGTGTTATTTAACATTTTTTTCAAGGGCTTAAAGGCATAAATGGCTTGCTTATCAAATCTGAAAAAGGAATAAAGTGGGGAGATATAGATAGTATGTATGTTGGATGACAGAGTCAGAATTCAAAGGCAAAAAATGTTGACAGGCTAGAATGTTTAGCCAAATCTAATATGATGAATTTCAGTTAGGATTTATGTATAGTCCTAAGTTTGAGTTTTGAAATCAACATCACAAGTACAAGGTAACAAAGGTTTGGATAGAAAACAATTTGCCTTAAAAAAAAAAAAAGTAAAGGGGTTTTCATGGATCACAAACTCAATGTGAATTAGCCAAAGAAGCTAATGTAATCTTAAGCAGGGCAACTAGGTGGCATAGTAGATAGTGTACTGGGCTTGGAACCAGAAAGACTCATCTTCATGAGTTCAAATGTGGCCTCAGATCCTTAAGAGCAGTATATTCCTGGGCAAGTCACTTAATCCTGTTTACCTCAGTTTCCTTATCTGTAAAATGATCTGGAGAAGGAAATGGCAAACTATGCCATTCTCTTTCCCAAGAAAACCCCCAAATGGGATCACAAAGAGTTAAATATGATTGAAATGACTCTACAGAAATCCCAAGTTGTTCTGAGAAGCATAGTGTTGAGGTCTAAGGAGGTGATGACTTCGATTTCATTGACTTCTGCTCATGTAACATCTAGAATACTATGGTGAGTTACTAGATATACATTTTTAAAAGGCCATTAATAAACTTGAGACAATCTGTGGGGGCACAGCCAGGATGGTGAAGGACCTCAAGATCATGCCATTTAAGGATCAACTCAAGGAAACAGAGATGTTTAGTCTGGAGAGGAGATGCATTAGAGAGATTGTGATAATTGTCTTCAAGTATTTTAAGGGCTATCATGTGGAAAGGGGATTTACCTCATTCTTCTTGGCCCTAGAGGACAGAATTAAGAGCAACAGACGGAAGTTATAAAACTTCCTAATCATTTGAGTTGTCCAAAAGTAGATGGGCTGCCGTGGTAGATAGTGGTTAGGGTTCTTCCTCGGTAGATGTCTTCATGCAAAGACTGCTGTGGGAATTGATTGAACCACACTGACTCTATCTTGTGAATCAGTTATGGAGCTAACTCAGTTCTGTTTCTATTCGGTTATGGACCTAGTCCAATTTCTGTCTTGTAAGAAAACTTTTTTTCAGTTGTGGTAATCTGGTAATTACCTGAGAAAATCCTATTGTATTGTTTGAACCTATCCCTGTGTGACTGGAGAACTGGACCACCTCACTGCTGTTCAGAGACCCTTAATCAAGGACCTAAGTTATACTGACCAGAAACACAGTCAGATCCAAAGACTGATGTGAGTTTTTCACAATTGTACATCTCAAGCAACCCATATGTCTTAACTGAAAACTGGCCCCATACTGATCAATGAGTCATTGTTTCCATGTTCCTTTGATTGTTTACAGACACTTTGGGGAGTGGGACAACTCCTTTTCTGATTTCAGGGAATTGCACCTGTTAGCTATCCCCCTCCTAATCTTTCATCACATTAGAAATAAGATGACTTAGTGTTGTATTGTTTCTTTTAATTGACTGACTTTATTCAATTAATTGTTTTAACATATAAGTCTGTCTCCCTCTGTATTCAAGATCCAGTCCAAAGGTCTGGTTCCATTTTGTATGCATTGCTTAATAAATCAATATTCTCAGAAGAATGAACTTTTGTTTTCTTCAGTCACTTTATCTTTCATTCACCACACTGCCCCTGGTCAGGTATCTCAAGTAAGGGATTATGCTTAAGTTTGACTAGCTGGGGTGAGGACCCTACCACCTCGAAGATTCCATGATTCCATGAATCTATGATTCTTCTATTGATTCAAATTCAAATTCTAGAAGATTTTACAGTATTTATTACTTATTCTGTATCACTCTCAGAACCCACAACATTAACCTGGAAACTGTCACAGAGCTGTGTCCTGAGAGCTATCCCCTAAGATTTCTGAAGAGTCAAACTTTCTGGGAAACCCAGCTTTGTTCAGAAGAACACGAAGTAGAAGCAAACATAACTGGTCTGGAAGGTGAGGACACCCAAGTTCAATTTCCAGCTCCCACACTAACTGTAGGACCCTCAGCAAATCCCTTCACCTCAGTTGTTTTTTCCCATCTGTAAAATGGCAATAATCATATTTTCACTACCTATTTCACAGGCTAACCCAAGGGACTGTTACAAAAATCATGATGTATGTTAAAGTGCTTTGTTACCGTAAAGCACTTCAGAAGTATAAGGTACCTATAAAGTCCGATTCAAAGACATTAGAACCTGGACTTTAAAGATATTAAAGCTATAAGGGAACTTACAACTTCATCTAATCCAATCTTCTCATTAAGTCCCAGATGGAGTCATAGATAATAGACAAAGTAGAAGGAACCCTGGAGATCACCTAATCCAAACCCTTTGTTTTCCCATGACATGAAGAAACCAAGTCTCAGAGAGGTGAAAATGACTTGCTAGTTACCCAGGGAGATATCTGAGATTCAAACCCATTCAAATCCTGTCATTCTAAATCCAATACTTTTCCCATATTGCTTCTAATCTCCCTTCTACATGATACCCTTACAGATGTTTGAAACCAGCAATCATATTCCCCCTCTAATCCCACCTGACCTCCAACTCTTCTCCACTTCAACTTCCTTCAAATGGTCTTCATACGATATTGTTGCAAGTCCTCTCATGATTCCAACCAAACTCCTTTGGACCTGCTCCATACTATCAATATCCTGTCTAGCATATGAGCCTAGAACTAGATCTAATGCTCCACATGCAGAAAGAGGAAGGTAGAGGACATAGCCTCTTTTTGTACATGATTCTTCTCTTGATGCAATCTATGATCACAATAGCTTCTTTGGCCCCCAAGTCACACTGTTGATTCATGACATAATGGATACATGTTTCTCACTAGCAAATAATTCTGTAGGGAAGGGGTGGGGATGGGAACAGAAATCCCACCTTTTGAAATAATAGTAGGATCTATTTTCAGTTCAAAATCTGTTCCTAAGCCTCCATTCAAGTTGAATCAGAGAGAGGTAGCCATGCTATGACAAAGGGTTTGACATAACCCAAGAAAGAAAGAGAAGTAGCCAGAACACTGAACTTGATGCACCCCTACAAGGCAAGGTAGGATAGTCCCTATTAAAGGAAATGAGAACGCTATATTTGGATAGAGTCAAACTCTGCAGAAATTATGGCGATATTGATTGATGGATCAAAGGACAAAGGATATATACATATATATAGAGAGAGAGATGTAGATATAGATATAGATAGATATATACAATCAAAGGATAAAGGACAAAAATACAGGTCACTTCCTTGTAGCAGTAGCAACAATGTTGGTCAAGAGCTGGGACTGAAAACCTGGATAAGCCTGAAGACTTTGACAGATACCATGAACTTAGGCAAGGCTAGGAAGATCAGTCAAGGCAGACAGGCAGGAGGGTAGAGGTGGAAGAAGTAAGAGGGCTAGCACTAGCTAGGTCTGGGCCTGAGAGCCTTTTATGACCAGGCTGAAACCTCCCTGGTCAGGAATCTAAAAAAAGGCTACAGTCAATGTTTCCGCACAGGAAAGGGCCAGGATCATCAGACAGATTGTTCAGAGCCATAGCCATAGGTTCATATTTAGTTGTGCAACCATAGAAAAGTCACCTAAATCTGAGTTTCGGTTTCTTCATGAACAAAATTACTATAATAATTTGTTATTGTTTGTCTTTTTGTACTCAAAGAGGACCAATGACATTACAAAGGTGATGTCTTGACTTGCAAGTGAATTGGATTTAAGTGTGGCAGGGCTGTGCAAAGTCATCAGTCTCACTCTCTCCTCTAGATCCATCTGGATTCAATGGCAAGATACAGATCAAGACAACTGGAGATGGCCCCAGATATAGTGGAAGATTTTGGTCTTTTTAAGCTAAGATCTTTCCCAGGTCTCAGTTTGTCTGAGGCAACAGGTAAGAAATGAGACAAAGGATGGTCTCTTTTACCTACTAAAAAAAATCAGTCTGGGAGCAGAAGACTCTCAGAGTTTCTTGCTAGAACAGAAACAATTGCTATTTACACTCACTTTGAGCAAACAAAACTTAAGCAATGACCAACTGAGGCCTGGGTTGGGACCTATTGCTGGCAAATCAGTGAAAGTCAGAGTGATATGAGTGGAAGACAGAATCAAGTAGTTCCATTTTCCAGAGCTCTATTTCAAGAAATGTATATTTCTTTCTGCAGAACATCCACATGTGAGTGTATGATTCCCCATGTGGAGGGAGGAAAGAAAGGAAGAAAGAAGGAAGAAAGGAGGGAGGGAGAAAGGAAGGAGGTTCATTGTGAGAATCAAGAGTGATTATGTGTGGGATGAAATATGCAAGTATTAAGATCTAGATAAATGCTAGTTATGATTACAGTACCGAGGGCTAGAAGGGACCTCAAAGAACAACTAACAAGTGAAATTTCTTCATTTTACTAATGAATTAAATGAGATCTAGAGAGTTGGGCTTTGCCCAAGTTCATGTAGGAAGCAGGTAGAAGAACCAAGCTGTCAATTCAGGTCTTCTGTTCTTTATACTTCATCAGTCTGCCTTATTTTAGTAACCAGGGATATCTTTAGAGCAAGAATGGGGAACCTGCCACCTTGAGGCCACATGTGGTCCTCTAGGTCCTCAAGTGCAGCCTTTGGACTGAATCCAAACTTCACAGAACAAATCTCCTTAATAAGAGGATTTATTCCATAAAATTTATACTCAGTAAAAAGGCCGCACCCAAGGACCTAGAAGGCTGCACCCAAGGAGTCAGAGACAGTGGTGGTAGCCATAATCAAGCAAGCAACAAGCATTTATTAAACTGCCTTCTATGTTCCAAGCCTACTCTGCAAGGTTCTGGGATACAAATACAAAGGTGAAATAGTCTCTGCACTCAAGAGCCTTACATTTTACCAGGAGGAAGCCACATCCATGGGGAGTGGTGGTAGAAGAAAGAAGCTTTGATATAGAGGCAATTACAAGGATTGGGAATATTCTTTCCAGTACCCATGGCAATGGCTATTTGATTATTATTCTCTGAGCAAGAGGTAAAAAGGTGAGGGAGTTGCGGTACACAGGTTGCAGCTGAGATCACAAGATGCTCATACTAACTAGGCTGTGGTGTCTAGTGGATGACTGGATTGAAATGTAGCTAGATCTAGAGCCAGCTATGTATTTTAAAAACAAATAAAATAAAAAGCTATCACCTCTAAACCCTAGTGAGGTTGGGGAAGAACATAAGCATGATAGGTGCCAGGCTAAGAGTCTGAAAAGTGAAGAGGCATGGTCTGAAACTGCTAAAGGGTCCAGTCCCCAGATTGCTACAAGAAATTGAGTTCTGAGCAGAGTTCACACAATTTACAGCTCTATAGGCACTCAATTTCCTACCAGGCACCTGTATATTCTCATGCCAAACAGAATGAGGGTTGCCCTGACTGCCAAATGCAGCTGGACAGCTCCCTACTTTCAAGATCAGCATGTTTCTAAAAGAAAAAGGTCATTTCTGTGTAGTGACAGACAGGTGGAGAGGCTAGGAGACCAAAGAGTAAAGAGAAGCAGCATTTGGGAACAGAGGTAGTGAATTTAGGATCCTAGGAAAGGTACTATTTGCTTGCAAAGAAATTGAATGATTTACTTCTCCCAAATCAGAAAAGATTTCTCTCCAATGAACCACCTCTAAGCTTTAAATACTTCATTTCTACTCTATTCCATCTGGTTGTTTCAAAACTAGGCTCACCATAACAGCTGGCTTTGCTAGTAACTAGTAGGTAAATTCTCACCTTTGAAAGCTAGATGAAAGAATTGGTGGGGAGGAGAGGAAGCAGGCACATTTAATTTCTTGCAGGATTATAAATAAATAATCAGTCACATTGTTGCAGTACACAGAAAATGTCTCTCTTATATAGTAAAGGGTTTTTTTTCCAACTCTTAAGAATCACCTGAGAGCAATTTCCCCTTTGAAGGAGGAGGGGGAGCAAAGCACACATTTTTCACTGGCTTTATATGGGTGGACTGGTTGTCAGATGCTATTTACAGCCTGTAGGACAGTAATATCCATCAGGTTTCAAATATACCAATTGGATCTATGCTGAGATAGATGTGAATTATGAAGAAATTTATTGTGTCCAATACATCTTGCTTAAAATCTGATTGATTCTGTGTCAGGTCCTAGAACTTTCATTTTCACTTAGCAGTGGGGGGAGGGAAGAGGTTTGATCCAGAGGGCCAAAGGATGCCACACATGCTCCCCCAAAATACCAAAAATATTTGCCTCAACTGTTTGTAAAAATAGCAAGTTCTAGAGAATTCTAATCTGGGGTCAGAAAACTTTGTCCGGAGTCCTGCTCCTGCCACTAACTGGCTGTGGGGCGTTGGGCAGGCACTTCCTTTCTTTGTGTTTGCTTTTTTGTAAAATGTTAGGCAGTGTAGCATAGTAGATTGAGTGCTGTTCTTAGAATCAAGAAGGTCTGATTTCAAATCCTACCCTCTAACTATGTCACCCTGGGCAAACACTTAATGTTCATGTGCCTCACTCAGGTCCCTAGGATTTATCAACTAAGTCAAAAAAAAGATTAGGATGTGATCTCGGTCTATGTGAGGGAGTTCCCATGTGGGTATTCCCCACATCCTACACTGAAAAAATCATGATAAAGGGGAGGAAGAGGAGGAAGGAAAAAGGAAGAGTGGGTATTCATTAAACTCTTGCTATGTGCCAGGCACTATGTTAAGCCCTGATGTTACAAATACAATCAAAGGAGACAGCTTTTGCCTTCAACGAACTTACATTCAGTGGGGGAAGACGAAATCTAAAGGGGAGCTGGTAAGGCTTGGAGTTAGGAGTTACATGCATAGCAGCATGGTGTGTAGATGGCCAGGAAGTGATACCAAAGTCTGATTCTGGGTAAGATAAGATAATTCTGGGCTTACCTAGCAAAGCCTGGAATTCCAGGGATGAAATGCAAGGTTTCAATGAAAGGAACAGTAGGATGGTGGTTGTAGTATAGGCAAACATGAAAGTGAGGGGGGCAGGTAGCTGGGAAGATCCTTTGAGTAATCACACAAAAAATAAGGGGGTTGGTTTTAGTAACTTCTGTGTCCCCTTCAAGTTCTATATTTCTATAGTTAGTCTTTGACCGTACCCAGAATCTCTGACTTCCTATTGACCCCTAACTTGGACATCAGGGCTTCCAACTTCATCTTAGATCATCTGATTTGTCTAGGTGTTTGTCTAAGTGTAACCCACTCGTCAGTCACACTCCATAGACCTGTTGTAGCTAAAAGCATGGCGGAAGAGGGAAGAGATAAGGATCGCAGGCTCCACCCCAGCTACAAGGCAAAGACAAGTACTGAAGCCCCCTTAAGAACTGCCTTCAGTGATGGTGTATTCTGGTTGGACTATTCCAATCTTTGTGCAAATTAGAGCACACTGTGTGAGAAACAGGAAGTAGGAAGCAAGTATGATTCCATTCAATTTGTAATGACCACCGTCTTTGGTGGTCTGGGATTTCTTCATCCTATCTTCCCTGGTGTTGTGGTGTCTGACCATTAATGTTCTATCTTCAGGTGAGCAACCAGTCAGAAGCTCTTGTCTGCCTTACCCTAGGGATCTTATGGGATACTAGTCATGGCCTGTACTATTTTCTAACTAAACTATAGCACATCTGAAAGAAAACCTGGGAGGTGATGACACGGCCCACTCACTGATGTGTCCTCAGAGTTCCCATATTTGCTTCATCATGACTGAAATTCAGTCCTCCACCACTGGGGAAAACTGACCAAAATTGGGCATCTTTCTGACAGACCTTGGAACAAAGATCTTGGTCATGTGCCTGTCTTTATCCTCAGAATTGGTGATTTGTTCTCCCGTTTCCTTACCTCCCCTTGATACTTTATTAAAAAAAAAAAACCCTAGTCATAGTATCCTACCCCCTAAGTCACTAAGAAAAAACACTAAGCTGAAGTTGTAGAAGGTAGAGGGGTTCCATGAGGGTATTGTATTGTAGTCTGAGAGACACAGAGCAAAGGAATATGGATGGAGGCAACTTCGTACCAAAAGACTGGTCCAAGCAAAGTCACAAACTTGAGAAACCAAGCCAAGAGATAAGTGACAGAAGCAATTCTTCCATGTGGGCAACAGAAAACTGCCTGCCCTTCATTGTCAATTCATGAACACCAAGAGGATTGTGGTTTAGAATTCTGAACAATTCAATTGAATTCAGCTTCTGTTTGATGTCACAAGTCATTAGCAATATATTTGCATTAGGCAAAGTATTACTACACTCAATGTAGGAGAAGGATTACAGAGGAAATAGGCATGAATTTATTAGCAAATGTCACTTAGCATATGTTGTGATGGAATTTACCAATTCCTACTATAAAGGCTGACTCATAAAAATCTTTCATTGGGGTATAAATATTCTCCAGGAACAAATCAGTGATGTTTAAATAACTGTTATGTAAAGGAGAGGGGAGAGGAATGGGGAGAATTATACACAATCAAGAGGTGTTGACTGTTGACTGGGTTTGCTTTTGCGTTGTTGCAAACTCCTGATAGCTGATATGTATATGACATTAGTTACAAAACGCTCACACCTAAATTATCTTATGTTGCTAGAAGGAGGCAACATGGCACAAAAGGAAGAGCATTTGGAATCAGAGGACATGGATTCAAATTCTTGTGATTTATTTATGATTTGGGGAAAGTCACTTAAATTCTTTGGATCTCCCTCTCTGTAAAATTTAGGATGTAGGCCTTGACGACCGAGACGGGCCTTTCTATCTCTAAATCTATGCTCTTCCGAGATGGGCCTTTCTATCTCTAAATCTATGCTCTTCATAAAAACCCCGATTCTCCATTTTATAGATGAGAAAACTGAAGTTAAGCTAAGCCACTGACCTATGGTCATATGACTAATAAATGGCAGACTGAGAACCGAAACCCAGGTCTTTCGTCTCCAAATGCAGGGCTTTTTCCACTATAAAACATTTTCTCAGCAAAAAGTTGTCATGTTATGTTATTCTCACAATAAATGAGCCTCAATAGCACATAATAATAATAGCTTATATTGACCTAGTGCTTAAGATTTACAAAGTACTTTAATTTACAAAGCACTTTACAAGCACAACCCCCTCCTATAGTTATTATTGTCCCAAGTTTACAGATAAGGAACCTGAGGCTTGAAGTAGTGAAGTGACTTGCCCAAGGTTGCACTGAGTATCTGAACTGGGTTTCAGACTCTGATCTTCCTGACTCTAACTCCAGCCCTGTATACATTATATGTTCTGGTCCCAGGGTTCTGGTCCCAGCTCTAACACCATGGGGCAAGGATTTTTTTTTTGGTCTTTATTAATTTGTTTGTTTACTTTTAATTTACAAAGGGTCAAGTTATTTCTTTCTTTGAGGTTTCAGTTTCCTCTGGCCCCAGGGAAGTTCTGACCATAATTCCCTTTGCATTCCATTCTAGGGGAGAGAGAGGTCACTTTGGAAGGAAGAATATGGAAGAGAGTAGGCAAAGGACACTTTGGACAGCCTGAGGAATAAAAAAGAATTCTTTCTAAGCCCAAACTGGACCCTGGCTCCTATCAAGACTCTCTTCCCTTTCTTGCATCATCCCAACCAATAACAGCCAACGTTCCTGTGGGAAGCCTCCATGTTCAGCCTCTAGGGAATGGTAAGCCAAGTCTACCCACAAGGCACTTCCCTGAGTAGCCACATGGCATCCCTACTAAGCATTCTGCAGAGAGGATCCATCATCTTTCCATCAATCAAAGTCATATGCAAGAATCTTCTAACTAATGGCACCCAAGAAAATAATACTGAGGCACACAAGAGCATCACTCTGTAACTAGTTTGTTATGTAATAGAGAAGAATAACTAGTGGGAGGTGAGAGGGAGGGGCAGGGAGTAGAATATTTCCATTTGGAGTCAGAATCAGAGAACTTCAGAGCTGAGATGGACCTAAGAGATAATGTAAGCTCCTTGAGGGTAAGGACTATGTTTGCCTTTCTTTGTATCCCCAATAGTTAGCACCATGTGATTAATAACTACTTGTTGATTGATTGACCTAGTCCAACTTCCCCATTCTAAAGAAAAGGAAATGTAGGAAGAGGTAGGACAAATGTCCAAGGAAATCCAAATGGGACATGCCCCAGTGTGGTAAATTTCATCTCTCCCTCGAACTACTCCCCAGAGAGACCCCACATTTGGAATTCCCTAACAGATTTAGTCTCACATAGTCCATTCAATATAATAAGACCAATCTTTCTAAAACTGGCTCTTAGAGTGCCATTTTCAGGCTGGCATTTTTCCCCCTTGTTCCATTTGGTTTGCCACTGCCATGTGAAATGTTGCCCTGTTTGTTCTGATCTATCTTTGTCTTTTCATTTTGCACTGACTCCCTGAGGAGTACCACGATGCAAATCATTTTTAAAACCAAATAATCAATCAGGCATGAAAGTAAATTTTGACCCAGGGCTGCAAGGA
The DNA here is from genome assembly GCA_028646575.1 of Pseudocheirus occidentalis. Classification (NCBI taxonomy): domain Eukaryota; kingdom Metazoa; phylum Chordata; class Mammalia; order Diprotodontia; family Pseudocheiridae; genus Pseudocheirus; species Pseudocheirus occidentalis. The sequence continues at coordinate 110,724,494 of CM053599.1, read as the reverse complement.
AATTAGGCAGTGGGCCCAGAAGAAAGGACATATTCTCTGCCCTGCCATGACTTTTCTCTTCTCCTTTTGTTAAACATTGGTAGAGTGATGTGGGAATAGAATGGCATATGTGGGGAAAAAACACTTGATCTGGAGTCAGGAGAACTGAATTTGAATCCCTCCATCTTTTATCACCTACATTATTTGAGGCAAGTCATTTTATCATCTCTGTGCCTCAGTTTCCCCATGAGTAAAGTGAGGAGATGAAGCTAGAGGATTTCCAAGGCATCCTCTAGTTCAGCATTCTAGAGGGTTGGGCCCCAGGCCATTTAATTCAGGAGCAGCAGGTGAGGAGGCTGGAAATGAATGTAGTGCAGGGGAAAGGGGGACACAGCAGTCCTCTGCTTCCCACCCAACACCCAACAATCTTTTAAACCTTTTGGAACATAAATATATAAATAATACATTGTGATGATGCCAGCTGTTTAGCCCCCATGTTTTGGCGTTTTCCAACAGTGCTTTCTTCTGCCAAGATTGCCTGTCTGAGCAAGAAAATAATAAAAGCTCACATTTACACAATGCTTGAATGTGTACAAAGTACTTTCCTCATCAGGACCCTATGAAATAGGTAATGCAAGCATTATTGTCCTCATTTTTCTGATGAGGAAACTGAGACTCAGAAAAGTGAACGATTTGACTTGCTAATTGTCATCTGGGTTGATAAAAGCCAGGTCCAGGATGCAAATCCATGTCTTTTAATTCCATATCTAGTGACTTTTCAACTATATGACTTCTCCTGAACCCATAGCTCAGGAAACCAGCAGCATAGCCAGCTCAGTGTTAGCCATGTTCTCACCTTAAACTATTGTTCCTTACTGGCTCCAAGTCAAAACCTTGTAGTCTAGTTCCAGTAACAGATGCTTCTCTTAGACCCTGTGCCTGAGCCCTTGCCCTAGTACTTTGTCCCATCAGTACCAGGACCTTGCCTTGCTAACCCTCCCAAAGACAGGAGTTCTGCTCCTGGACCCTAGACCTCATCCTAGGCACCAGGCTGGGTACCTAACTCCTGTTGCCAAAGCTCTCTGATGCCATCTGGCTTCTTGTCTGAATCTCCATTTCCTGCCTACTCATAGACTATCATGGGCTTTCCAGGACACCCACCTGTTGCCAGATCTAATGCCAAATGTTTGCCCTTCCTGGACATCCATATCTTGTCCCTTGCCAGACTCCCTGTTCACTGGGCTGCCTTTCCCCATTCCTTTCCTCAACCCTCACCGATACTTTCCCCGAGATCTCCTTGCCATGGATAGGCATCCCATCTGGAAAGCTACCTGGTGTGATGGGAAGGAGTATATAGTATGATAGAAAAGCATCAAATTGAGAATTAGGAGGTCTAGGCTTCAGCACCAGCCTGGACACTAAAGAATTGTGTGACCTTAAGCAACATCATCTAATGTGTAGCAGCTGTCCCTACTGGCTCATATTAAGCTTATAATCAACTAGAAACCCTGAATCTTTTTTCACATTCTTTGTTATATTACACAAGTTGTTTTTGCTATTGTTTGTGGTTCAGTCATTATAGTCACGTCCAACTCTTTGTGATCTCATGGGGGGGGGGTGGTTTTGGCAAGGATACTGAAGTGTTTTGCCATTTCCTTCTTCAGCTCATTTTACAGATGAGGAAACTGAGGCAAACAGGGTTAAGTGACTTGCCCGGGGTCACATAGCTAATAAGTACCTGAGGCCAGATTCGAATTCAGTCTTCCCTGACTCCAGGCCCTATGTTCTATTCACTGCACCGCCTTTTTTCACATTGACTACTACCAAATTACATTTCCCCTTTCCTATCTCTGTAATTTCAAGCTTTTGGTTCTAGTTCAACCTTCCAAAGTCTAGAAGAATGTCTCTAATACCTTTTCCATAGGACAGTCCTTCAAACACATGACAACAGCTGTCATGGCCTCAAGTGTTCCTTTCTCAAGGCTAAACTCTAGTTCTTTCCATCAATCCTCATATGGCATATGGCATAGTTCAAAATCCCTGAACTCCCCACATCCCTTTTTGGTTCTGCTGCAATTTGGATGCTTAAAATGTGGCACCCCAAACCAAACACAGCCTTCCAGAAGGACTACATTGGTTTGTCCTTCATCCGCCAAGAGGAACATGACTTCAGAAAAATGATGCCATGACTTGCACATGAAGTTGGATTTCAGTGAGGGAGGGCTGTGAAAAGCCACCAGCCTCACCTTCTTCTCCAGAGTCAACTGGATCCAGTAACAAGATATACATCAGGACAACTGGAGACAGCCCAGCTCCAGAAGTGTTATTGCTTCTGGAGGGTCTACTTCACAGAGTTGCTGTGAGACTCAGTTGAGAGGATGTGTACAACGCCCTTTGCAAACCGCAAAGCGCTATAAAAAGTCTGTTGTTATTGTTGTCATTATTGATAATTACTGCAATATGAAGAATGACAAATATGAAAATGCAAAGAAATACAGGAAATATCACCTCCCTCATTCAAGATGTTACATTTGAAACTATTCAATATGGTGCATTGGATAGAGCATTGAACTTGGAGTCAGGAAGACTAGAGTTCAAATCCTACCTCAGATTTGTACACGATGTGTGACCCTAGGCAAGTCATTTAACCTCTACCTGCCTCCATTTTCTCATCTACAAAAAAGGAATAATAACAACACCTACCTCCCAGGATTGCTGTGAGGATTAAATAAGGTATTTGTAAAAAGCTTCACAAACCTTATAGTTCCCTGTAAATGCTAGGTATTTTTTCTTTTTTATTTATTTAACTTTTAATTTTAATTTATGGAATAAAACAAACATTTCTATAATATAGCATAATAGAAAAAAAGATGATCACACATAAAACTGAAAGCCTATTGTGTACAATTTGCTATGCCTTTTAAATATATAAAAAAGCTTTACATAAATTTCTTTTTTTCTTTCCCTCCTTACTCCACCCCTACCCCACCCTAGAAATGACTACCATTACACACAAACAGGTATATATTTATGAAGCTTAAAAGAATGTATAAGTGTTTTTGGAATGCCACATCACACTATTTTGCACATTTATTTTTAATGATAAATTTTTTTGTTTGACATATAATACAAAACTACTGCATACTCACCAATTAATCCTCCCTAATGTACAATCCCCAAAACAGTAAAAGCCCCATAAAAAGTGACTTAAGATAACTGGTTATGAAACCTTATGCTTCAGTGGTATTCCATTCAGGAGAAGAAAGGATGAGTAGGTGCTTTTTAAGTTAGCAAAATCAATTCAATGCTTTTGATAACAAACTTTGTCGTCCTCTGAAGTGATATTCATTTAATTTAGTTATAGCAAATGATGTATATTGTTATTTTGATTCTGCTTTGTCATAATATCACAGCATAATAATTCTTCCCACATTTCTTGGATTTTTAAAATATTTGTCTTTTGTTATGTTGTAGTAATATTCAGTAATAATAACAATATGAATTCACTTTATATAGTACTTTAAAGTTTACAGAGTATACTGGTCTCCTTGCTCTTCCTCTCACACAATACTCCATCTCCCAGCTCTGTATCTTTTCACTGGATGTGTCCCCATGCCTGGAATTCTCTCCCTCTTCACTTCTGCCTCCTGGCTTCTTTCAAGACTCAGCTTCAATCCTACCTTCAGCAAGATGCCTTTCCCACTCTCTAAAGTCTAGTCACACACTAGAGCATCACCATTATCCCAAAGTGTTCCATTTCCTTCATTAAAATCTCTGACAATTCTGTATCTGACCATGACCTCCTATCATTCCATTTCTCCCTATGCTTCACCCTTCCTAAACACATTCTCTACCTCCATAAAGACTGCCAGTCCCTCCAGCCCCCTAGTGCTTTTTCAGGCCATTACCCCTGCTCTG
>CM053599.1:110706828-110720497 GCA_028646575.1 Pseudocheirus occidentalis | reverse complement strand
GTTATATGCCTAGCCCTTTGCACTCCGCTGTCTCCTCTCAGGAGACATCGGAATTCTAGCATATCACTCGGATGTCCCCTCTCAAGTAATAAAACAGTTGCATACAGAAAGAATAATACTACGCTTCTTGCGTGGAAAGATAAAAGAATTATTACCATGCTCACCAATTATTATAACACAAACCTACAATCTACCCAGAGAACATTACGCGGTGGACATATCGTAACAGTCAGTAAGCCTGAAATGGTGTCAAAATATACGGCAAATAGGGGTGGTGTGGCTCGTGTGGATCAATACGCTTCGACGTATTGTTTCCTCCGTAAATCGCTCAAATGGTGGAGGAAGTTATTTTGGGTTGGAAATGTGTGTGATAAACTCATACATAATGTATCGCATCGAAAAACAAACAAATAATGAAATGCCAATGACACACCACAAGTTTGTCAAGACACTCGTTGACCAATTAAAGGGCGATTTTCGTGTATCCAAAACACGTCCATCCACATCTTCTGCGGACAATAGATTAAACAATAAACTACATATTTCCAATGTGGGACAAAGAAAACGGGACTGCATTGTGTGTTCTAACAGGAAAACACCTGGTGGCAGGTGTCAAACCACTTATTACTGTCAAACGTGCACTAACCAGCCTGCAATGCATATTGGGGAGTGTTTCAAAACTTATCATACTGTACAAAATTATAAACAATAAAATACTGGTTTTTTTGCATATATACATTCCTCGATGTCACCCAATTCATATAAGTCCAATATCATTATAATACACTTGGTTCCAAAATTATACTAAATAATACGAGGGTCTGTAAATGCACGTTTTCGCTGCAAGGTAGCCTCGAGTAGCTAGTAGCCAATGTCCAGAATGGTTTGGAGTGCAAAGGGCTAGAATTCAGCTGGCAGCTGACTAAAGAGCACTGCTGTGAAGAAAAAAACAAGATTTCCTTAAGTTTCAATGCCACCAGAACCTAAACAGACCCAATGCCACCTGATGGCCCCAATGATAGAATCCTAATAAAGCTGCCCCCAGCCCCAATATTCTAACTTCCTTATGGGCCTCATTGAACAGTAGGCATGTCCTGATTTGACCACACAATATAGCTTTAACCACATCACAGGCCCTGAGACTCAATCATAGGCTTCATTGAACAGACCCCTACCTAGCCCCTGACCCTCCCCCCCTCAATTGCCTAACTTTCTCCTATATGCCCTCTGCCTCACTAGAACAGCCAGGCATGTCCATGTGATGGGATTAATGAAGGAAGTTGCTATTCATCTTCAGAGAAATGGATGACACGTGGACATAAGCATAGTAACATCTTATGTATCCATGTATGAGTGCCTATGTGTATACAGGTTTATGTTTATTCAATATATCTATAAATGTATCTATCTCTATCTCTATCTATCTACCTATCTATGTTTTCATGCTTAATTTTAGCCTTCTTTCAGGTGGCAGGTAGGAGGGGAAACAAAGTAAAAAGTACGAAGCAGAGAAGAAAAGAAAACCACCGAGGAACCAAAGAAAAGCTGAGCAGCTTTGAAAATAATGTATAGTCTTTATCACATAGGTTTTCTTGAAATGGAAATTTTTTGTTTTATATGAAATCTTTTCTGATCTCTTGTACTGTTACGGGCAAGTGAAACTTCGAGTATCAACAAAGTGACCACAGAGTCCAATCAAAAGTTTAAGGAGCTTTAATTGTAATTAATTTAGCTAGCTGGCAGCTGTCCCACATATGCCAATTAAAGGAACATCGGGGAAACATAAAAGTAAAGGGTCTTTTATACCATTTTGGGTTTCTAACAACATAATCAATATCCAAGTTGGTATCCAAGTGTAATCTGTAACTACAACTAAATTGGTATCCAGATACAATCTGTTACCAAAACTTAGTTGGTATCAAGGTATAAGCAGTTACCCTTCTATAATTAATTGATTACTAGTTGACATCCAGGTACAGGGATCTATTCTTTATCTTCAGGGAACCGTGAAGTAGGGACCAGGAGAATGTGATGAAGCCAGGAGAGTGAATACAGGGTTGGGCATGGGGGGTGCAGGTTTAGTCACATAGCCACTCTCACTGATCTTTCATTCTGAGTTCTGCTTTGGATATGGTTTCAGTTTGGGTATGCTCACTGATTTCTTATTTCACAAAGTATTACTTAACTGTTTCCTGGCTAACCTCTTGAGTTCATAGCTTAGCTAGTTCCTGGCCACTTCAGTACATCTGGCAATGTTTTCTTTTTCTTTTATCATTTAATATTTAAGCTTAAAATAAAAATTATCAAAAACATGTAGTCACTTAAGTATTATATATATATTTTTTATTGAAATGGGAACAAAAGCCAAGGTTGCTCACATTCTCTCTGCTTCTAAAAATGTGTTTATTTGTTTATTTATTTTTAGTTCTCAACATTTACTTTTATGACATTTTGAGTTCTAAATTCTTCCCTCTTTTTCTCCTCTTCCCTCCCCAAGCCTGTGTGCAATCTGATATAGATTGTACATGCTATACATGTACAATCATATTATAAATATTTATAAATTAGTCATGTTGTAAGTAAAGAATTTTCAAAAGGGGGAAAACCCAGAGAAAGAAAAGAAAAAGCCAAAAAAGAGAGAGAAAATAGTATGCTTTGATTTTCATTCAGACTCCATAGTTCTTCCTCTGGATGTAGTTAGCATTTTCCGTCATGAGTCTTGGAGCTGACTTAGATCATCGCATTGCAGAGTCTTTTGCTAACAAAGATACAGTTGTTAGCAAAGACAGAAAAGGAGAAGCTCAAGGACCTGTTGACAGCCCTTTGCTGATCAGACAATCCTACAATCTGGAGTAACTGTGATGTCCTCAAAGAGCTAGAAGCTCTTATGCCCAGAGCTGTAGCACAGGAGAAGAGAGGCTCTGAGCACAGTGATAGAGCAAAAAAGAAGTAAAGAAATTGCAGTCTGAGTTGAAGCCAAGACAGAGACCATTCTGACATGTGGATCAGGTTACTGGAGAAGATCTGAATCCAAACTGATGGTAGAAACAAAAGAAAACCAATAAGGAAGCAAAGAAATGCCAGGCAGCTTTGAAAACAATGTGTACTATTTACTATATAGGTTTTCTTGGAATGGAAATGTGTTGTTTTATATTGAATCTTTTCAGAGATTTTTGACCCCAGAGATCAAAGAAAGGAGAGGAATTGTACATACAACAATATTGAATAGTTTTGTTGTAATAAAGACCTGTAAACAAAGTGGATGCTCATTAATTGGTGAAAAATTTATGTTTCTGAGCATAATTAACAATTCTTTTGCCATGAGAAATGTCAAAATGAGAGAGTATTCTGAACAACCTGGGATAACATAGAGGGACTGAGGCTGAGTGAATTGAGAAGAAGCATGAATCAAACATTGGAAAGGAAAACAACTGTGGAAGACTAAAGAACCATGATCAAACCAATGACCAGTCCTCACTGCAGAAGGCTCATGGTTCTCATCTCCTGGAAAAAAGATGAAGGGTGAAACATGGGTCTTCAAACTAGGACCATATGTATAATTGGTTTTGGTGATCACACTCTTCTGTGAGAGAAGACTCTTAACCTTAGGTGGGAGGAGGAAAGTAACAGCAATAGTTGTTGTGACAGAGTAAGACGAGACCAGTCCTTGGACTATGTGCTAACAGTAGGGTTTAGTGAGTCTTCTTCTTAATGGGCAGTTAGAGCTCTCCATTTTATATTCTTGCAAACTTCCAGAAGCAAGCTCACCAACCTCAGTGTTCCCATATGCTTACGTGCCTGGAATTTCAGTCCCTTCTCTCCCATTACAATAAATTCTTTTTCTCAAAGAAAGCAATAATGAATCCTTAAAATACAGAAAAGAGCAGAAGAAATTCCAGAAGGTGGAAACAACAGAGCAGGCCAGTGTTGAAGCTATCTTGTTAAGTCTGAAAGATACCTAGAAAAGAACCCAGCTGTGCATAGTGGAGAATTGCAGTTTTATGCACCGTCCTATTTTTTTTTGTGTTTTTTTTTGGAGGGCAGTTGGGGTTAAGTGACTTGCCCAATGTCACAGGCTAGTTTTTTTGTTTAAGTGTCTGAGGCCAGATTTGAACTCAGGTCCTCCTGATTCCAGGGCAGGTGCTGTATTTACTGCTCCACCTAGCCGCCCCTGTACCATCCTATTTTTCTGTTTTTCTTTGTACAGGAAAATGTTCATGTTTGTTAGAGATTATAATAAAATATTTTCGAAAGATTTATTGATTACGTTCTAACCTTTGTTTTATTTAAGCAGTATGAATGAATGTGTGATTCTGATAGATTATGTCTTCAACTAAAATAAAGTTATATAGGAATTGAATAGTACACAGAGCAGAGCCTTCAAATAAGACCTTGATCTGTTGCAAAATAACGTAATGGATACTGAGATACAATTATTATTAATATAAAAATTACCCAGTGTCTTTATTTTTGACTCTGGATCTGTTCAATGTAAAACATTTTGGAAGTAGGAATAAAAAGATACCTTTTTCTTTTTTCTTTTTTCTTTTTTCTTTTTCTGTTTTAGTTTTCAATATTCATTTCCAAAATATTTGAGTTACAAATTTTCTCCCTATCTATCCCCTACCCCCCATCCCAAGATGGCAAACATACTGAATAGCCCTTCCCCAACCTGCCTTCTCTTATATCCCCCCTTACTTTTTTTGTAGGGCAAAATGGATGTCCATATGCCTGTATGTCTGTAAATCTGATTTCCCGGTTACATGTGCAAAAACAATTTTTAACATTTGCTTTCAAAACTTCGAGTTCCAGATTCTCTCCCTTCTTCTCTCCTCACCTACCCTCACTGGGAAGAAAGTAATTCAATATAGGTTATATATGTGGAGTTACCCAAAACATTTCCATAGTAGTCATGTTGTGAAAGACTAAGTATATTTCCCTCCATCCTGTCCCACCTCCCATTTATCCTATTTTCTCCTTTGACTTGTTTTCAAAAGTGATTGCATCTAACTTCTTCCCCAGTCTTCCCTCCCTGCTATCATCCCCCCTCTTACACCCTTCCCCCTATTCTCCTGTAGGATGAGATATCCAATTGAATGTATACATCATTCTCTCCTTAAGTCAATTCCAGTGAGAATAAGGTTGACTAGTACCCTAAAAGGATATTTTTATAAAGCAGTAGAAGGGGTAAATTACTGAATTTTATTGGGAGTATCCCATTGGAATAGCAACACACAAAATAATTCCAATAGGAAGACCTCACACAATCTGTCTTGTTGTTTCTGTGGGAATGAAAGGAAGCTACCCATGAAACAAAAGCAAGGTCTAGAAATTTTGGATTATTAAAAATCTGAAATGTCATTATGGATTATTTAGAAGAACAAAAAAGAGCTCTGAATGGGGATAGTGGTGTGCTGGCCCAAGCAATGGTCAAATTCACTTCACAGAGAGCCAGATCTACTAGATGGCAGGGTGACTGAGCTTCTCCCACAGTCAACTGGCGTCCTATCTGACAACTTTTCCAAGAGCAGCCTAAGGTGTCTATTTTCTGCAAGGGTTAGTATGAAAAATTCTTCAAATCACTAACATTTGGAAAAATACTAAGGCAACTCTAAGGTTCCAACACATACACACAGGCACACACGAACACATGCACACACACACACACACATGATAAGAAAGGAAAGTGAGAAATATTAGAACAGGTTCTCACAAGCAGGCACATTAAAGCACTGCTGGGGAGAGCTATGAGTGGGTCCAATCACTCCATAAAGCAATGTCAAACTATGCCCCGGAGTCACTGAAGTGTGCACCTTCTTTGATCCAGCAGCACCACAACTAGTCCTATGGCTGAAAAGCAATCAAAGGAAGAGGGAAAGGACTTAGAAGTATACAGCTCTAGCCACTGGGTAAATCAGCTACCTCCAAGGAAGCGGTAAAGAACCTATAGACCCAGAAATATTTACAGCAGCTCTTTTTTGTAGTACCCCAATCTGAGAAATGGAAGGAGGGCACATCAAAAGTGAAATGACTGATCAAATTCCTAATGGAATGGGATCCTTTTTTTGTACACCAAAAAATGACAAAATGGGCAATATCAGAAAAAACCTGGGAAGATCTTTGTGAAATGATGCAGAGTAAAGTGAGCAGAGCCAAAAGAATAACTGCTACAATCTTGTAAAGGAAAACAACTTGGAAAGACTCAAAAGCTCAGATCACTGTTATTCTAAGATTCTGGAGGATGGAGTGTCAGTGTATTCACAATGTTGTCTCTTCTGAATTTGTATCTTGATCTTCCCTCTCTCCGTAAAAGCTCTCTATGGCTACTATTCATTTTTGCTTCTTGCTCATCTTGTTTGCCTATTTCCTGGCTTTTTAAATTGAGCCCTCCTGCTGTAACATGAGGACACTGTCCTGAGCTTCTTATGCTGGGGGCCAGTGCTCTAGTTACTGCTTTTTGTGCCGGGGCCTCAGGTGCTAGCAGCTGGAAGCAACTGAGTTCTGGTAGCTTACCTGCTGCTGAGCTTGGGTCCCAAGGGTGGTGTGTGCTGAGGGTAAGTGGGGTTTTTCTATTATTATCCAAACCTGCTTCCTTATCCAACCCCCAGCCCAATCCTGCTTTTTCTAAGCAGGTAACTTTTCTTAATTTAGTGAGAAAATCGATGCCATTTCATTGTGCTTCTTTTTGTACCACTTACCTTAAACACTTTCGTCTCTGTCCTTTTCTATTTTGTTTCTATATCTAAGGAAGACTCCTTGTCAAGGTCAGTTAGTCTACTTTGCAATTTCAGGCTGTGAAGGGTCATAATCCATAGTTTTTAAGGACCTCCCAACCTGCAGAGGACTTTGTGCCTAATAATAGACTTAGCAGTATTTATTATGAGTCTCCTGTGTCATAGTGGTTAGTCCTGGGGTTATAAACAAAGTAAAAACAGAGATGATTGATAGTCATAGAACACATCTAGCGTAACTTGCTATTATGAGCAATGAGGGCAGCTAAGTGTTCCTCACTCAGGAGAAGTTGCTCATGCACTATGACCTAAATGAAGGACTCCTCTGATATTGTTGCCCCTTATGTTTTTCCCCATTTACAGACTTGCTTTGTTTAACAAATGGAAACTGGTATGGTCTGGGAATACTGATGCATAATCCCAGATCCAGACTACTTTCTGACAACTGGAAAAGATCCAGCAGTTTACATGGGTCCTAAGTGCCTCTCCCACTGCAATGGACTAAGTCTTTTTTCTTCAAATATATTTGTTTCATTAAATATTTCCCAATAACATGTAAAAATGTCTTAACATTCATTCATCTTTTTTTTACAACTTTTAGTTAAATTCTCTACATCTCTCATCCCTCCCCCCTCCTTGAGAAGGAAAATACTTTAATATAAACTATACAGATGAAGACATGCAAAACCACTTCCATATTAGCCATGTACTTCACTGAATCTTAACAATGGTCATGATACACAGGTCTTAAAAACTTCCCATCATGTCAGGGAACTGGAAGTAGCTTGATGAATTACATGAATGGTACCTGAAATAAATAATGGAAAATGTAGGCTGACACTTTCAAGCTGAAAGATAAGAGTATTTTGGAGCTGACAGCGAAGTCTTTTGAAAATGGCATTTGTATTGGCCAGCCTAGAGGCTACCAACAGGCTCCACTAACCCAACTCCCAAATAGAAAAGTAGGTTTGTAACACAGATTATTTGTGTGACCCTGGCCAAGTAATTTCTCAGGACTCTGAATAATAATATAACATAGGAAACTTGGGGTAAGAGCAGAAGGGAAGTACCAATTTGCATCAATAGGGATCTCTTCCTCACACAGGAGTTCCTGATGCCAGTGAAGTTACATATTCCATTCCCAACGATAGGCTAAAGGTGAGCTCCTTCAACAATAGGGATAATTCTTTTAAGACAAAATAACATTCTTTGTGTCCGCAAAAGGTAGTCCAGGGCCTATCACACAGTAACTACTTTTCTAAATGTTTGTTGACTGATTGACTTCTATGTGCCTACACTAGGTTTGGGGGAATCTAGGGACAAAAACTCAAAGTCTCTGTCTTATGATTGCTTAGTATATACTTTGTATTGCTTGTATAGAAGTTTTCTTTTTACTATAAACAAGTGAAAAAATAGAAGGCAATGGGAAATATCTCCTTGAAAAAATACTGACCTGGAAAATAGATCTAGGAGAGACAACTTAAAAATTATTGGACTACCTGAAAACCATGATCAAAAAAGAACTTGGAAAGCATCCTTCAAGAAATTCTTAAGAAAAATTGCCCCAATATTTTATAACCAGAGGGCAAAATAGACCTTGAAAGAATTCACTGACCACCTCTTGAAAAAGATCCCCAAGAGAAAACTCCTAGGAATGTTATAGCGAGATTCCAGAGTCCCCAGATCAAGGAGAAAATATTACAAGGTGCCATGAAGAAAGAATGTGAATACTGTGGAAACATGATTAGGATAACCCAGGATCTAACAACTTCTCCATTAAGGGACCAAAGGTCCTGGAATATATTCTGGAGATCAAGAGAGCTAGGATTAAAATCAAGAATCACCTACCCAGCAAAATTGAGAATAATATTCCAGGGGAAAATATGATCATTCAGTGAGGTGTAGGACTTTCAAACATTCTTGCTGAAAAAACAAGAACTGAAAAGAAAATTTGACACTAAAAAACAAGAAGCATGAGTAGGTAAACATGGAAAAGAAATCATAAGGAACTTATCAACGTTGAGCTATCTACATGCCAACATGGAAAAATGATAATTGTAAGTTATGAAACTTCTCAGTATGAGGTTAGGTGAAGAGAATACAAATGTAGGTACATATATATATATATATATATATATATATATATATACACTTACACATATGTCTGTATAGGAGGGTATGCGTATGAACACATATCTGAGTATTTGTATATATGAGTCCATAGAGGGCACAGGATCAATTGAATAGGAAGGGATGATACTCTAAAAGGTGAAATTCTGAGATGGGAGAGGATTAGAATGAGAGGAGACAAGGAGAGACAGAATGGCATCAATCATCTCATATAGAAGAGGCAAGGCATAATTGTTACAATGAAGGAGAAGAACAGGAAGGCAAAAGAGAAAGGAGTCAAACTTACTCTCATTTAATTTGACTTAGGGAAGGAATGACATAAACTCTAAACTGGGTATCCCTCCACAAAGGAGAGTACAGTGGATGGGGATGAGAATTGGGATTATAGAGGGGAGGGGAGAGTGGGCGGAGGGTTGTTAGAAGGGGGTGGGGCTGGATAGGAAGGAGGGACATATAATCAGTGTCTCACAATATGCCCACTGTGGGGATGTTCTGCATAATTACACATGTACAGCCTGTATTTAATTGCTTGTCTTTCCAGTGGGGGTGGGCAATGAGGGAGGAAGGGAAATAATCTACAGCTTAAAGTTCCATAATCAACTGTTAAAATATACATGTATATATAATTCTGAGATTTTGCTTTAAAAAAGGAGCATGCAAAACAGAGAAAGGTGGGAAAATGCACCAACTCAAGTAGATGAAGAAGGAAAAGAAATCAATCCTCATAGTCCTCAGTACATCTCCTCTGTCCTATGGTATATAGGTCATTAAAAAGTTCCACACAAGAGCACCAGAGACCCTAACCTGAAAAACAAAAAGAGTACAATTCATCTGGAGAATGGTATAAGAGGGGCATGAAAGAGTATGGTGACTACAAAATACCACAAAAGAGTGTGTGAAAATTGTGGGGCTATGATGCACACAGACTTTGAGAGACCTGGGCTTGTTGGTGCCAAATTCACAGAAACTAACAAAACCCCAGATGAATGTGTACAATAAAACAAGAGAATTCCCTAAGAGAAGAAGAACCAAATTCTCAGATGAAAAAAGACCATAACAGTGAAGATCAGGATGAAGATAGGTATGTAGATGACATTAATGTGTCTGGAGAAAATGTTAATAGTAAAAGTCTAGGATCTCAGGATTGGAGAAGATATTGCTAAATATTTGCAAAATTTTGATCCCAATTCTGCATATTGTGCCCCCAAAACCAGAGCAATGAGAAAGAATCCATATGCCAATGCAGGAAAGAATCCTGATGAAGTTACTTATGGAGAAGACAATTTTGTTTGATACACCAGAGATATAATTTCAATGGCCCAAATAGAGTTGTTTGCCTGAGAAGCTTATGACAAAGGGTCTGAAGTACATCCCCAAACAGATCCAACAAAATGGGAGTTGCTGTATAAATTATTTAAAGTCAAGAAAGAAGATTTCAAAGAAAAAGAAAGAAAGCATCCTAGAGAACTATGGAGTTCAAAAGCACCTGGATGCTCCCCCTTCTGAGTTACTATTGACTCAAACAGAAAACTATGTGGAATATTCAAGATATGGAACAATCATCAAAGGGCAAGAATGAGTTATTGTCTGCTCTCAGAAGGAAGAGGATGTCAAGATAAATAATCATATGCATATCTGGGATCCTATTGAAAAGAAGGAAGATGAGGGTATAAGTGCTTTCACTCCTTTGTCAAATTTTCTTACTATACTGAAGAACCTGAGAAAGACTAATTAGTAGACTAATGTAGATGAATCTATTCCTGATGATGCCATGGGAGGAGAGCAAACAAGTGGACCAAAACTCTATTGGAGGTTCACCCAGAAAAATAGAAAGAGGAGAAGAAGATGAGAAAGAAGGAGAAACACAGGAAAAATAGTTCTGACAGTGAGGGTGAGGAAAAGATGAGACATAAAAAACTGAAAAAGGCATTAAATGTTGAGAGGGCCTACCTCCTGCACATCAAGGAGAAGGTGCAGCAAGATGAGAGGAAGAGACTCTCCCATAGCATGTATGAAGCCCCAGAGCCTACAGAAGAGGAAATGCAGGCATACAGGATGAAACTCCAGAGGCCAGATGACCCCATGGCCTCTTTCCTTGGGCAGCAATGATGTGACTTGGAAGGATTAATAGGACAATCAACTTGTATATATTCTTTTCGGTCTCTTGGTAAACAAAGGTGGAAAAATACATAATTGTTTTTCTTACTGTCTTTTTGATAAACTTATGGAACTCTTTCACCCAAAAAAAGAAAGAAAAGAAACCAAGAAACACCTACAACCACATTCCTATCATGAAATCCTGCTATGAGGAGACTTTTTGTCATTAGGCAAACTTGCTTCATTGTTACTGTTATATTTCACTGTCTTGCTCTTTATAGATCAAGAGTGGGGAACCTGTTGCCTCAAGGCCACATGTGACCTTCTAGGTCTTTGGGTGCTGCATTTTGACTGAGTCTGAGTTTTACACATGTCATTTTATTAAGGGATTTGTTCTGTGAAAATCTGGATTCAGTCAAAGGGTTGCACTTGAAGACCACATGAGCTTGAGGAAGGGCCACATGTGACTTCGAGGTCACCTTTGGGTTAGCCATAACTATATGTATCAAGGTTTAGCCTGGCTGCACTGGCTCTCCTCAGTCTCAGAGGAAAGCGTGGATCTTGTGTGTAGTTTCTTTCCTCCAACTGAATAAAGAGGACTTTTTGCCTACAATCTCTGTGAGCTCTTTGGTATTTACAGGGATAAGAACAGGTGTTATAATCATCTCTCTGGCTCTTTGATCATTTATTTTCAAGGTGTGAGAAACCTAAAACTGCTGAATGCACTCCCCTCATTTGATCCAGGAAATAACTGAGAAGTGAAACCACCCAGGTAGGAAGTAGCATAGGCTGGTCTACACTAGAGCTCCTAACTCCAGAACCAGGGTTGTTCCCTTGGGGCCGTGCCTCAGAGGACACAAAACAAACACAAAGTTATATCAAGAAGTAAACAACTTTAACCAGGGTGTGAGTATGGCAGGAGAGGCCTTGGGGAAAAGAAATGATACCTGAAATGCCTTTGGAAAAAGTCAGGGAGTTTAGGAAGTAGAGGTGGAAGGGGACTGTGTCTCATACCTGGGCAAAAACCTGAGCGAGGACAAGAATGCTGGGACCCTGGTCACAATTCCAGAGTGAAAAAGAGAGCTTTTGTTAACTTACAGTCCAAACAATACTCTCCTTAACCAATCAAACTCCAGCTTCTTTGCCCCTTCAATATATTTGTGTGTATGTTGTGCCTGTGTGTGTGTGAGAGTGTGTTTAATGTTGTGAAGCATCACTTATACTCCTTCAAGCATGCACTTATTCCAAGGGCAAGGCATTGAATTCAAACATCATGATAAATATATCTCTCTTCTAAAAACACCCCAGCCCTTAATGAGTTCATTCTTTGAGGACTTTGTATTTGCTTCATTTTATACAGGAAAAACAACCTCCTGAAAATGCCTATGGTGGGGAAGGGTGAGGCCTTGTATCTAAGTACTCCAACTTCAACACCACACACAAACAACTGAAACAACAATTTGCTTGAAGGAAAGAAGATGACCAAAAAAACCAAACAAATTTTAAAAACCTAAATTAAGTTTTGTAACTAGAAGGCTATGAGAGGCTAAAAGTATAAATTTCAAAGAAGGTGCTAACTTGTCTTATTAGAAGGGATTCTTCAGTCAATTCACAGTTCTAGTCTCTGTTTACAATTTTGAAAGACTTGTTTCTACAAGACTGGCAGCTGAATGACAAGGCTGGTATGGAGAAAAAGATGAGACTTCTTTCACCCTAAGAGGACAAGGCACTCTCCCTCCTGAAATTCCTCTTTTCTTTAAAGTGTTCCACGTAGCTAGAGTGACAAGATATTATCCTTTCAAGACACAGGGAAAAGAAAATTCTTCCTGCCTAATTTCTCATCAATAACAACTGCTTTGCAATCTTTTGTTTTTAATCTCAGGAAGAAATAAATATACACTCGTATTTAAAAATAAACAAATACCTATTTCCAAGAAGTTAAGACTGAATAAGTCCAGAGAGTACATGAAAAGGTGGGGCAGGGCAACCAGTGGGCTCTGCTGTTAAGTATTCAGAAAGCACTGGATTGATGGGTAGCATAAGGTGTTCAGAGATGTAACAATTCCCCCTGGTCCATCTCAGCAGAAAAAGGTACTACATGCCTGTCATTCAGAGACTTCAAGCTAACCCCAGTCAAGGGGGTGGCATGGGTGTCAAGGCCAGAGTGAGCTCCTGTCTTCTGAGGAAAGAAATGGAAGTCAAGTTCAGGATATCTTGCTTTGATTTGGGGGCCTTTCAATCCAAGGCCAGCTGTGCCCCCAGTGGTGTATTTTAAACAGAAATCCCCAGAGTCCTGGGCCTTGGTCCCATAGACAGAACCCCAAATTAAGCACTTTGCATCAGAACCCATGGCTGTCTGGGTACTGCCACCAGAAACACATGAGAGTCTTCAAGCATTTGACTCCTCATAGTGGCTGTATAGAGGCTCTAACCTCTACTGCTGTTTCTGCTTGCAGAGCTTCATGGATTCTGAAACCTTGAAGAAGGCTGAGGCAAATTCCACCATTTTGGATATGGATATAACATTTCTCCAATTGGTCGCTTCGGTTCCTCCCAAACAACCAGGAATGACAACTCCAATTCAGTCTTGTGGCCTCTCCAGACCAATGTCCCAGGGAACCTCCAGACAGTGTTCATTTTCTTAGACCCTGCAGGGAGTAAAAGGACCAGAACCCCCCCCCACACCCCCCCCCCCGCCTCTCTCTCTTTCT
>CM053599.1:110677140-110706328 GCA_028646575.1 Pseudocheirus occidentalis | reverse complement strand
AGGGCATAAAAGGGAACAGATTGTGGGAGGGGCCTTACAGTGGGATCAATGTTCTGGAGTGGGGGGTAGGGGCAAAAAGGGGAGAAAATCTGTAACTCAAAACCTTGTGGAAATGAATGATGTAACCAAGAAAATAAATTAAAATTAAAAAAACAAAGAAAACAAACAAACCAAAAAAGAATGACTGAAATTTATAGATAACTTACTAAATGCCAGGCACTGTGCTAAAAGATTTACAAGTATTATCCTCTTTGAGCATCACAACTCTTGGAGGTAAATGCTATTATTATCCCATTTCACAGATAAGTAAACTTGGACAAAGAGAGGGGAAGTGACCTACTCAGGGTCACACAGCTAATAAGTGTCTGAGGCCAGATGTGACTCAGGTATTCCTGACTTCAAGTGCAACACTTTATCCATTGCAACGCCTAGTGGGAACCAAATTGTAGTGAGCCTTCGATGCCAGACTGAGGCATTTGTATTTTATCATTTGGACAATGTGCAACCACTGACAATTTTTGATCAGGAAAGTAACATGATCATATTTGTGCCATAGACTATCCTGACAAGTTTGTCAAGAGTGTACTAGATAAGGGATATATTAGAAACAACCAAACCTATTAAGAGGTTATTAAAATATTCTAGGCAAGAAGCTAAGAGGGCCTAGGGAAGTAATTGTGGGAATAGAGGGAAAGAGATTCTGTTGTTGTTGTTTGTCTTTCATTTGTGGAGGGAACCAATGATATCACAGGGTGAGATCTTGACTTGCACATGAACTGGATTTAGGTGAGCCAAAGTTGGGCAAAGTCATCAGCCTCACTCTCTCTTTCAAAGTCTAGTGGTAAGACAAAAGTTAGAATAACTGGATATGGTCCAGGATGCAGTGGATGACTTTGGCATCTTTGATGTCTGACCAAGCTCTAAGTGCCCTACAGTGCCTGCTTCAGCCACCTTCACAGTCTTTGGAATAAATTGTTCTCATCTACCTATTCCACTCAGGGGAGCCTTCACATGCTTGAAGTAGACATCCCACCTAATTCATAAAAAGGTCTGGGACCTGTTGGTTACCATAGTTTATAGCCCATCTGCCAAGAGAGTTTTACCTGAGCATTACCACTGCTCATGCTACAATTCCTTGAGAGCTGGGAAATAGATGGACACCAGAGGTAGATGAGCAACCCTGAAAAGTGCTCAGCCAGCCCTCACACTAGAGATGCTAGTCCTCCCTGAACACCTCATACACCCTGAAAGGGATTCTAGAAATGTGAAGGCAGAATGGACAAGACTGGATATAACAAGTGTGGGGTGAAAAGGTTAAATATGATTCCAAGGAGGATGGTGAAATAGAAATGGATGAAATAGAGTTAGGGTGCCTCCATTCATAGAATCCCAGACCTGTGAACACAGAAGCCATTGGGTCTAATCTAAGCCTAAACAGGAATCTCATCTGTAACATCCCCAACCAGCAGTTTATAAAGTCTGCTTGAGAAGTTCCACTGATGGAAAAGCTCATATTATCTGAGGCTGACCATTCCATTTCTTGAATAGTTCCCTGAAACTTCTACCTCTTACTTCTGCTCTCTTGTTCATGATGGGACAATTTCGGGGTATCAGAAGCTGATGGAAATATGACTCATCAATCACTGAAGTGTGCAAATAATCCTCACCTCTGTTCATATTTTCTGCCTAATCAAGAGTGACATAGAAACAAACACATATTTTAAATATAACTAATGCATTAAGATCATCATTCTACCTTAGTTCCACCCTTCAGATTCTTGATTTTCTGTCAAGACTCCGCTTAAGCATTACCTCTATTATAATTAAGCACAGCTTCTGGCACAAAATAAGTACTTAAAAGTTCATTCACTCATTCTGGGATAAATTGATTTAAGTAAGGAGATAAAGAGACAACAATTTGCAAAGTTCTTATAAAGGAATGAAAAGAAGGGCATATATATATATATACACATATATATATAGTTAAGAAGTACTTCAGATCCCCCTTAACTGGGGGCCATCCCCCTTACTCAGGCATCTCTTGTTAGTAGCTAACCCCTTTAAGTGGGCATCTCCTTTGCAGACTCCCCACACCCTTGAGGGGGCTGCCCTGCCCCCATTAAGCTGGGGTCTCCTTTGAGCTATGTTTCTCTTAAGGCAGTGGTTCTCAACTTTCCTAATGCCCCAACCCTTTAATACTCATATGTGGGCATATCTGCATGTGGGAGAACCCACCTGGAGATGGATAGAGGAGCAGTGTTTCAGTTCCTAAGACCATCAGAAATATGTGTTTTCTGATGGTCTTAGGCGACCCCTGTGACCCCTGTGAAAGGGTCATTTGACCACCAAAGGAGTTGTGACCCAAAGGTTGAAAACTGCTGTCTTAAGTGATGGAGGAACCTTTTTGGTGTGTTGTCTTATTCATAACACATGCCTTTATTTGATTTGGGGGGGAAGTAGTCCTTCAGTCAAGTTTTATGGAATTATAGGGTAGTTAGTACTGACTGGCAGAAGAAGCAGTTAAGGAAAGAGACAATTAAATATTCTGAGATCTGGTGGTGAAGTAGAGAGCTAGCTATCAAAGAAGAATCCAAATCAAGAAAGATTTTCTCCCTCTTTAGAGAGAGATTTGTTCTTGCCCCTCCCCCATTGGCCAATGGAGGTATCTGTCCAGCAGGATATACTGTACCCAGGGAAAGCAGCAGAAGAACACCAGGAAAGAAGAAGGAGCATCAAGGTCTTTCAATGCCATAGTTGTGAGGTACCAGGGCCATGAGCATTCTCTATGTGTGTGCCTCTCTATTAGTGAATTCCATGTATGTGCCAGTTCTTTTCACTGATGCCGTATGTATTTGTGGAAGAGTGAGCCTCAAGTTTATGTTGGGAGGTGGTGAATGTTTGATACTCTTGTTCTTATAATACCAGCTCAGTAATGCCTTTGTTTCTGAATCACTTTTCATGGCTGACTGTTAAAGGTAAATGTATCAGTTGAAGATCATGAGACATTGCCATGTATATCCAAAGAGTAGCTTAACCTCCAGAACAGTTACTTCTCTAAGGGCTCAACCACTGGGTGCGAGTTGGGGATTAGGATAGCACAGAATATAGTTGTACACTTGCTTTTTTACTTCTCTGTGTACATTATTCCCCCTTCCCCTTCTAGTATACTGTAAACTCCTTGAGCACAGGGCATGTCTTGATTTTGTCTTTGAATCCATCTGTCCTAGTATAATACCTTGCAAATAGTCGGTACTTAACAAAAACATCAGAAATTGAACCAAACTCTGCCTGATAGTAATTCAAGTGAGACTGCTTTCTATAAATCAGCAAGACTGACAGTTTAGAAAAAAAATCAAAGTAAATTTGACAAGTCTCTTCTCAGTTCATTTTTACCATTAAAATATATATTAAGATAGTAATAACCATTAGGCATATTACACTAGTAATAGGAATCAATGCTGTAGCAAATGCCTTGTCTTTCTTAACATGAAACAGAGTGACTTGAGTCTATATGAATTCTTAAATACTTTAGTAGATGGTATTTTCAGTTACTGTGGCCAAACATAAATTAATTCCTTAGAGGCCAGAAACATAATTGTAAACCTATTTGAAATGAGTCATGCCAATTCTTGGATAACAGAAACAAAAGCCTCCATTTAGCCCATACTTGAAGCTTGTCCAACTTGGTAGTACCTGCCTGACTTTGAGCTTTATTGGTTTAAGCTCGGGAAATCCCCAGAGACACCTTCATGCCCATGTAGTGTAGGATACATTCAAAGCCAAATCCAACATGTCCTTCTTTGTGTGGTAGAGATTAATATTTCCAAAAGACTGTAAGTAAATTGTGAAGATTGTCTTTAATGAAGCTAAATACTACTTGCTGTCTGATACAGAACACACTTTGTTAGAATTCATCATAAGACACTGCCGCCAACCCTAACCTTATCCTTCCTAGCAAGAGAGATGGACTCAGAGATGTAAAGCAAATTCCCCAAGGTCAAAGTATTGGAACTAGGATTTGAACCAATAAAGCCCTGGAGGCTTTAAGAGCCTGGCATATATCCAAATATTATGTGGTGGGGTTTTTGTTTGTTTGTTTGTTTTGGTTTTTTTGCTCCCTAAAGGAATTCTGTGCTTGCAAATTCACAAAGGACATGAAGGCTGCACAGGGCTTAGTATCATTGGACAAGAAGCCCAGTGTAGTAGGGAGATTACTAGCCTAGGACAGGGATCAGCAAACTACAGCCTAGACCAAATCCCTATCCCCACACCCCACACAGTTAAGAATGTGTTGTTGTTGTTTACATTTTTAAATATAGTTTTATTGTATTTAAAAGCATAAAAACCATCCTTAGCTCACAGGTCGTACAAGAACAGGAAGCAGGCAGATTTTGTCTGCAGGTGGTAGTTTTCTGAGATAGTCTAAACCCTGGTCTAGAAAACAGAAAGTCAGGTTCAGGTCTTTAATCTGCCACTTACTCTGTGGTTATGGGTTATTCTCCCCTTAGACCTTAGCTTCTTCATCTATAAAATGGGGGAGGGCAGGGGAAAGTACATCAGATGCTGTCTCATGTCCTTTCCACCTCTAATATTCTATGACCCCAGTTCCCTTCCAGTTCTGACATGTTATATTGGTTCTGAGATCCCTCTCTGTTCTGTTTTCCTATGAGGCTATGATACTTAGATGAATCTAGCAAATACATAGAAATCCATAAAGGATTAACTGATTTCTTTTTTTTTAACATCTAAGCCTGGGCATTTGGAGATGTGGAGGCTTCCCACCAAGATCTCCCTCATAAGAGTACAGAAAATAAAACACATTAGACAAACCATCTTTAGGAAGCATCTGGCATAATGCATTCCTTGCTCAGCATGAGTGCTCATGTGTAAGAGTAGGTTGGGTGATCTTCCAATTCCCCATCTTCCTCTCTTCTCTTCTCTTCCTTCAGTCTCAGAATTTTAATATTGACTTTTGCATAAATGCATGCCTGGTTATGTGTTTCACAGTCACTAATGGGGAGCCTGCATGGCATTATTTAAATACAGCAAGATGGAGAAGACGTGTTGTTATTTGCCCCTTTAATAAGGGCTGCTAGGGACAGGAGCAGCAAGAAATCCCCTACAACTCTGATAAAATGACTTCCCTGAGCCATTTAAAAATGTGATTATTTTCAAAGTTGTGACATAAATACTAACTCTGGGTCTCCAAAGCTGGATAGAAGCTATTTGGCAGCTTAATTTGGACACTCAATCAAAATCTTATACAGAAAGCCTGGTGCAATACAAGAAGGAAGGGCCAGAGGACTTGCTATCTGCTCTGAGATCTCTAAGTGATGAGTTTAATTTCCAGAGGCTGGATAACACTCCACACCCAAGCGCCTGGAAAGGAGGATTTTTTCCCCCTCTCTCTTTGCTACAGAAAACAATACATATCCACCTGGCATTTGGATGGGTTTTAATTTGCTTGCTTTTGAAAGAGCAGCCATATCTATAGAGCCACAGCCATTCTTAAATTATAAAATCCAAAGCACATATGAAAATCTGATAGCCATATTTGAAGGCAGCATTAGAAAAGCAGAAAGTGAGGTGTAGGGAAGAGGAAAATGACTTATTTGTAGATAAGTTTTCAGTTACTTCAGCTGTCATTTGGTATTGGTATAAGAAAATGTCTATTAGCTAAGGACCAATAGCAGAACATTTCCCCTTATACTTGTCTCATATTCACAGTTGCACTGGGATAATAAAAATATGCTTTTTCCTATTGCATCCTTTCCCTACATTTTAGCTTAGACTGGCAAAACTCTTCTGCCTTATAAATACACACATACACATAATATATACACACACCTTATACATGTACACATACATGTATACACAGACATATGCAATCTATATCCATACTCCTATTTATCTATCCATCTATATCCCTTGATGATATACACACATACATGTGTATGAGTGTGTGTGCACCTTAAAACACAGTTTCTTACCTACCACTGTTTCTTTCTACCAAAAAAAGCTCAATTTCCTTTGCCTACAGTTCAGTAGTTCAAATGGTCACAGAGCTAGCAAATGTCTAAGGCAGGATTTGAACTCCAAAATCCATCACTCTATCCAATGTCACCTAGATGCCATTATTCTCCAAAGGTGTTCTGGCTGGATAATGTAGTCCCCATAAGGTACGTGATGAAGATCCAGGTGAGTATTTAAGAATACTCTTGCTGGATTGCAGAAGCAATCTAAATTGAAGTAGAATATTGAACTCACAGAAAGGTTTTCTCGTTGTGGTTAAAAATGTGAAAGTCTTAATAATACTCTATAAACTCTTTCCATATTGGTTGGCCAAGCTAGAATCAGCATTTCTTCCCCCCCTCTCTCTCTGCCTTTCACACACAGGAATATACACACATGGACACAACAAAAAAAATCATTCTAGATTTGTATAAGAACAACCAGATTCTAGTCCCACTTTCACAAATAATTGTTGTGTGATCTTTGACAAACTATTTTTCCCCTTTCCAGCAGGTTAGTGTTCTCATCTGTAAAAATTAAGGCATTGGAGTAAATAATCTTAAAAGTTATTTTCAACTCTAAGAGTCTATTCTTCCTGTGACATTCTGTTTTCTATATTGTTTCCTTCCTTTTCTAACCCTAAATTTCAATATGTTTCTTACAGCTGTATTTCACCAATTAGCATTACCATTATAATAATAAAAATAACTAGCACTTGACACTCTATAAGGTTTGCAAAGTGTATTGCATATATTATCACTTGATCTTAACAATTCCATGAGGAGGCTGCTATTATAATCCCATTTTACAGATGAGGAAACTGAGACTCAGAAAGGTTATATCACCTCTCCAGGCTCATACAATTATTAAATGCTGGAAGGTGAATTCAAATGCTTTCAAGTCAAACATTCTAACCACTATGCAAGTTCCACTCTTCTAGAAAGTTTTAGAGCTTCTGCCCCTAGAATCATCTTTATCAATTCCAAATTATTAGATTGGATGGAACCTTAGATATTCTAGAATTGCTTACACATGACAGCACTACTGCAGTTGCCCCAAATCTACCAGACAAAAGATCTTTTCCTGAAGGTCTGGGGGGTTTCAAAGCCTCAATTTCAACCATTTCTTCCAATATAGCAAAATAGAAAAGAGATAAAACTCAATACAAATTTCATGATTGCTTTTGCCACCACTAGACCTTTTTTATTTTTATTTTTATAAATGGGCCAGTGAAAAGAGCTTTTCTTTCTTCTGTGAAGTTACTTATTTTTATGGGCTGCTTTCAGGAAGTAAAAATCAATTTCTGAATACAAGTAATATATCTTAAACCCCCCAAGGATGAAAGTTGGAAAATTAAAGGCCCCAAGGAATAATCTTTATGTTCTGAAAAGATGTAAGATATGAAAAAAAAACATGTTCTTAGGCTAAAGTTTATAAAAACCTTAAGCATTATTTAATGGCTTAAACTGAGAATAGCTCATGGAAATTCACAAAGGGGTTATGTGTAGCTACATTATTAAGTAAGGCCCCACCTTCATGCATAAACTCACCCAAAAGTCACATCCAAACATTACCATTATGAAGAACAAAAACAAAGACCCTCATACATGTGTAGACAGAAAATCACATTATTGTGTGTTACTGAGATCTCACCACTAAAGCAAAATATAGAATCCCAAAGTCAGAAGATAGCTTAGAGATCATCTGGTCCAACTTGAATATGACCAAGAATGTCCTCTATACCATTTCCAAAAAGTACTCATATAAATTCTGATTGAGGGTTTCCAGTGACAGGGAACTGATTACCTCCCAAAGCAGTCTATTTCATTGTTGGACTAATTACTAGAAAATTATTCCTTTTATCAAGTCAAAACCTGCCTCTATGTAACTTCTACCTTTCGGTCTTAGTTAGAAGGCAAGCAGAGTTAGTTTAATATCTCTTCTGCATGACAACTAGTCAAATATTAGAAGGCGGTTAATCATAATCCATTCCTCTGATTAGTGGAAGCTTCCCCTGGCCCACTGTTTCAGGGATGTCCCCAGCCTTGATTCACTTCACTACCTACCCTCCTATCATCCCCTCACCAGCTGTGCAAAGACTAGAAACCATGACCCAGAAGCTGTAATGCTTTTATCTATGGAATTTTTCAGGGACTTCTTATTTTCAAGGGCAACTGCCTCACATCGACCAAAATTTCAAGGAGGTCCCAGCTAGACTTCACTTCTCTTCCTACCCCCTGGTCTTCTCAATAGTCTTGCTGACTGCTTTGATGCAGCATCCATACCCTCTCACCTTTATAACTTCCCACCCCACCCCTTGCAATTGTTGATCTATGAGTAGATCATCTTCCATAATCCCTGGAATGTCAATCTGCTCCCTGGTGATCCTACTAATCATCTTTTTAATTGTTTATTTTCCACAACAAAATGGTCTTTCTGGCCACCATTCTGCTTTGTGTGTTGTCTCACTTCCACTCCCACCCCCAATAAATAAGAAAGTTCTTTCAGGACAAAGATTGCCTTTTCATTTGCACTTAAATGACCAAAACTTAAGACAGACAATGCTTGTCATGAAGACTCCTTATCTGTTGAGGCTCAGAAAAAACAATAAATGCTTATGCATGCATTCCTTCATTCCTTCATTCATTCCTGAGTCTTCTCTTCTACAGGCTCAAAAGCCCAAGTTACTTTGATTCACATTTAATAAATGCCTTTTTATTTATTCCTAAGTCTTCGCTCTATAAGCTCAAAAGCCTTGGTTACTTTAATTACTACTAGGATAACACAATTCTGAGTCTGCTTCCTTCTTTAGTTATACTCTTACTTGTTAATGTTCCTCCTAAATGCAGCACCCAGAAACAAATAAAACCCACCATCCAGATGTGGTCTGACCAGGGTAGACAGCAAGCAAGTAACCGCTGTGCTCTGAACACCATACTTTAATTAGTATAGCTAACGTTCGCTTTAGCTTTTGTTTGGCCACCATGTCTCACTGCTGACTCATAATGACCTCAGAGATCTTTTTTCTCATGCTGTTCAACTGCATCTCTCTGTCCTGTTCTTGCGCAGTTGTCTTTTTGTTGTTTTTTTTTTAACCCCAATGCAGGAATTTATCCTTATCCTAATCAAATTTCTTCATATTAGACTTGTCCCACAAAGCAGTCCTGTGAAAAAACAGCCAGTTGCCTGCCTACTTATGCAAAGAAAAAGTTTTTGTTAGGCTAGGTGAAGGGATATCATTATTTATGTTTCTAATGGAGTATCTTCTAGGGTATAGTAATATAGGTTTCTAAAGAAATGATGGGAGTAGATAGGTAGGAAAGGTTTATAAAGCTTTTAGTAGTTTTCAAAAGCTCTCTTATTGTTCATACATGAAGCTTGATGGGTAAATACAGGGATGAGAAATATTGTAAATGAACTAAAGAATAAAAAGTAAATAGGAACGCAAATCATTTTCCTCTATTTTGGGTTTCAGTCTCTCTATTTGTAAATGGAGTCAATTCGATGTCTTCTAAAGTCCTCTCATGTTCTAATAATCATATGCTGTAAGATTTCCAATTCTGACAGTGTTCTGAGGTCCATTAGAATACTAATAGTTTTGATTCTGTGTTCTGTGGGCCTTTCCAACTTTAACATTCCATGTTCTGAGGACCATTCCAGCTCGAACATTTTTTGATCTATATTCTAATGTTCCTTTTTTTCTCAAAGATTCTGTGTTCTTGTTATCACACTAGCGTCTATGCTTTTAAATTCTGATCTTGCTAGCCTGTTATATTCTCGTGACTCTAACTGGTTATAACAGACATAACACTTGTCATTTGGGGAAGACTGGTTTTCCTGGTCACTGAGCCTGGATTCTCAGTCTCTGTAGTAGCATTCCCTGGGGCACAGAGGCTGTGGACAGTATCCTTTGAGAAGCACTATAAGAGAAAAATCCATCACCAGTGGTTATCTGTAGCCTAATCCCTACCAACCATCATACTCTGAGACAAGAAGATGTGAGAGGACAGATCTGTGGAAGCCCTCATGCCTGTGAGGCTAGTCATAGAAATCACAGCTGCTTTAGGAGCCAGAAAAATTCAAGGAGAGTAGACAGTGTGTGTGTGTGTGTGTGTGTGTGTGTGTGTGTGTGTTTTAGTAGGAGGCAGGAAGAAAGATTGTGTAGGGAAAAGCTATGCAAATAAGCAACCAAATGAGTGTTTTTAGACCATATTATTCCCTAAGCTACAAGCAGAAGCTCATTTTAACAAGTCAGACTGGACAGCAAAATTTCTTCAATGTATTCAAACCTCTTCAGAGGCAAAGCTGCAAATCACCCAGGGAGCAATGTAGAAATGTACAGTGAGTGTGAGGAGACTGCAGCATATGAGGAGCAATGAATTGTGCAGGAAGGGCAGTGTAAAAGATGTTAGCAGAGAAATGCATGACCAGTAAGGAGGCAATCGTCCACGTAGTGAGTATAAAGCATGATCAGTGAATAGCCTGGGTGCTCCTTTGACATACACCCAATAACAAGATCTAGTTAAAGGTCTCTGTATGTGGGGTGGATCCCCTATAGAAGAGTTTGGGGAATGTATAAGAATGAATCACAGAAAGAGAAGGTATGGGTGGATCATGATCTACACCACTGGAGAGAAAGAAGCTTTTAAACTTCTACAGAAGTCTAGATTTCATATTATCTCAGAACAAAAAAGGCCTTTGGAGAACACAGACTCCACATCCCTCATTTTGTGTGTGTATGTGTGGATAAGGGAACTGAGGCCAAAAGGCAGGAAATTATTTTAGCCTTAGGTCAATTGTAGAGATATTGGAAAGAATGGAGGATCTCTGATAATTCATTTATCTCAGCTTCCTCATCTGTAAAAGAAGACATTGAACTAGATAACCTCTGAGGCCATTTCTTGTACTAAATCTATGCTTCTATGAACCCTGGAAGGATTCTTTGGAAATGACACTCAGGAATAGTAGTAGGAAAGATTTATTTCAAGGATTTGGGGGCAAAATTCAGATCTCTGATTTCATTAGTATCTTTCAGCATAGAAACTCCCTACACAGAATCAGGTCACTAATTAATGTGAAACTCCCAAAGAATTGCCTGGAGGAACTGAGAGGTTAAGTGATTTGCTCACAGTCACATAGTTAATATGTGCCAGAGGGAAGATTCTAACCCAGGTCTTCCTTCCTAGATCCACAATACTCTGCTTCTCATTCCAATGTTATGCAAAGTAATATAATCACTTAGCAATTCTGAGATGGTGGAAGAAGCCCTAGTCAACAACTCTTTTAGCAGCAAAACCCCTGGTTCCCCAACTGCTATCCATAGGCATATTCAGGACCCTGGACAGAAGAAGAAATAAAAATACTTTGTAAGACATATATAGCATAAGATGTTATTAACTGAATTGGAAACAGACAATTGAACAAGATCATCCTGTCCATCTGACTTATCTTAGAAAACAGGAAAATGAAGCAAGGAAGAACAAATGATTTAACCAAGGTCACTGATGTTATCTCTGGAAGTTAGATGGTTATCTTCCAAAAGACTGGTAGCTGGGTAAAGAAGGGAAGGTTGAGGGCAAGGAGTAATAAACATGTAAAATTCACAACATTTTTACAAAGTAGTCACTTTCAACCCAGAAGAGCAATATTTCCACTAATTTATTTTTTTCCCTGAAGAAATGTGATTTTGCCCTACTTCCAAAGACCCACAGTAGAGAGTCTTCAAGGAAAAGTTGAAAAATCCACAGTAAGCTTGGGCTAGGTGTGGGACAGTGCTCAAAAAAATGTACAAATAGAGTCATAGATTTTAAGGTTGAGAGAACCTAAGGCCATAATAGAACAATGTCTAAAAGGCAAATAGGTTTGTGTGGATTAAATCAATGGGAAGAATCAGGAGAGATTTTCTTACTGGAGGTTGTGAAACATTTGGAGGAAAGCAAAGGCAGAATGATAGGATAGACATAGGACAGGATTTGGAATCAGATGAAATGGATATATTTTCAAGTATTACCATTTGCTGTCTTTGTGACTTTGGACCAATTTCTTATCCTCCCTTGAATTCAGTTTCTTCACGCATAAATACAAGATCTATAAGAGCTGTCCAAACTCTAGTATCCTATATTCTAATGCCCCTTCCACCTTTAAATCTTATGAGAGGCAGAAGCAGATTTAGGCATCACATAGTCCCTTGGACACCAGGAATACTGAGACATGGTATGAAATCTCACACACAGTTTTAATAATAATCTCAGCACTACTTTTAAAATTACAAAGTAGACTTATCTTTCTGCTACATTTTGAATCTGTCTGTCCTTAAATCCTGAGTTCAGTTGGGATTGGGAGGTGGGAGTAGTAATTAATTTGGAGCAAAAATCATTAGAAATCAATGTCATAATGGTTTTAGAGTTTAAAGCACAAGTCTTTTGTTCTAGAGGCAATCCATGTATCCTTTTGATTGGTGCTTTGTATTCTGTACTCAGAAGTTCTCAGAAGTTTTCTTAGATTATATCTTCAATTGTGGCATTCAGATTTTTCAGCTTGTAATATTCATCTGATAGTCTAAGATCTTAGTTTTTTCTTTGTTTTCTGTCTTTGAGAACAATGTATTTTGATTATTTAGAGATCATATATTCGTTTAATGTCGCTGCTTTTGATTTCTTTAATATTGCCCTTCCCTTTAGTATATTTGTATTTTTGATTCATTATTCTTTTTCTTCTTTAGAGAGGTTTAAAATCATAGATTCTACTTTTTTCTATGCTGATCATTTTTTGCTATGCAGGACATAAATTCTGACATATATTCCCTTCTAAATTTTTCTTTCAAGGTATTGATTATTGAAGGGGACCTAGGTGGCATAATAGAGCACAGTCCCTGGAGTCAAGTGGACCTGAGTTCAATTACAGACTCAGACATCTGACACTAGTTGTGTGACCCTGGGCAAGTCACTTAACCCCAAATGCCTTGCAAAAAAAAGATTCTGATTTTTCTCTTGAGCCATTCAGGAAAATCCTACTAAGGTTCTATGCCATATTGGAATTTACAGAGTTCTATGTATATTAAATATTAATTCTATTGGGAAGGAGGGAGTCATAATATTTATTTTTTAAGTTTTTACTATTTTCAATAATGTGGCACTCACTTTTCCTCTTAATTTTTGTATTTTCTTTGTTGATTAATCTGTGCTCTGGATTTTTAACTGAATTTTATTCTTCTTGAAGTTTTTTGTGTTTTTAGACTTTTTAAATTATATGTCCCTATCATTCATTTTCTGACTCATTCCCCTTTGATAGGATATTTGCCCCTGAAGGTTGGACCACAAGATTGTCTCAGCTACCTCCCATATTGTTGAATTAACTTTTCATCAGTCTCAGTTGCTGCCCCAAGTAGCTTCTTGGAAGACTTAATGAATCCCAGCTAAGTGCCAGTCCTTTTTCCTTAAGGTCCAGTGCAGTCATATATGCCGTCCAGTTGCTCTAGCTCCACCATTCTTTAGTGCTCTGGCTAAGCTTACTCAGTCTCTGACACTTTTTAGAAGGTTGGGAGAGAGGGAGATGGATGTTCCCAGCAGAGTTTCCGTTACATTGGGGTTCCATAACTCCAGAACAGGAAGCAAAAAGGAATCCTGATTCAT
Organism: Pseudocheirus occidentalis; assembly: GCA_028646575.1. Taxonomy (NCBI): domain Eukaryota; kingdom Metazoa; phylum Chordata; class Mammalia; order Diprotodontia; family Pseudocheiridae; genus Pseudocheirus; species Pseudocheirus occidentalis. The sequence goes on along the minus strand of CM053599.1, from coordinate 110,692,685 downwards.
TCTTATTCTCTCCACACACAGCTAAGCAGAGTCAATGTCTACTAGGCATAGCAAATTTTATGGGAGAAAAACTTGAGTGGAGAGTGCCAGAACTCTCTGTAGATGGAAAGAAACCCCTGGGTGGGCACCAAATCAACAGGCTATGGGTTAATTTGTGTGATTTGCTGCAGCATGGAGGTTGGTGAGAAAGGGTGCTGAGTGAAAGTTTTATGGAATTATGGTCTCTACTGTTAATTCATAATGCTGTTATCTTCCTGGGTTTTTTGATTCCTTATTTTGATTCAACTGTGATTTCTGTACCTCTAGTACATAATTCCTCTTTTTGGCCCTTTCTGAGAGTTGATGAGGCCTGGAGAAAATGTCTAGTCCTTTGTATTTTGGGTCACATGACCAAAAAGTCCAAATCAGTCAAATAAATTGATTAGACCAATCTCATTATGGGTGTCACTTTTCAGGAAGGATAATGACAAGCTAGAAATAAGTCTAGAGAATTGTGACCAGGATAAGAGAACTCAAAACTGAGCTGTTCAAGGATCTGTTGAAAAAATTCAGGAGACTTTTAGCCTAGAAAAAAAATTTTGCTTAGAGGGAAATTATAGCCATTTTCAGATATCTGAAGGGTCATCATCTAAATTTACTCTGTGGGACCACAGAATAGAGAACTAGAAATTAAAGTGTAGTGGGAAGAGAAAACTTCTTTACAGTTTAATATAGTTTGAGTCTATTTTCTATAAAACATTTTTAGGAACATATATAATTTGGCTATTGAATCAATTTTTCCCTGTCATAATGTTGGAGACAAATTGTTACTAGTGAAGCAGTTTCAATATGACATAAAATTTTAAACAAAAAGAATCATAATATTCCCCTCCTGGAATTTCCTCCCATTGTTAATACTCAAGAGAACTGGAAATTTTCTTCTTAGAAGCCTCAACACATAGATATCTAGTTCAACTTGCAAATCTTTGGTGATGGGGAACTCACTACTTCATGAGGAGACCATTCCACTTTTGCAGAACTCCAGATTTTATTAATTCTTTTCTATTTTTTTAGAACCATACCTGTGGTTTCATCCATGTAGGGAGCCACTATTGACAGCTGTCTCCTCCTAATACTGATCTGAACCTCCTCTTCAACTTGTTGTCTTAGAGGGCTGCCTGGTCATTGAACCATAATGCTGAAGAGGAATACTGGAAATACCCTACATCATCTTGGTACTAAAATTAAAAGATATTTCAATGTACTACCTTTATCAGGAATGATTGATAATGATATTACTATTATTGGTAATGAATAGGGAATATTTTTAAATAATATTTTAAGTGCACAAGATTTAAAGTGAATACCTTTTATATGTTTAAATTACTGCATTGTTAAGACACAAAATAAAAAAGGAAGAAAAAGGGAGTTGGTTAGTGATAAGAAGTAAAATGATGCGTCTAGAATACACAGCGTAGTGTGTATCAGGAGCAAGAATTTAATGTAGATCTTAAAGATTTCTGAGATCAACTTTCTATCTACTAAATTTTCTATCTGCCTTTTCAATTGTCCTTATATAAAATTGAAATCTGCCTACATGAAAATTTGACCCATTTGGTCCTAGTTCTCTACTCTGAGGAAAACCCTGAAATTTTATGATCATACTGTGCCATCTAGCCATTTCCTTATCAGGCCACATGATTTCATATTGTCACTAAAAGCAAGTCTATATTAAGCATTCATTTAATGCTCATTACATTATGACAATGCTTAGCACTTGATTCTTTAAACAGACATGCTGTTTAAACAATTGTGTCAGATACTGTTAAAACAACTCCAGTAGATAGAAATACTGCACTGGGCAGACCATATTAATCAACAATCTATCAACAAGTATTGATTCAACACCTACTAGATGCTAATTGTAGACACTGGACTTACAGGTACAAAGAATAAAACAACTCCTACCTCTTTGGAACTTACATAGTAATGGAAAAGAGAAGCACATATAAAAATATACAGAGCTTAAATATAAAATGAATTAAGTCAATTATATACATACTTTTATATACAAGGTAGCTTAATAGGAAGGGAACCAGCAGTTGGGGGAAATTAGGAAAGGTTTTGATAGGGTATGGTTCCAAGCCAAGACCTTTATCTCTCACCCCAAAAGAATTTAGGTTCCATTTGTCTAAAGGGCCCTGGAAAACCCCACCCTGAAATCTCCTTGAATTTCCCCACTTGATCCAGTGTTCTCTTGAGGCCATGAGCCTTTCATTATTGTTATGTCCAAATCTCTGTTTAGCTACTCTGCACCCTTAATCCTATTCTCTAGGCTAATGACCACTAAAGATCCTCCCTAGATTCAATCTCTAGTCACCCCAGGGTACCAGTCATTCCCATCAAGACACTACTGTTAGTCACCCCAGGATACTGGTCATTCCCATCAAGATCTTTCCAAGATTCGACCTCTAGTCACTCCAGGCTACTGACCATTCCTGGAACCCCCTAGACTACTTGTCCACCCATGGATTTTTCCTTCAGTCTTCTTGTAAATAAGATCCACCTTGCTTCCATGAAAGTGCACAGCTTCTGTCTAGCCTGCTTACACTAGCATTACAAAGGCTCAGGGTTCAATCTGGCTCACTGGCATTAGCTATACAAATGCTTAAGCTCTTTAAGAGTCTATCCAATATGGCGAATCTTTAATAAACTTTGTTGTACTTTGACTGAAAGGTGGGTTGTGTCAAATTCATTCAGGCAGGACCTCAACAGTTTCATGGAGAATATTATATGCATGTAAGCTGCATCTTAAAGGAAGAAGACTTTAAGGGCAGAGGTAAGGAAGGAGTGCTTGTGTGATGGCCAAGTCAAGGCACAAAGACTAGGAATAGAGTGTTATACATGAAGAACTGCCACATTTTATGAACATTGATAAAGGGATACATCTAAGGAAGGGAAATGAGGATGATGTAAGAACCTGAATAAGGCCAAAAAAAAAAGACCAGCTGAAAAACATGCACATTTGGCCTAGAAAGGAGAAGACCTAGGGGAGATGTGATTATTATCACTAAGCATCTAAAAGGTCACCCTGAGGAATGGGGATTTGACCCATTCTCCTTGGCACAAGGGCAAAGAACCCGGGGAAGTTACTGGAAGATTTGATACAAGGAAAAATTTGCTAATACAGTCGCCCCAAATTACAGTGTTTCCCATCACTGAAGGTCTTCAAGAAGATGCTAGATAGGGGCAGCTAGGTGGCACAGTCAATAGAACACCAGCCCTGGAGTCAGGAGGACCTGAGCCAGCCTCAGTCACTTAACACTTACTAGCTGTATGACCTTAGGCAAGTCACTTAACCCCAATTGCCCTGCCCTCCCCCCTCCAAAAAAAGATGCTAGATAACTACTTGTGGGGTACACTGTAGAAGAAATTGCTATTTGCATCCTCTTTAGCCTGAATCCAGAGCTAACAAATGTCAAATTTGCCCAATTCCCTCATGCTATTTTGATTTAAAGATTGCAAAGGGTCTTTGTAACATGCCTTTGTATAATCATGAAATGACCATTATTTCAATAACAAAAAGAAAAAAAAGAACACAGACTTAAGTTTTGTCAACAGGCATCTGTCAGCAAATTAAAAGGGAAATACATCCCTTTACAGACAACAAAAATATAAAAGAAAAAAAGGATTGCAAGGGGTTGGCTAGGTGGCGAAGTGAACAGAGCACTGGCCCTGGAGTCAGGAGGACCTGAGGCCAAATCTAGCCTCAGACACTTAACACAAAACTAGCCATGTGACCTTGGGCAAGTCATTTAACCACAATTGTCCTACCTTCCCCCCTGCAAAAAAAAAAAGACTGCAAACATATAGCAATTGCCCCACCTATTCTGGAAGTATGGCAGGCAAAGGAGAGTCAATAATGTCCTTAAAACTGGGGGAGTAGAGAGTCAATATGCTAACCCACAGTTACTGGTATATCTGTTCTAGAATTAACAACATCAATACCAAGAACATTGGGACAAATAGAACAAAAGGCACACAGACACGGGGTGAAGGAGCTTTCAATATATCCTCTTCAGTCTTCTTCATAGTAAGCCCCTACCCATGAAGTCTAGCCTAGAATTGCCCACCCAAAACTATTCTGTGGGCTATAAAGCACCTACAATCTTTACCATTGATTGTTCTGCCTTCTGTGACCTCAATATAGTTGCTCTCAGAAACTTAATCATGGTGATCAGGAACTCAAAAGAAGAAAGCCAGGGATGGAAAGAAAGGGATTCACAAAGAAGAAAGAGGATGAAGAAGGAGGGAAAGGGGAAAAAGTAGAGGAAAAGAAAAAAATGGAAAAGGAAGAAAAAGAAAACCAGGAGAAAGAAAGGGGGAGGACAAGGTAGTGAAGACAGCACTGGCCCTAGGGTCAGGAGGACCTGAGTTCAAATCCAGTGTCAGACACTTGACACACTTACTAGGTGTGTGACCTTGGGCAAGTCACTTAACCCCAATTGTCTTACCTTCCCCCCTCAAAAAAAAGAAAAGGGAGAGGAGTAACAAAGGAAAATGAAGAAAAGAAGGAAGAACAGTGACTTTAGTAAGTCTGTATATTTTAAGAAGCAAAATGTCACCTTTTTTAGGGAAGAACCTGGGATTATCATTTTTGTTTGTTTCTCTACATGCCTAGGGTCCCACATAGTGCCTTCACATATAGTTTAATAAGTGCTTGCTGAGTTAACTTAAACTGATTTTAATTTTTTTTAGCAATAAACATCTTGTGGACAGATCAAAATCTGTCACAAACTGCTAGCTGGCAAGCACTTTCTCAGTAATGTCACTCAAAGCCTATGAGACCTTCAGGAAATCACTTCCCCTCTCAGAGCTCTCACCTTGTAAATTGGGGACCCTAACTCTCCATCTCCTAAGGTTTTAGTGAGAATCCAATGAGATGATGAATAGATCACATGCTATAACCCTACAAAGGCTATATAAACATTAGTTACTATTGTGATAAGCAGCATTTGCCTCAATGTATCTGTGGATGCGCACAATGCTCCTTCTCAGCACAGAGGGATTCCTTCCCCATCGTAGGAGACGACAGATCCAGAATTCAAAAATTCAGGTTCTCCAGCACTTTCAGCAACATCAAACTCTCTTTCACCCCATACAACTAACCACTGACCATCTTTCCTCCAACAGCCAGAGGCCAACAAGGAAAAAAACACTACTTCGAACATCATTATTCTTCTCATAACCACCCCAGGAGGGCAAAGGATGCCCCAGGCATGAAGTAGCCTAATGATTGCTTTAGAGAAAGATACATGTGTACAGACTCTCCTAATCAAGGGGAGGATTCAGCATGGCCAATTGTTCTGGTAGGGCAGTTATTAAAGTGGGCATTGCCCTCCCCAGTAACCAACAGTTGCTCTTAGAGTGCTTATTACTTGTATGCTATCTGAAGCCACAGGTGAAGAGAGAGGGTTAGGGAGGAATAAAATCAAAGAATAAAAATTGCAATCTTATACATGCAGAGCAGGACTGGTGGCATTAAACCAAAGACCCTGTAGAGATCTATTCACCATGCAGAGATAGATGCTCCCCCCCCACACAAAGCCTATGGAAATGCTGCAAATCCAGTCAGTATTACGAGTGACAGAAATCCATCTCCCTACCTTTCTCTTACACAGCAGATGACTCACATGGAACCTGGGAGGGGGGCCCAGAGGTCAGAGCTGCTGTGATTTCTTATCCCTGCTAAACATTCTCAGGGCCTTGCAGGCAGCCAATAACAATACTTCAATAGAGTTTGACAGTCCATCTGGGGTTAGCTGTCTCTCTTATTTCCAATCTCACAGTGCCTAAAGGGGCTGCAGAAGTGATGGATTTCTGACCTCACAGAAAGGCCTGTTGCAGAAAGAGAAGATGAGCTCTGGAAGATGTTTGCTTAGATAAATAGACAGACAGACAGATGGATGGATGGACTGAAAGATGAACAGATAGGTAGATAGAGACACATAGATATATAGATATACAGTTGTATGGGCATAGATATAATTGTGGTTATAGTTATATAATTATAACTAAATTATATAGTTCTATATAAATGTGCTTTTAGATATATACACGTTTGGATGTGTGTACATACACACACATATATAATTGGTTTCCTTTGTAATCCTAGGAATTTTATGCATTTAAAAACATCATACTGAGAAGGGGTCCATAGGCTTCCCTAGACTTCTCCAGGGGCTATGACACAAACAAGACAAATAAGCCCTTGAGTGTGTATAGAAATATATTAGTAGGACTAGTATTTTCAAAGGAAATTGAAGGGGAAAAATTAGCATGGTTGACTGGAAATGACACTGGAATTGGAGTCAAAGAAGCTGGGTTTGAATCTTGACTCTGCTACTTATTATGTATATTGTAAGTTTGAGAAAGTTACTCTCCTTCTCTGGGCCTCAGTTTCCTCATCTGTAAATTGAAAATTTGGAACAGATGGCCTCTAAAGTCCCTTTCTAGTCTAAATCTGGGTGGTGTGATACATAGAAAACTAAACTCATAGTCAGGAAGACTTGAATTCAAATCCTACATCCAACATTGTCCTATCTGTGCAATCCTGAGCAAGCTTTTCTTCATCTGTAAAATGGGAATGATAACAATAGCTACTTGCTGACCTGTAGCATTATAGCTACAACCACAGTGGCATACTCAGGATAGCTGCTAGCACAGGTTCTTAGATCTGTTTTACTAGGAAATGTAGCTGTTCAAGGGATCAACAATCTTTTTTAGTTACATTCATTACTTCAGGGGAAAAATCAGCACCCTGAACTTCAGAGAAAATCCAAACAAAGAAAATGGAGAAAAACAAGCAGAGAAATAAAGACCAACAGGCAGGGCTTCCGACTGTCTGACCAACATAAGGCGATACTTACATAGTTACCAGAGAGAGAAGCACCAACATCTGGGTTTTTCAAAGGACAGGGGGAGGATCCTTAAGAGCAACCCAGAGTCTCATTTAGTCAAATTACAAGAATACTCTTTCAATGAGTGAGCCCCAAAGCAAAATACTAACCTCAGAATATATCTACCTTTTTTAGAGCCAGAGGGCATCACAACCCTCCTGGCTTAATGCCTAACTAGAAGTTAACAAAAGATGTGAAAGTCTTCCTACAAGCAAGCCTTCCCTAAATGGGCTCCAGGGAGGCCTATTAATAATTGACAGGGAAGATCTTAAACCCCATTAGCATAACACAACCAAAGTTGTTGTGGGGGAAAAAATGAGATATTTGTGGTGTGTGCATTTAGGGTTGGGGTTCACAGGATTATATTTATTGTAGTTGTTATGCTATAAACTTAAGTATCAGCATAGTCTAGTGGAGAAAAACATTTATTTAAAAGTCATGAGATATAGGGGAGGGTAAGTGGTGCAGTGAATAGAATTCTGGTCCTGGAGTCAGGAGGACCTGAGTTCAAATATGACCTCAGATACTTAAAACTAGCCATGTGACCTTGGGCAAATCACTTAACCCCAATTGCCCTGCCTTCCCCCCCCTCCAAAAATAAAGAGTCATGAGATATAGGATCTAATCAACAAAGATTTATGAAGAGCCTACTATGTGTCAGATACTATGTTATCAGCTAAGGATACAAAAAGAAAAGTGAGACAGTCTGTGTCCTTACATTCTGCTATGGGGGTAAAACAAGTCCTATGATTGTTTCTGTCTTCCATTAGCTTTAGACTTTTGTGCAAATGCCTTAGGTTTTTAACTCCTTTTCCAGAAAACTTAGAGATCAGGACTATAAGGTATCTGAAGTCCCTCCAAACTCTTTTTTTCTTTTTTTGCTTTTTTGGAGGGGGAAGGTAGGGCAGTGGAGTTAAGTGACTTGCCCAAGGTCACACAGCTAGTTTTTGTGTTAAGTGTCTGAGGCTGGATTTGAACTCAGGTCCTCCTGACTTTGGGGCCAGTGCTCTATTCACTGTACCACCTAGCTGCCCCATCCCTCCAAACTCAACCTTCTAAAGCTCCTTCCAGCCCTGACATTCCATATTCCCAAATTTAAGTCCAATTCAGACATTCTACATGTTATGTTACAAGGTCCCTTCTAGTTCTGATACTCTATTTTTCTTTCTCCTCATGATTTCTGCACAGGGCTTCAAAGTAGGCATTATACAAAGGAAGTCATGCAGAAAGATTCTGTTCTAAAGGCAAATATGATTCCAAATGTGTAGAAGTGATTAGAGACTGAAGACATACATTGAAAGGAAACTGAGAAAGGTAGAATGTCTTTTAAAGACAAGATATACAAATTATTCCATTAAATTTATTTGTTTATACAATGCATGGATTATCCATACAATGGATGGATGGTTCATACAATGAATATGTTCCATTTGGACCTTGGCAAAACTAAAGGTCTTAGGGAGCAAAAACAGAGATACATAAAAACAAAGGGGAAGATCTTTGGGATGGAAAGTATACATTTCAAACCTTTAAAGAATTGCCCACTAAGAGGGCAACAAGATTATGAGTGTGCCTCTAGGGCATACACTGCAGGCAAATCTTTACCCTTCTTGACTCATCTGCCTCTAAGACCAAAAGAAGTCTGAGAAATATAAATGGTTGAGCCTCAAAGCCAAGGAAATGTTTCAAGTTAAGGGAAATGGCCCAGAGCCAGGAAGAACGGTCAAACAGGAGAGGCTAGACTTTCCTACTTCCTGCCGCCATGTAAGAAACCACAGAACCAAGACTGTAAGAGAGTCAACAAGGAGATCCTCCTGCCAAGCCAACCTAAAAGAGCCCAGTAATACCCCAACTAAATGGATAGCAGTACCACCCAGCCAAACCAGTAGATGAAAGTATTGAAAGACTGAAACTAAGAACGCCCATTAAAGACTGAACTAAGAAAGTCTAATAGAATGACCCAACACTGAGAAGAGCTCAGTGACAGTATTCTTGTTGGTGCAGCCCAGGCAGTCACAGTTCAAAGACCTGCCTGATTCTGTCCAGCAGCAGCCACCCTGCAAGGAAATGACCTACCTGGCCCCATTTGGCAACAGCTGTCAAGGGTTAAATATAGCTGCCCAGATAAGTCCAAGAACAATCTTGCAGCTAAGTGATCTGTCTGGTTCAGCTAAGCAAACCTTGACCCAGCCCAATGCCAGATTAACCCATCCAGTCAAGACATCCTGGTCTACAAGGAACCAGCCAAACTAAGCTGTCAATTCAGCAAAGACATTATGCCCTTCAAGGAACCATCCAAGCTGAGAAGCAGAGCAACTTATCCTTCACTAATACCATAACCATAACCTGAAGCATGAGAACTCTCTGGAGGAAGAAAGAAAATCAAAGCCTTCTAGTTCCAGAGGTATAAGCTGCCTGGGCCCCATGTATTTCCTTCACACATGCCTCATTACTATTGTATCTGAAGTTCCCTACCACAAACTCTGTGCATATTTGTGAAAGAGAGTGTGCTTGAAGTTTTTGAAGGAAATGTTTTGTGTTCATTGTATTTATGTCAATTTAATAAATGGACTATTTATAAATGTTAAAGGACTCAATCTGCTGCTGGCTGATTGTTAGGGAAAGCAGTTAAGGTGGTGACTCATGAGCAATTATTAAGAAGTTACTCTCCACAGAGTACCCCTTAGATCCTAGAAGCATCATAGGGACTCTTGGGAACTCCTCTGGGGATTCAGCCTGCCGCTACTTGAATATATCGGGAGAGTGAGTCCAGGGAGGATACTCTACACAAGTTTGCAGCCATGTTCAAGGCTTCTAGATAATACTATTTCCAAGTCTACCATCCAATGAGATAATGGTCATAAAGCACTTTGTAGCCATAAAGGAGCACATAAATGTCAGTCTTTTTATTACTGTCATTGATACTCCCTAGTCATTTTAATGGCATTCTTTGACTGCCAAGGTTTTTCACTATCCAAACCATTCACTTCACTGTCTGACTCTCCATGCTAAGGCTAGTACCCAGGAGGCTGAGACCATTTGAGGAATACTAAGGCTGAATACAGCTACAAGAGATATACCTATTCTACCTAGGACTTATTCATTTTCAAGTGTCCATGTGTGACTCAAAAAGTTTAAAGAACTAGTCTCAGAGTTTCAAAAGACCTCAGAGGTCCCCTAGAAACATGAATGCTCTCTATAGCCTCCTTAATAAATGGCCATTCAGGCACTTAGGACTTCCCTGATTCCTTTCCAAGCTTCTAGCACTATCTATCCTGCCATTCCCCAACCCCAAAACTACCTTATTATTTGGTATATGCTTTATATTTACTTATCTGTATATATGCTGCTCGAAGGCAAAGACACTTTTCTGTCATAGCTCCAGCATCCATCCCAGTACCTGGTACCTAGCAGATACTTAACAAATGCTTATCAGTTTACTAGAAGGATTGAAATGCTGGGAAATTCACTACCTACCAATAATGGCCTTCCCAGTGTTGAAGAGTTCCTATTTATAAGGAAACCATTATACTGAGCTAAAATATGCCTTCCCTTAACTTCAGCCTAATTCAACACTTCGAGATCAAAAGGAGAAAGTCTTCCTTCTCCTTCAAGCAACTAGAAAACATTTTAACCACTATGCCAGACTCTTTAATCGGCTTCAATGTGTAGAGCAGTTCCTTTTTTAGGACCTTCTTGACTTCAGAAAGTCTCAGTCACAGGACACTAAGGGTCACTAGAGACAGGAGTGGGATAGGAGGGGTCAGCTTTCCTCACTACTCCCACAATGATCTTGCACTTCCTAAGCAGGTTCTCCTACTAAAAAGCATGAACAAACAGAGTGAGCTGTATTTTACAAGGATTTCCCATTGCCAAAAATCTAATTCTCATGAACAAAGATGAAATCTCAATTTTCTCATATGAAAAATTGGAGTTGGACTAGACAATCTCTATGCTTCCTTCTAGCTCCAAGTCTTTGATCTTATAATCTATCAAATGCCCATCCTTGCTACTAATCCTTGAGTGTGGTTAATTTTCCATTCCTGAGTAAAACTGACTGATGTCCATCAGGCTTGATTACATGCCTGTTACTTTTACCTTGGAAAATACAGCCTGAAGGGGAAGAGTAAGGCATAGCTAGCCATGGTAATAACATCTGAAGATGCTCTGAAATCTCAGATGAGCTCTGAAGACTTTATTCCAAAATTCAAACTGTAAATCTCACTGGTCTAAAATCCTTTCAACTAGGAGGTTTAACATCAAAAGTCCTCCAAAAAGAAATGTATTTATAATAAATGTATAATCGTTTTCTTCTCTGTACCAGTCAAATTGGCCCATATAACCTTCCTCATAGGCAACATTCCATCTTGCATCTTTATTTCTCCATGCAGTTGGTCCCCATGCAGGGAAAATATGCCCTTTTCATCTCTCCCTCTTAGAACCCCCAACTTCCCTGAAAATACAGCTTCAATAAGCCTCTCTTATGTGAGGCCTTTTTTGATTCTCCTAAGTCCTCTGAGGCCAGAGACATTTTCCCTACTATGTCCCTCTAGTTTAAAATTGTTTTTAACAGGTATTTATAGTTTAGCTGCACATTATATTGAGAGGTATGTGATAAAATTTGTGAGGCAGGGGAGAGAGAAAAACAAATGTTTACTTGAAAGCCATTTCTGATCATTCCTCCTATTTAACCATCTAAGAATATGACAACTAGAAAGTACATTAGGAATCAAGTCTAACTACCTTGTTTTGAAGATAAGGAAATATCAGAGCTGCAATTAGTAATTTCAGTACCTGGGGCAAAAAGCACACACGCACACACACACACACGCACATGCACATGCACATACACACACACATGCCTCTAGAAATGAAACAGAGACCTTGGGTCATCGGGCCATATGAATGTTGGGAGGGTGCGTAGAGGTGAGATATAAAGCATGTCATTTGAGAAGCTTCTTACTTTAATGAATTATTCTTGCTAACTAGGTGCAAAGCTCAGTTGTTTCCACCTTATGAAATATTGGATTAGGACTCTCTAAATTTTGATGCCCTGAGAAAAAGCCCCATTTGCCCTCCCTTAATTTTGTCTCACCTACACTAAGTCTAAGCAGAAAAACTGGTCTCCAGCATGACGGGGACCAAGAGAGCATGAACACACAGACAGACCCATGGTGGAGGCTACTTCCCTTTGGCCTCATAAGTAGACATTCCAGTTCTGTGAAGGCAGTCCATTTAACTTACTGATTCACAACCTCAGGTCTGCAGCAATTTTTTTTCAGTCCCTTACAAATTTACAACAATCAATTCATGTAACATTTACAGAAATCCTTTTCTTTTCCTCCAATTGTAATTGCTCTCTCCCTTTTCCTCAAATTATTCCCAGACATTATCTAGATAAAGGATTCTCCTGTTCACTTGGTCTTTTCCATGAGGAAAGTCAAGCCAAAATCTCTCAAACGATTTGGGATCTCTTCCAGGAACTTCTGCAATGTTCTGGGACTTGGTGCAATTGGAATGATGTCACCCACAAAACTTGAGCATCTGAAGGACTTCTCTATTCATAGGGAAACCCTCTTCTGCTTCGATTCTCCATTGGACCTTCTTTTCATAGTGGCTCATACCTTTGAGCTTACAGTGCCTTGTTTATGCCTCACCTGATATTCATCATCAGAACACCAAGGAACATGGTTATTTCTATTGTAATATCTTTCAAGGAATCCTGTATGATTTCAATGCATGGATCAGAGAAACCTTACTGGAAAAGAACCTTTGAGGCAGTGTTTTGCTCTATTGAATCAAATGGTTTATTTTTCCCTAAACAACTAATAATATACACATTGGGATCTTGTATTTTCTACATCTTTCAGTTAATTGCAAAATGGTAAAGATGTATTCCATTGTAAACTATTGATTGAGAAATTCTGCCTGTTCCCCACTTCATTAAAATATTTTCAATTCCAGCATAAATTAGGACATAAAATTAGACAGAAAAAACAAATTTTTTTATTGTTCAGTGGTTTCAATCATGTCCAACTCCTTGTGACCCCATTTGGGGTTTACTTGGCAAAGATATTAGACTGGTTTGCTATTTACTTGTCAAGCTCATTTTACAGATGAGGAAACAGAGTCAAACAAAGTTAAGTGACTTGCCCAGGGTCACACAACTAATAAGTGTCTGAGGTCAGATTTGAACTTAGAAAATGGGTCTTCCTGATTTCAGGCCCTGAATTCTATTCATTATACCACCTTGCTACCCAGACAGTATCTAGAACTTATTAATTAGTATGAAAAGACAATACAGATAAAAAATTAATTTGGCCTATGTGCAAAATGTGGCTATTTCACCAGTTGTCAGTATAATCAGAAACAGGATCACTTTTCAGGTTCTAAGCTCCCTTATAGCTCTAAAAGTCTGTGTTCCTTCTTCCTCTAACATTCTAGTGTTTAGCACAATGCCTAGCACATAGTAGGCATATAATACATGATACATTGGTTGGCTAACATTCTGTTCAGTGTCCTAGAGTTCCTTCAAGTATTAACATTATGTGATTCCTGACCCAAAGTCATGCTGCCTCCCCATCAATGTTTTGAGCAGTTAAGAGTCTTCTTACTCTCATATATGATTTTTGAGGACCACTTTCTGCCTCAATTCTGATGTACAAGGTGACAATTGGGAGCAAGGCCAGTATAGGAAGCAAGTGAATCAATTAGTTAGCAAACTAATCTATAGCCTGCATAGATGCTGAAGTCTGATGCCATGCCACATATAAAACAATACTATGCTACCTTCAGGATATATTAACTTTTAATAAATTTCAAAGAAAAGGGCAGATCTAACATTTCTATATCAGCTTGTTTAGAAACCTAAATATCATGCTCCTCAAATAGGATAGACATACTGTAACATATACTGGAAAGACATTATATTAAGATAAAAGTGTTTTCTTGATGGCATTTTAACATCTCACAATTTCCTACTTTATGCAGCACAGCCTTTTTCTCCATCTAAGAAGATACTTGTTGAATTCTACCACCTAACAGATATACAGATAGAGAAAACATGTGACACCCAAGGCAAGAAAAGATCTTAGAATATGGAATGTCAGGAGGAAGAAAACAAGTCATTTTAACAGTAGTTAACAGATGTTACAAAGTCTTTGAATTACACCTCCTGCGTTGTATTAACAGAATTATTCAGGACCTAACTTAGAGCTGGTTTACTTTTACTTTACACAAAACTATAATAAGCTCATTGACTTCTTTTCCCAGTTCATAGCAAATTAAGAGGACAAAAAAGCAAGAAGCAGAATTCAGTATCAAGTGACAGGTATAAAGGAGGCAAAAACACAAGAGATCATGCTATAATAAAAAGAGGTAGTTAGAAATTAAGAAACCAGAGTTCTAGCCAAAGCTCTGTCATTCATTGTCTATGTGAGTTTGGGGAATTCATTTGCTCTCTCTGAACAAAAATTCTTTATCAGTCAAATAAAGAGATTGGGTTGAACAATCCCTAAAGTCCTTTCCAGACATCTGACTTTCTTTGAAACTCCTATATTATATGCAGCACAATAAATAATAGATGCTCATTAAAATAATCATGAGTCATCATTCTGAAAAGAAATTTGGAACTTCGCCGAAAGGGCAATCAAACTGTGCATACCCTTTCATCCAGCAATACCACTACAAGATCTATATCCTAAAGAGATCATAAAAAAGGGAAAACAACCTACATGTACCAAAATAGTTATAGCAACTCTGTGGTGGCAAAGAATTGGAAATTAATGGGATGTCCATCAATTGGGGAATGGCTGAACAAGTTGTGGTATATGAATGTAATGGAATACTATTGTGCTATAAGAAATGATGAGCAGGCAGACTTCAGAAAAACCTGGAAAGATTTACATGAACTGATGCTGAGTGAAGTGAGCAGAACCAGGGGAACATTTTATACAGTAATAGTAATGTTGTGCCATGATCAACTACAACTACTAACAACTGACTTAGCTCTTCTCGGCAATGCAATGATCCAAGACAACTCTGAAAGACTCATAATGAAAAATGGTATCGACATCCAGAGAAAAACCTGATGAAGTCTGAATGCAGGCTGAAACATACTATTTTTACTTTGGGGGATTTTTTCATGGTTTTTTCATTTTGTTCTGTTTCTTCTTTCATAACATAACTAACATGGAAATATGCTTTACACAATTACACATCTATAACCTTTATCAAATTGCTTGAAGTCTTAGGGAGGTGAGGGAGTGTAAAGCCAATCAGCAGTAGATTCCTGAGAGAATGCTACTGTGAACAGCTTTTAAGATTCAGATTATACAGTATTAGTGAGCACTCTGTTTATTCCATTACAAATCTTTATTCAGTACAATATTCACAGTTTCAACAATTCACAATATACTGATCTTCCACTCCTGGGGTAACCATTAACTTTCGCTTCCAAATAAAGTTCTTAGACAACCACACAATCCTTCCACCCCTTGATTTCCAACAAACCTCAGTTTAGTCCAAGGGGAGGCCTTTTCTTCACTTTGACTCTGGGTGGTCTCTCTGATTCCCTGGATCCCCTTCCCTGGTCTCAGGTCCCTCCTG
>CM053599.1:110644111-110676640 GCA_028646575.1 Pseudocheirus occidentalis | reverse complement strand
TCTCTTATTTGGTTTTCAAAGTCCTTTTTCAGTTGATGTATGGCTTCTAGGCATTCTTCAAGTGTCTTGGAAGCATTTGGTGTGGGAGTTCTGAGTTCTGGGCTCTCTTCCTTCCGTTCCATGCTTTGATCCTTTTTGTCCACAAAAAAGGATTCTAGAGTTTTATTGCTGTTCTCATTTTGCCTCCTTTTCCTCATGTTGGCCAGTCAATTAATTGGTTGGGTTTTTTTTTTTAGCTCTGTGAAACTCTGCTTCCAGGGGGGAAAGCTCTGTTCTAAATCGCTGGGGTTTTCCCAGCTGCCAGAGCTTTTAGGGGGGTGTTGCAATCCCCCCAGCTTTGGCTTGCTGAAAATGCACCCCAGGACCACCACCCAAGACCACTATCCAGATCCAGGCCACTCTATGGGAGAGCACTTGGCCCTTATCAATTGATTCAGCCCCGCTGTGGAGTCCGCAGGCCAGGGGCTCTGAAGCAGCCCAGTGGGGGCATCTACTGGTCAAAGCAGTTTCTGTCCTTCCCCCACTGTTTCTTTGCCCAGGGGGGGAGGGGGGGTAGATTGGCTGAACTGCTTTCCTCCCCAAATTTAGCTTGAAAGCTTCACTTACTTTCATTGACCTTTAATCTTGGCTTATGCAGTTTGCTCTAGGTGCTTTAGATCTTCTCTGAAGTAGACTCACCTGTGGCTTGGGAGGCTCAGCTCTTCCAGGCCACCCCGGAGCCTGGCCACATGGTGGTCTCAGGCTGGGCTGGTCTCAGCTCCCGGCCTGGGATAAGCCCCTCCAGACTGCAGCCTTCCTCTAATCCCTATTTTTCACACCTTGGTAGGTGTGGAGGTGCTGGAGGCTGTAGATCTTTCTTGTACACTGACTGCAGCTCAGCTTGGCTCCTTCCTACCGCCCCAGGGCCTGGCCGAGGTTTCAGTTTCAAGCTGGGCCGGCCTCGGCTTGTGTCCTGCCTTGATGATCCCCTGCTGCCGAGCTGCCTTCTGTGAGAGATGTGTTTTCTGTATTTTTTGAGTTTGAGAGAGTCCTTTTGGTCTAGGTCTAGTGGGTGCTGTACTTTATCCTTGATCTTAAGCTGTCTCAGTTCCAGAAGTAGGGAACTGAATGGCATTCTGGAGGGCCATCATAGTGGTGACAAGCTCTCTCAGGTTTTTGTTAGGCTGTTATTTGGAAAACCTTCAGTGTTTTCCTGGAAATATATTCAGTCTTTTTAGCATTGTATATGCCCACTGCCAGCGTGCATATTTTGCTGGGTTAGACTTCAAGAGCTCCAGGTCACCTCCAGGCCACAATGAGGCATAGTAGTGTGTAGAGATAGTAGACAGAGTAAATAAGTATTTTTTGTTGGATGAACAAATCAACTATATTTGGTTAGGACTCAGGTATGTGCATATTGATTAGTTTATATAATAACATATAATACTTTAAGGTGTATAAGATATTTTACATATGTTATTTCATCAGTTCTCACAATGACTTTGTGAGGTAGATATCTATGTTTTACAGATGAAAAAACTCAGATTGAGAGGGGTTGACTTGCCCTGGGGTACACAGGTGGTAGGTAGGATTTGAATTTGAAGTCTCCTTCATTGTCCTATGGTAGAGTCAGCCTGTAAATTTTCAGTGTGAGCATTTACCCCTCCACAATTGGCAAATGCTACAAACCTGTGCTTGATTTATTGTTTTATTGATTTCTAGACTTAAAAAAGTGATGGAGAAAACATGAATAATGCAGATTAAACTTAAAAGTGTGTTGTGGGTGTGTTCCCCCCTTCCCCCCTGCCCTGAATAAGTTATTAAACATTTATTACCACATCCCAGGGTATTCCTGACTCCAAGTCCAAGTCTTTACCCATTGCAACCTTGATGAGGCAAAGACATTCATTTTAAGAAGACAATTTATTATATTAGAAATAAAAATTAAGTGCACTGTGGTAGAAGCTTAACTTCTCCCCCCATATGAGTTAGGACAATTTTTCCTTAAAAGGTATTAAAATTGTGACTTGGTTAGTTCAGGTTATTGCCATGATCGCCTTGTTGCCTGAGTACAAAACAACTATGAGGAACTACAGGTGCACTGATATTTGAGTTATCACAAAGGGCACTGCAGGCAAGGGAGCTTTCCTCAGCTGAACCAATTCAACCTTTCTTCAATGCCTTTCCTTGTTGAATAATCTTTTATTGCTTTGGATGAGTAAGTCTCTTATTTTTTTTAATTTAAAATTTCAATTTAAACTTTTTTAAATTAAAATTTTTTAAATTTTATTCTGAACTTAAGAAATAAAACAAACATTTTCATAATAGAGAAGAGAAACTGTTGAATGACCTACAAATGGCTTGTTTTGTTCCAATATCAAACTTAAATTACCAGAGGACTGGCTTGAATCAAGCCCTGCCCAGAATAATAGACAACAAAGTTTTTGAGAAGGGAACTCATATAATCAGACCTGATCACAGAGACATTTACTTTGTTAGTGGTGTGAAGCATTATTAGAGAGAGAAGAGACTAGAGGCAGGAAGACCAAGAAGGAGGCCACTAAATGGCTCAGAAAGGTACTAGACAGCTAGATGGTGTTGTGGGTAGAATGTTGGGTCTGAATTCAGGAGGATTTGAGTTCAAATTTGACCTCAGACGCTTATTAGCTGTGGTACCTTGGGTGAAGCACTAAGCTTCTAAAACAGGCATAATAATAGCATCTACCTCTCAGGGTTGTTGTGGGGATCACATGACATAATATTTGCGAAGCACTTGAGTAGGTACTATATAAATGCTTCCTATTAGTGGCAATAAAGACTTGAAAAGTACTGCATATCTAAATAGACTGTAAGGAGGATATAAGCAGAGTTCTAATTCAAATTCCAAAACCCCAGGGTCTAGTAGAAAGTATATATTTTTGGTGTTGGGGTGCTCATTTCTTTTTTGAAAAAGGGAAGATGATAGATTTTTCAGACTAGAGACCCATAAATTTGACTCAATTTCTGGAAAAATTCTAGAGTGTGTTATTGAAGGAGTTGCTTGTGAGCACTTAGAAAGGGACACAGTGACCACTATGGTCCGGCTTGTTTTCATCAAGAATAAATCATGTCAGGGTAACCATTTTGGTTTCTTACAGGGTTACTAGACTAGTAGTTCTGGGGAAGGTCATTGACATACCTTAATTTCAATAAGGTGTTTCATAAAGTCTCTCATTGAAATCCTTATGGAAAGCATTTAGGCTGAATGATAGCACAATTAGGTGGGTTCATAAGCAATCAAATGACTAGATAGACCTAAGGATTAACAAGTCTGTCAATTTGGAGGAATTCCTCTATTCTATTCAAGATTTTTATTAAATGCTTACATCATGGTAGAGATGGAATACTTAAAAAATTGGGAATATCATGAAACCATGAAGCATAGCTAGTACCTTATATTGAGAAAACTGAGGTACAAAGGGATAGTGTTAGTAATAAGCAATGAACTGGACCTAAAAAGATGAGATTTGATAGGCAAGACAAGGCAACAGGCATTTAATAAATGCTTACTATAAGTCAGAGGCATCTAGATGGTGCAGAGGTTAGAGCACTGGGCTTGGAGTCAGGAAGACTCATCTTCATGCGTTCAAATCCAGCCTTGGACACTTATTAGCTGTGTGACCCTGGATAAGTCACTTGACCCTGTTTGCCTCAGTTTCTTCATCTGTAAAATGAATTGGAGAAGGCAATGACAAACCATTCCCATTTCTTTCCCAAGAAAACACCAACTAGAGTCACAAAGAGTTGGACACTACTGAAAAGACTCAACAATAGCAATACATGTCAGGCACAGTGCTGAAAAGGTAAAGTTCTCCATGTGGGTTTATATTTGTAGGCATAAGTATAGTAATCGGAAGCCTTTGTCTTGACAACATCAGATCCTAGTGTTTTTAGGGGGCTTCAAGCTCAAAACGTGCCAACGGTATGACATGCAAACCACAAAAGCAAATGGGACCATAAGCTGCACTAAGATACATAGTGACCAGAACTAGGGAGGAGATAGCCCCACTGTACTTTGTTCTGGTTAGACCACATGTAGAGTGTTATATTCAACCTGAGTACCATATTTTAAGAAAGGCATAACTAGTCCAGATCATGCCCAGAGAATAGTAATCAGAAGCTGAGGGGACTGGAAATCATGTCATTAGAACCAGTTAAAGGAAATCAGTTATGTAGCCTGCAGAAGAAAAGATTTAGGAAGGAGAAGAGATATGATAGCTGTCTATAGTTATTTGAAGGGTTGTCGTGTGCAAGAGAGGTTAGATTTGTTTGAGGCAGATTTCAGCTTGATATAAGGAAAGATTTATTAACAATTAGAACAATGTAATAGTTTAATGGGTTGCTTCAATGGGGTAGTGAGCTTGCTGTCATTGTAGACTTCAAGAGGAGGCTGGATAACAACTTGTCAGGGAGAAGTAGACGGGATTCCTGTTCAGATTTAGCTTGGACTAGTATGCTTTCTGTGCTGTTAAATGCTGGGAGATTAAGACTCAGTTAGGTGGGACGTCAGAGAACCATGCAGGAGCTGTTTGTGGGATTTGGGAAAGTTTTCTGTGCAGCTTAGGGGCCATAGGAGCAAGGGAGCCATTGACAGCACATGCATTTGTACTGTTTGTCCTTTGTTTTTAGAGGACCATCAGAGGGTGATGTCTTGACTTGTGCATAAATTGGAGTTAAGTGAGACAGAGTTGCATAAAGTTGTCAGTCTCACTCTCTTTTCCATTGTCATAGATGTCTAGTGGAAAGACAAAAGTCAAGATAACTGGTGATGGCTTGGGATCTAGTGGATGACCTTGGCATCTTTGATGTCTGACTGTAAAGCCACACATGACCAGCTTTCCAGAGGACAGATGCTGTGAACAGCTTTTAAGGTTCTGATTACATAGTATAGTGAACACTCCATTTATTCAATAACAAATCAGAGTAAAACATTCACAGTAAATCAAGGTACAGCATTCACAATGTTACAACTTATCACAGAAAATCAAAATATAGCATTCGCAACAACTTATCAAAGAAATGGCCACATAGTTTTCACTACAGTGGTCACATGGTTTTGAACAAAGTACAATCATTTAGTCAATCAATCACTTAGTAACTCAATCATTCAATCAACTCAATTATTCAATCATCCTTAAGGAGACTTGCTTCCTTAGGGGATACAAAAAACAAAAGTCAAAGTACTCCACCCCTGGGTAGTACAATCATTTAGTCAATTACAGAGTCCTTAATTCAATAGCAAAGTAAAATCACAAATAAATTACACAATTCAGCAGACAGGGCTTCCAGCTGTCTGACCATTACATCCATACCTAGTTACTTACCAGAGAAGGAAGCACCAACATTTGGGTTTTCAAAGCCGGATGTGGGGGAGGGGAGGGCCAACAGCTGCCCAGAGTCTCATCTGGTGAAATTACATAACTCTTCCCAAAGTGAGTCCCAAAGCAAAACCTCACATCAGGGTCAGTCACTACTCAGTATTGATGGAGAGGTCTTTTAATCTTGACTCAGGGTAGGCTCTCAGATTCCCTGGATCCCCTTCCATGGTCCCTGCTCCTACCTGGATTCACCAAACTGTCACCTAGGTTCAATGGCAGACAGCTCCCAGTTCCTTGTCTGGCTCTCCATGCAGTTCCTGTACTATGCTGAAGCTCACAGTGTCCAGTCCACCTTAAATCCTTCACAGTCTCTGTTCCTGGGAAGACAAGGCTTAATAAAGCTATAAACAGATTCATGCAAAGCACCAGCACCACAGTCATGCTTCCTCAGTCTTTGGCAGCTCCAGCTGGTCCTTGGAAGGCTTTGGCAGCTTCCAGGAGAAGCTGGCAGCTCCCTAGCAGAAGCTACAGCTGGTTCTCAGAATCAAAATCACTTCACCCAGTTTCCCAAAATCAAAATCATTCTCTTCCTCTTCAATCTCCCCAGCAGCTCCTTCTGTTCCAGGAGGCTTATCCCAAGAAGTTCTGACTTTCCCAGATAGGTATTTTCCTTATATACCATATTTCTCCTCCCTGTTCAGTCCCTTCCTGTTACATCAGCCAGCCACAGGAGTTCATACCTTCTGTTTATTTAATAGAGGCTTAATTTGAAACTAGGTGCTAAGTACCTCTTAGCTTAGCAATACAAAAGGATCTTCAAATTTCATTACTATTACACTGACCAAGCTCTCAGTGCTTCATAGCACAAGGTCTTCTTTGGCTCAAGCCTTCATGGTCATTGGAACCAACTCTTCTCATCTTCTCATCTACCCATTCTACCAGGGGAAGTCTTCACATACTTGGGGTAGACATCCCCAACTCACCAATGGGTCTGAGGCTTCCACAGAATTGGTCTTTTATACAATCTTATTGATTGATTGAGGCCTGTCAGCTATCCTCCACCTGGTTTAGGCCATCTGCTGAGATGGTTTACTGGGGCGTGACTGCTGCTCGCTCTACAGCTTTTTGGAGCTGCAAGTGAGAGTTGAATGCCGGGTGGACACCAAAGGTAGATAAGCAGCCCTGAAAAGGGCTTGGCAAGCTCTCACAGCAGAGGGGCTTGTTTTCCTTGAATACCCATACACCTTATTTTTACTAGGGTATTGATGGAAGCTAAACAGTAGGAATAATTTTGGTTGTACAAATGGTGGTGAGTCAGAGACTAGTCATTATATTGAAATGAGAAAAGCTTAGTGTGAATAGAATATAGTGGTGATAGAGGAAATTGGTGACAGAGGGAGGATGCTATAGTGGAAAGAACACCGGATTTGGAGTCAGAGGACCTCTCTTTTAATCCTGGCTTTCCCACTTACAAATTGAGTGACCTTGGGCAAGTCATTTCAGACTGGGTTTGTCGTTTGTAAAATGAAGGGAATGGATTTGTCACCTGTAAATGGAAGGTAATAGATTTGAGGTCTGTCCCAAATCCAATGATATTTTTAAAATCTTCATCTTCCTTGACCTCTCTATAGTATTCAACACTCCTGACTTTTCCTTTCTGGATTTTAATGACACTGTGCTTTCTCTTGGTATTCCTCTTATTTGTCTGCCTCCTCCCTTTTATTCTCCTTAGCTTGATGATCATCCATGTGTCATGTCCTCTCTTTGGGCATTACTTGCGAGGCTCTGTCCTGGGCTCTCTTCTCTCTCTATGTCTTCTGTATCCCATTGATTCAATGATCACCTTTAGACAGATAACTCCCAGGTCTATACATCTAGTTTGTGGTCTCTCTTCTGACCTCTGGTCCTGCATCACCAATCACTCATTAAACATTTCCTACTGGATGTGCCATAGACATCTCAAAGCCAACACGGCCAAAAGCAATTCATTCTCCTTTCTGTCCCTAAGCCCTCTGCTCTTACTGATTTCCCTCTTCCTGCTGAGAGCAGTACCATCCTTTTGGTCACTCAGGTTCCCACCCTCAGCTGTCCTTTATTTTCCCCTTTCCCTCACCCTCAGTATTTAATCAGCTGCAGAGTCTTAATGATTCTGACTGTATCATCTCTCACGTGCATCACTTTTTATTTACTCACAGTTACCATTATAGTTGTTCAATCATTTCAGTTGTGTCTGACTGTGACGTCATTTGGGTTCTTCTTAGTAAAGATACTAGAGTGGTTTGCCATTTCCTTCTCTAACTTATTTGACAGATGATGAAACTGAGGCAAACAGAGTTAAGTGACTTCCCCAGGGTCACACAGGTAGAAAGTGTGAGTGACTGGATTTGAACTTAGGTTTTCTAGACTTCAGATGCAGGGTCCTATCTACTACATCACCTAGCTACCCATTACCATCATAGTACTGGTCCTCCCCACTTCTTGCCTGGATTATTGGAATAACCTCCTAATTGTTCTCCCTGGCCTTCTATTCTCTCTCTAATTCATCAGTATGCATTAGCCCCAGTGATTTTCTTAAACAAGAGAAGTAACCATGGCACTCTCCTGCTCAATAAACTCTTGGGGCTCCCTGTTACCTGAAGAATCAAATACAAACTATTCTGGCATGTAAAGCACTTTACAGGCTGGCTCTCCCTCCCCCCTATATATATATATGGTCTTATTTATACATTGTTCGCCTTTGCCCACTTTATATTCTACCCACGCTGGCCTGCTCTTCCTCATTGATGATATTTTATTTTCCATGTCCTTGCCAAGAATGTACTCCCTCTTCATACCTGCTTATTAGACCCCCTAGCTTTCTCCAAAACTCAACTAAAAAGCTACTCTGCATGGATCCTTTCCTGAAATCCCTATACTGGTATTCTTCTTACCTGTCTGCCTGGGTTGTGCTAGAGAGAGTGGGAAGGAGAAGTGATTACCCTCTTCAAATATCTACGTGGCTATCATGTCTTCTAATTGGATGTTCCTTAGGCATCTCAAACTTAATTCATTATCTTTCCCCCTAAATTCTCTCCTCTTAATAACTTTCTTGTTCCTGCGGAGGGCACCACCATTCTTTCAAAGGAAGGATTGTTTAATTTCTTTTCATCTCCGGTACCTAGCACAGTGTTAGTGTTGAATAAATGTTTATTGATGTATAAATTTATTCCAGCTCTAAGTCTACGATCCTGTAGGAAATAGGAGAGTGTGTGCAAGTTTGAAGAGAATGTACAGAAGAGAGACTAATGAATGCTGGGAATCACACTGGTTTTTGAGCTTAGCCCTTCTTTCTGAGTCATCATTGTGATGTGGGATGCATGGCTGTTGGGGCTGGTGTCCATTTAGTTCATATCTTGGGTGTTATTGAGCCCACATATACAGTATGTACCAATATTAGAGACAATAAATAAGAGTAATAATAGCTGACATTTATGTAGTTCTTCAAAGTTTGCAAAGGGCTTTTCCTACATTATAAAGCAAGCACAGCCTAGATGATTTTTTTTTCCAGCTGAACTTGGTTTCAGTATCCTGTTCTTGGTTGTAGGGGGATGAGTATGGAATGTTCACATTCTGAGATCCTGTGACTGAGACCTCGTGAAGCAATCAGTTCTACTTTTGGGATGACTGTAAATGCTAAAAAATCTTTCCTGTCTCCCTGAAATTCTGACCCATTTGTTCTAGTTCTGCCTTCTAGAGCTTTCTGTCCATCCAGCCATCCGTCCATCTGTCTGTCTGTCTGTTCGTTCGTTCATTCATTCATTCATTCATTTTCATCCATCCATCTATCCATCCATCCATCCATCCATCCATCCATCCATCCATCCATCCATCCATCCATCCATCCATTCATTCATTCATCCACCTTTGCATTCATTCATTCATGCTACATTAAGTGTCTACTATATTCCAGGTACTGCACTGAGAATAAAAATACAGAAATGAAACAGTTCCTTCCTTAAGGACTTTACATTTTATTGGGGACAGGGCTGGGAAACCTGTGGTCTGGGGGCCACATGTAGCCTTCTAGATCCTTGGGTGTGGCCTTCTGACTGAGTCCAAATTTTACAGAACAAATCCTTTTATTAAGGAGATTTGTTCTATGAAGTTTGGATTCAGTTAAAGGGCTGCACCTGAGGACCTAGAGGGCTACATGTGGCCTCGAGCCTGCAGGTTCCCCACCCTTGTATTGGGAGAAAACAACATATGTATATGTATGTGTATGTATATGTGTATACGTACATGTACATGCATACACACACATATATGTACATGTCTATACATATGCATATGCATATGTATATGTTTATGCTTATATATAAAAGCAAGAATAAACATCTATAGAAACTAAATACAAAATTATTTTTGTGGGCATGGTGGATAGGTACTAGTAACTGAGGGAAATCAGTTGGCTTCTCTTTTCAAATGATAATAACCATTTAGATATTTGAAGATAGTAGTCACTTTTCCCACTCCAACTCTCTCTAGCAGAGCCCATGCATTTTGGGAGGCTCCTGAATCCAGTGAGATGACGATTGCCAGGTCGACTGAAAAGTCTTGAGCTCCTCAATTCAGGGTAAACGTGGACTTTCCTATCACCATTCTCCTGTGACAGACAGGGTTTTGAGAAAACACTAGAGTTTTTTGTTAAGTCTTTGGCCTTGTTTCTAGTTTTCCTTCTGTTTTTACCACTAGAGGTCACTTTAATACCAAAGTTAAAAGTAATTTCCCACTCAAACAAATGATTTTCAAAACCCATTCAGCGGGCCAAGCCCATGAAATTGCTTTGGACACACCCACACTTACCAAGGTCACCTTCTTCCTTAACCAGCTTCAAGATGAGCTCATTAGGTTAAGAGGAAGGGAGCTGTTGTTAGTAGCATATACATATAGAATTTATACCTCAAAAACTTAAAAATAGGAAAGAAGAGAAGCAGAACATACAATTTCTGTAGGCCTTTTTCTTGACTAATGGAGAAAGGGTTGATTCTCTCAGGCCTTTTGTCTGATTATTTGAATTTCATAATTGTCAGTTATCTCTATCTTGCCAAATCTAACAGCCTTTTTTTCAGTCCCTTTTCTAGTGGGATTTGACATTGCTGCTTGCTCATCCTTGAAACTTTCTCCATTGACTTCAGGGACAGTGTATTATTCTGGTTCTTCTCTTAACTCTATGGTCATTCTTCTCCATTTCTTTTGCTGGATTTTCTTTCCTCTCTTACTTAGTGTGCTGTCTTACTCAGGCCTGGGCCTTCTGCTTTTATCTCTCTATCATGCTCTTCCTTACAGAGCTGATTCACTCCCATGATTTCATCGTCTCCATGCTGATGGCTCCAAAGTTTCCGTATCTCTCCCGGCCCCCCCCCCCCCCCCCCCCCTTGGTTTATCAGCCAATCTGTAGGCCAAAACCTCCAGCCACTTGCTGGGCATACCAAAGAAAGAATCACAGAATGTCAGTGTAGAGAAGGATGCACACCTGAAAAAGAATCCCTTTTCACAACAGTTTTAGTAAGTGGTCATCCAGCTGTGGCTTGAAGACCAGCAAAGAGAGGAATCTAGTATCTCCTAGGAAAGACCATATTCCTCTGGATGCTTTGAGACCACCTCAGATTCAGTAAGTCCAAATGCTGCAGAATGCAGCATCTTCCTCACCAGTCCATGCCACTGAATTCAGCCCACATTAATTAAGCAGCTACTGTGTGCTGAGGACTAAGAGGAAAAACAGAAAGAACAAAACCAAAAACAAAACAGGCCCTGTTCTCAAGGAGTTAATGTTTTACTGGGGTTAGGGGTATTTCAATATTTACAGAGATAAGTAAATTCAAAATAGCTTCTGGAGAGAGAGCATTAACAACTGGGGAGGGGGAGCTCAGAAAGGGCTTTGAATAGGACGTAGCACATAACTAATTCTCTGTTTCACTCTTTTTGTCAATGGTTCTGCCATTCAATATTTAATCAAATTTTGTAACTATTTTCTTTAAAATTTCTCTTGCATTCATACTTTTTTTTTAAAAATCATTTTCTTTTTGGAGGGGGAAGGGCAAGGCAGTCGGGGTTAAGTGACTTGCCCAAGGTTACACAGCTGGTAAATGTATCAAGTGTCTGAGGCTGGACTTGAACTCAGGTGCTTCTGACTCTAAAGCCAATGCTCTATTCACTAGGCCACCTATCTGCCCCTCATCATTTCTTTTTGATTCTACCCTTAGTTCTAGCTTTTATCACCTTACTGAGAGACTCTTGCTGTAGCCCTTTCTTAGGCATGGGCTTAATGGCAGCCCTCTGTTAGTTCAGATGATATTTTTTAAGGGGGGCAAAATGAAATACTTGTAAGTCATTGAACAGTAAACAAAAGGAGGTTTACTTTTCACTCATATAGCAAGGATATGTGACAAGGATATAGTGGTTCTTGGTTTCTATAGACACGACTTCCCTCATTTTTACAAGGAAACATCTAGTCAGAAGTTATTTGTGTGGTCTTTAGTACAATCTTCAGACATCACCCAAGTTGGAGAGGCCTTGACTTTACTTGGGTAGAACTTAAAAAATATTTATTTTATTTTATTTTTTGCTTTTTTTTGGAGGAGGGAAGGTAGGGCAGTTGGGGTTAAATGACTTGCCCAAGGTCACATGGCTAGTTTTGTGTTAAGTGTCTGAGGTCATATTTGAACTCAGGCCCTCCTGACTCCAAGGCCAGTGCTGTATTCACTGCGCCACCTAGCCACCCCAGGTAAAACTTTTTATGGCCTTAGGTGACCAGGGACCTGTGTCAAGAGAGGAAAGGGCCAAAACGGTCCTGGGGACAGTTTTGTTATCTTTTAGGGAAAACAAATACACCTTTTGGGAAATGACAAGACCTTGGCCTATCAGACCTCCTACCATGTCCCCTTGACTCCAGTCTTTTCAGTTCATCCTATACTCTAGTGTACTATTATATTCACTTACCTAATCCATAGTTCTGGTGGTTTTACTCCTTCATTCAAGAACCTTTAATAACTCTACATTATGTACCGAGTCAGGTCCAATTTCCTTGACCTGGAATTTTATAGCCTTTATTACCTGGCTCAACTTTGCTATCCAACCTTAATCTCCCAATACACCCCAGCAAAACAGTCTGAATTAGTCAGCCTTTGTCTTTACTTTGCTGTACATATACCATACTTGCTACCACCTCTGTTCTTTTGCTTATGATCTTCCCTCTGCCTGGAACATTTACTGTTTACAGCAAAGGCGTATACCTAGCAATATTGGACTCAGCCTAGACTCTTCATTCTCCTTCACCCCACACATCCTATTAGTTGCCAAATCTTGTCTATTTTCTTTATATAACATTTATTGAATTCATCTCCTTCTCTTTACTCACTAAGGCTCACATTAACTTTTAACTGTACTGTTGCAAAGCTCCCTAATTAGTCTCCCTGCCTCATAGTTTCCCCTTCTTGAATCCATTCCCTTCATAACTGCCAAAGTGATATTCTTGAAGTGCACAGATATTTGACCATGCTGTTCCCTGACTTGATAAACTTTAATGGTCTCCCATTACTTTAAGGGTCAAATACAGACTTCTCTGTCCATCATAAATAGCCCTTTACACCTTTGCTCCAGTCAACCTTCCCAGACTTATTATGCATCACTTCCCTTCGTGTACTCTTTGGTGCAGCCAAATCAACCTTTTTGCTATCTCTCACACTCTATAGTTTATCACCCATCCCCAAACCTTTGCACATGCTCCCCCATGCCTGGAATGCACTTTTTCTGGCTTCTGTCTCTTACAATCTCTGGTTTCCTTTGAACTCAGTTCAAACACCATCTTCTCACCAAAGCCCTAACTGATTCCCCCCAGTGACTAATGCCTAATTAATTAATAGGGATTCATCTACGGGTGAGGAATCTCTCTGAACCTAGTTATGCTAGGTGATCTGAAGAATGACAGGGCCAAAGTTGAAGACTTTCCATCTTGTTTTTCATTGGCGTGGCCTTTGAGGACTCAGGGTAGCTCAATAGTCCCTCATTTTTATTATGAGATTTGCTATTTAACAAAACACTTTCCATACTTCCTCCATGTTTGGAAGCTTGGGGTCATTTTTGACTCTTCCCTCTTTCTCACCCTTATTGTTCCGTAAGTAGTTATGTTTGTGAGTTCTAGCCCTACAACATTTCTCTTGTGTTTATTCCTTTCTCTCCACTCACACAGCCACTACCATAGTTCTGACCTGTATCACCAGTACCTTCACTACTGCAATAGTCTCCTAATTGGTCCCCCTGCTTCCAGTCTGTCTCCTCTCCCATTAATTCTTCACACAGCTGCTGAAATCATCATCCAAATGCTCAAGTCCCTGCTCAAAAGCCTTTGGAGTCTCCATATTGCTTCTAGGATACGATACAACTTTCTCTGTCAGGATGGAAAGTCCTTTGTGATCTGGTTGCCGTTGGGCTTTCTAGTCTAACTGCACATTGCGGCCTTGCACGAACTCTATGTTCCAATTATAATGGACTAAGTTGTTCTTCTGTACTCAACATTTCTCTCCCATTTCAGTAATTTTGCACACACTTCCCCATATGCCTGGAGTGATCTTCCTTATCATGTTACCTCTCTGAAGCCTTATCTTCAAGTTTGTGCTTAGGTATCACCTTTCCTGAGCAGGTAGATGGTGTAGTGTATGGAACACTGGGCTTAGAATCAGGAAGACTCATCCTCATGAGTTCAAATCAGGCACTAGCAGTGTCACCCTGGCACAAATCAATTAATCCTGTTTGTCTCAGTTCCTCATCTCTATAACCCAATTCCAACTTTACTTGTCATTCCCCCAATTGACAAATGATCAAAGGATATGAACAGGCAGTTTTCAGATGAAGAAATTAAAGCTATCTATAGTCATATGGAAAAATGCTCTAAATCACTATTGATTAGAGAAATGCAAATTAAAATGACTCTGAGGTACCACATCACACCTATGAGATTGGCTAATATGACCAAATAGGAAAATGATAAATGTTGGAGATGTAGGAAAATTGTTGGTTAAGTTGTGAACCGATCCAACAATTCTGTATCCCAAAGAGATCATAAAAACAGGAAAAGGACCCACAGGTACAAAAATATTTATAGTGGCTCTTTCTGTGGTGATCAAGAATTGGAAATTGAGGGGACATCCATCATTTTGAGAATGGCTGAACAAGTTGCTGTATATGACTGTAATGGAATACTATTGTGCAATAAGAAATGATCAGCAGGTGGACTTCAGAAAAAACCTGGAAAGACTTGCATTAACTGATTCTGAATGAAATGAGCAGAACCAGGAAAACATTGTACATAGTAACAGCAACATTGTGCAATGACCAACTTTGAGAGACGTATGTCTTCTCAACAATGGAATGATCTAAGACAGTTTCAAAAGATTCATGATGGAAAATGCTATCCACATCCAGAGAAAGAACTATGGAGTCTGAATGTGAATCAAACCATACTATTTTTCTTTCTTTCTTATGTTTTCCCCTTTGGTTCTAATTCTTCTTTACAACATAGCTGATGTGGAAATTTGTTTAATATGATTGTACATGTATAGCCTATATCATATTGCATGCCATCTTGGGGAGGGAGGGAGAGGGAGAAAATTTAAAACTCAAAATCTTGTAAAAGTGAATGTTGGAAACAATAAATGAATGAATAAATGTTTTAAAAAAAGAAAAAAAATGACTCGTGATTTCCTTGGTTTGGGAGATACCAGTGAGAAAAATATAGGAATAATTCCTCATTACTTGGAGTTTTAGCTTTGTGTCAAACCCTAAAGAGCCCCACTTTCTCTGTAAATAATTGTTTTAGAAGGTTGTTTGGAACTATGGAGAAGTTAAGTGACTTGTCCAAGGGTCACAAAGTTAGAGGGAGGACTTGAACTCAGTTCTTTTTCAACCCTGAAATTTGTATCCTCTTTTCTATACTACATTGCCTATGATTTTGCACATTATAGTTGCTTAATATATGTTTTTCTTTTTTTGGAGGGGGGAAGGCAAGGCAGTTGGGGTTAAGTGACTTGCCCAAGGTCACACAGCTAGTAAGTTTGTCAAGTGTCTGATGCTGGATTTGAACTCCAGAGGTGGTGTTCTATTGACTGCACCACCTAGCTGCCACTTAATATATGTTTCTTGAATTGAGTTAATCATAATCATCCCATGATTATTATTTTATGTTATTATTTCCATTTCAAAGATGAAGAAACTGAGGTTCAGATAAACCAAGTGACTTCGTTAAGCCCACTGCCTAGTAGGTGGCAGGATTAGAACTCACCTCTTTCCACTATCTCATGTTGCCTCTTCTGGTATGACTTCTTTGATGAGCTAAGACACTCAAGGGAGGGTCAATAGGCTATTGTGGCCTGAGATACAAACCTGACAGCTAGAAGCAAGAGGAAAAATCCTCTAAGGGCATTGACAAGTAGCCAGCCCAGGACACCACACAAATTCAGGAAAGGATTTGACACTAAGATGAAAATTTGTTTAGGTCATAAAGAAATAATCATAGAATTTTGGAATTTCAAGGGGAAAGAGATGTTTGAGATCATGACAGTACCAAGCATATAGGGATAGGCACTGAATCAGCATTTGCTGCTTGGTTGATCTGGTTAACTCTCCTCATTTTACTGATGAGAAAACTAACACCTGGGGAGAGTGTGACTTACCTTATATCACAGCAGAAAAGTGGCCTTCTAATTGTCTTAGATGGGCTCATTTTTGCCAGGTTTGACTTGGTGAATTCTAGGACTTTGCCAAAAGAGTAGTGGGAGTGGGCCAGAATGCAGGATAGCTGCAGAGGGCTCTAGCTAGGGCACAGGTGTGGTATTTGATTAATTACAGTGCAGCTGGACAGATGCTTGGTCAGGCAAGCTGGAGGTTCATACTGGAAGAGCTGAGCTGAGGTCAGGGTGAGGACAGGTGAGACACCGGGATGAGATGAAAACAGGGCTGTGACTCGTCCTTGGAGCTGGGCTGTAGACAGGGACCAAGAGCTAGGGAGCAGGAAAAATGGACAGATATGCAGTCAAGAAGCTGGGCTAGAATTAGGGGTGCTAAAAGTTCTCAGAAGTTTGGTGTTGGAGTCAGGGAGTAGAGGACTGGCTAAAGCTGGAAATGATAGCTGGGATATCTCCCAGCTAGTGAATATCTGAGATCAGATTTGAACTCAGGTCCCCCCAACTCCAGGGCCAGGGCTCTATCAACTGTGCCACCTACCATATTTTTAAAAATTGCATATTGTGTGGGAGGTAATGTTACCTTCTCGGGTTAGATGGGCAGCTCTGTTGAGACTGGTTGAGTACAACTTCCTTAGGACCCTTTATGTCTGATTTGTTTTCCTTAGAGGTAGTGATCCTGGGGGACTGGTTATGGACATGAGCCCATGGTCCTGATACCAATTCAGCTAAGTGGATAAACTGAGGACTAGTAAGACATAGTTATGTATTTTATGTGGCTGCTTTCATAAAAGGATATTTTTGATATAAAAATCTAGGGAAAGTAAACTTATCTTTTATCTTAAATATTGAAAAGGTGTATACCAGGGTGCTTGAATGATGGCAATGTGGCCCATTACTGCCACGTGCTGAAGTATATTTAAATTTTGGGGGCAGCATTTTGGAAACATCAATTGTTCAAAGGTGTGGGAGCTTTGGGAGAGTGGTGCATGTGGGGTGGAAGGGGAGGGAGGAGATCCCTTACCAACAACCCAACACCACCAGCCATCAAAATGAAGCTGGGTTATTGACATGAAATGAAGTTTGGGGATAAATGGGCATCTCTCTGGGTAGAAAAATATAAATAAGCATTGGGTTTCCCAAGGGATCTGTGTCAGGAATGTTCTTACTTAATATCTTTTTTTGGGTTAATTATTTGGAGGAGGATGTGTATTGCGCAATCCCCAAGCTTGCAGATTATGCTAAGCCCTTCTGAGGAATGAAAAACCGAGCTGATGTGGCTAAAGCACAGGAAGGTCTTATGAGGCTATGTGAAAAATCAGAAAAGTGAGAAGTGAATTGCAAAACCAGTTATGGGTGAGGCGCACAATTAGTTACTAACAGAAACTAGAAGGTATGGGGATGACCTTAACCTCTGGAGTTGATGTCAAGAAGGCTACCAGTACCTTTCCTATAGTGTTTTTGTTTTTTTGAGACAAGACATCCCTATCTCTCGTCTAGGCCAGAAGTGCAGTAGCTACTCACAGCCTAAAATAAATGTATGTAGTAGAGGTTAATCCAGGGCCAAGAAGAATTATTTGATTTTTACTGACATATAAGGGGGAGGATATGACTAATCTTTTAGAGATATCACTGTGAAATCCTTCACAACTCAAGGAACCCAAAGAAGCAGGAAGCCTAGCATTTAGAACATTGGAAGGACAGAAAAGGAGCAAACCCCATCCCAGTGGTATCAGGGTTCCTGAAGCCACTTTGGGATTCATAATAGGGTCAGTCCCTGAGCAGCAAGCTTCTAACTATTTGGTACAGGGTCACAAACTATAGAATTAAGTCCAGACTTTTAAACCTGACATTCTAGGCCTTCCTTGACTTGGAACTGACTTTCCCAACATTTTTTCATGCTACTTCCCTTCATGTGCCAGTAAAACTGTACAACTTTATTGATCCTTGAACTCGCCCCCATTTCTCCATCTCCATTGTTTTGCTTATTCAGTTCCCTCTGTGTGGAATGCCTCCCTTGCCTTCTCCTTCTCTGTCATTCCAAGCCCTATTAATCCTTTAGTGGCATGGTTTCTTCTTCACGGTCCCCACCTTCAAAAACAGATGACATTTTCCCAGGACATATAAAGGCTCCCTAATCTCTAATTGCTCCTGCCAGGTCCTTGGTCCTAGCCCATCTCTGAAGATGTATTAGGTATATGTGAATGTTACACACACGGACACACATACACACACACATTTGGTCTTTCTGTCTCTCTCTGTCTCTGTCTCTCTCTCCCTACCTCTCTTCCTCTCTCTCTCGCTCCCTCCCTCTCTCTCTCCCCCTCCCTCCCTCCTTCTCTCTCTCTCTCTGTCTCTCTGTCTCTGTCTCTCTGTCTCTCTCTCTGTCTGTCTCTCTCTGTCTCTGTCTCTCTGTCCTTCAGTTAAGAGTTTCAGTTGGAAACCAAAGTGACTCATGGGATCTGAGCCTCAGTCTTTGGGTGAGTGAATTTCTTAGAGTTAAGAAATTTGGCTGGCTATGCATGGGAGGCTGTCTCAGCTGTAGCTGCCGTGCTAAGACAGGAGATGGGGCTCATGTCTCAGTTCTTTTTCATTTTGTGCCTTCATGGGAAGGAGAAAGCAGTATTTGGCTGGGGCCTGTGAGTCTAGTAGGCCAGGAAGGGCCTAGGCTGACAAATTGTTTTAACTTTTGTACTCACAGTGCCTAGTACAGTGCCTTGCACAAGTAAAAATTTAATTGATGTTATCTGAATTTAATTAGATCCTTATCTCCCTTTATTGGTCCAACTTATCAAGGTTAATCAATCAACAGGTATTCATTAAATATTTATTATATGTCAGGCACTATTTTGGGTGCTGAAGACACAAAAACAAAAGTGTCCCAAATTTTCAGATTATACCCCTGCCTTTAAACAGTTTATATTTTATTAACATCTTTCTTAAAATATGGTGTTCAGAAATGCTCCAGATATGGTCTGAGATTGTAAGAAGTTGCTTCCTCTCTGAGATTATATATCAGAGGCCTCAATCTCAGTGGACCTAATGTAGTAGAGGATCTCTGCTTCTGGGAACTCAGAGATTGAGAGCTGAGTTCTTGCTCCATACATGGACATCTCCTGGTAAGACATCTCTTTTTGCCAGTGTCATCATCTTGGGAGGTGACTGCAGACAGGCTGTGAATACAATGGAGCCCCCAGGCACTCCATCTCTGTCATCAGCTAGCATCAGGATTTCAGATACATAAGAAATGTTAAGCTCATGGGAGCTTGGGACAGTGGAGGGCCCTATGGAAGGCAACTGGCATCTATCAGGGCCTTAGAGGGTCTAGGCTTCCAAAGATTGGGACCGCAGTACTTGTTCCATGTATGGGGTACTCTATGCCTAAGTGTCTTGGGATGAAGCCACAGAGCTGGTGTGTATTCAGTCTTTTATCAACTCTCACTTGGATCATGTTGCAATAACCTTCTAGTTGGTATCCCTGCTTTTAGTTTCTTCCTTGCCTAATCCATTTTCCACACAGCTGCCAAAAAAATCTTTCTTAGGCACAGATTTAATCATGTCACTACCCTACTGAAAACCTCTAGTAATTCTCTATCACCTCTAGTGTAAAAGACAAACTTCTTGGGCTTGAATTTAAAATCTTCCACAATTTGGCTCCAACCTACCTTTTCAGTCTCATATTTACTCCTTTTCACACACTCTGGAGCTATAACTAGCAATATTTTCACCCCAGGGCAAAATGGTTGTGAAGGGGAAGAGGCTGGGGGTGGTGGAAGCAAAAGTTAAGTCTTATTGCAGAAGTAGTTGTTTGGGAACAGGGACCATTCAACCCTTGTCTCAGAATGCTGGGTGGAATGTAGGCAGTTAATCAGGATACATTTATTAAGTGCTTATTGTGTGTTGGGCACTATGAGAGAGACTTAAAGGCTATAGGACCCTAGGGTTGGCGCCTCATGAGAGCAGTGATGTTTGTGGATGGCAATCCCTAAGGGAAGAAGAATGCTCTCCCAAGGAGGAATTATACCTTCCTGGAATGTCAGTGTTCTGAAATGTTGGTTTCTGTGTGTCCCATATTCTAGATTTGGGGACCTACTTCCAAGTGCTGGAGAGCTGATCAGGCTCATCTAACTAGTCCCCAACATTTAATGGCAAATACTTTCTAAAGGAATAGTTATGGAGTAAACATTTCCTATGTCACTAAAAAGGTGATATAAAAACCTACCACATAACTAATTTATATTCCATTTGAATTGATTGAAAGATTTGAATTATTGTAGTAAATGCATTATAAATGGCCATATCTGAGATGGATAGTGAGTTCAAGGAGTGAGAAAGCTGCCAATGTTCCCTTGGGTACTTTCAGGTGAAGAATATACTCCTCTAGGCCTGTAGAGCTTTTCTGGTTCTCTAAAAGCCTTCTCCACACTGATTCAAGTACCAGCATCTGGAAAAGAATGCAGAAGGGGTCCAGCAGCAATGAAATTTCAGGCTGCATTCCTCCTGCTTACACAGTGAAAAAACTATTTGGACACAAGTTCTTATCAATGAGGTCCCTATTTTCCAGATGTTCTTGAAGATTTAGTAGTGTGAATTGGTACCTGAGTTTGTGAACAATCTTCTGAATGCTAATTAGCCAGAGCACAGAAACCCAACTGGTGGACAATCTTTGTTCCACTCCCCAAAAATCTTTAAGGCAACTCAGCTTTGGCACATTTCCAAGATTCTGATCATCCTTCACTGTAGGCTGCTGTTGTCTGAGGGGAAACTTATAATAGGTTGGTTCTCATAATTAACCTAAAGATGATATACGGTCAGTGACATTGGAAGGTGATAGTTATTGCTGGATGTGCAGTTTGCTAAACTCAGATACCTAATAAGTATCCTTAGAATGACTTTGCCAGCAACTATTGTTATTTTCAAGTGGAGGGAAGGAGTAAAAAAAAATTTGTAAAAGGGAGAGGAAAATAAAAAAAAAAGTTTTCACGTTTGCAGAGCAAACTCGTAGGACTATAAGCAGAAAGACTTGTCGGATGCCAGCACCGAAGTTGCTTATTCCTTGTAAGAGCATGTCATCACTAACTTCAAAGAAAACTATTAATATGCAAGCAAAAAGGATTAGAGTAAATTGTGCTTATGATAAAGTTCCTTTTTACTTAGGAAAGGAATTTCCACAAAAGGGTTCCACATGCAGTTTCAACATACAATGAGAAATAACAGTAACAGCCATAGCAGCAGCAACAAAATTGGCTTGATCTATCATCCTCACCTCTACAGGGAGAAATCTATAGACTAGCAGTATTTGGAGCCAGGAGATGGATCGCAGAAGACAAATAAAGGCAGTGGCTAATGAATAAAGGGCTGGTAGGACACCCCAGAGTAGTTATGGCTCTAATGTTCTAACCATGTTCCCAGTGTATGTGTATCTGTAGTGGGAATAAGTTTTACCTTAATAAGATTATAGGAATAAATTGGTTAATTTAGCATAGTTGGCTCCATCAATTTTTTCCCCCCAATTACATGTAAAGACAAATTTTTTTTGGATGGGGGAAAGCAAGGTAATTGGGGTTGACTTGCCCAAGTATCAAGTGTCTGAGGCTGGATTTGAATTCAGGTCCTCCTGACTCCAGGGCCATTGATTTATTCATTGTGCCACCTAGTTGCCCCACAATTTTTAATATTTGTTTTTAAAAAATAAATTTCAATCTCAACTTTCAATCTCTTCTTCCCCTCCTCCATTTTGTTTTGTCTCCATTTTGCAATGGGGTTGTTTTGATTAAGTTATTTTTCACTAATAAGTACTTTTGTCATATGGTATAGTAAACAACATGCTTGTGCTTTAAAACAACTGTTAAACATATGTAGACACTCTGATAAGACAGACCACCAATGGAAAAATATTATAAACAACTTTATCAGTAGCTTATATAATAAACTACCTAGCAAATTATGTTTTAATCAAATTAGGGATGTTCATAGCTAAAAACTATATGAAGCCGAGAGTCATCCTGTTCCTGAGTTGAGACTGGGACAGGCTTCTTGTATTGCCCACGCTTGAGACTCAAGCATCTAATGTTTCCTTGAGAACAAGGTTGATTGACAGAGACCTGCCAGTCGACCACCTCAGAGGGAGACACAGGCCTCTGGCTGGACAGAGAGGGAACCTTGTCATGAGCATCAGTATGAGGCATTTACAGGGACCTGTAGGAAAGCAGTTTGGTGGTT
The DNA here is from genome assembly GCA_028646575.1 of Pseudocheirus occidentalis. NCBI lineage: Eukaryota > Metazoa > Chordata > Mammalia > Diprotodontia > Pseudocheiridae > Pseudocheirus > Pseudocheirus occidentalis. Next base: position 110,654,367 of record CM053599.1, on the reverse strand, counting down.
TGTTCTTAGGGGGCCTAATGTACATATCGATTAAGAAAGTTGTATTTCATGTATTGAGAAGTAGGTTTAATTGGTGTTTCTGTCATACTAGCTGTATAGTTAGAATGCAAACTGGAAATTGGTTTTAAATGTATACCTGTATGTACATTGTCATGAGGTAGCATGGTATGGTGGATAGGGCACTACACTTGGAGTCAGGGAGACCTAGGTTCAAATCTAACCTCAGATGTTTACCAGCTATATGACCCTTAGAGAATCACTTAATATCATCTGTGCCTCCTTCCTCAGCTGTAAAACAAGGGGATTATACTTGAAGGTCTCTGAGATCTTCCAGCTCTAAATCTATGAACCCATCATTTACACAAGCCATCTCTCATGCCTGGAATGCTCTTCATGTTGACCTCTCTCTCTTCTTGTCCTTACCTTTGTTTAAGGTCCAGCTTACATTCCACTTCTATGGAGTTTGTGCTGATAACCAGGAGGTGACGCTTACTCCTTCCTCAAATTATTTTCTCTTTATTCGTTGTTATTGTTGGTCAGCTGTGACCCCATTTGGGGCTTTCTTGGCAAAGATACTGGAGTAGTTTGCTTATTTCCTTCTTCAGCACATTTTACAGATGAGGAAACTGAGACAAACAGGGTTAAATGACTTGCCTGGGGTTACATAGCTAGTAAATGTCAGAAACCAGATTTGAATTCAAGATGAGTCTTCCCGACTCTGGGCCTGGCACTCTGTGCACTATGGCGCCACCTATCTGCCTCTATATATATTGCATTCCCCCCAGCTCCATGACGGTAGGAACAGCTCTGTGGGTGTATCTTCTGTGTTGTATCCCCAGCTTCTAGCACCCCAATCCCCTAGCACAATTCTTTGCACTCAGTATAGGCACTTAAATGTTTGTTAAATGTAACTGAATGGAATTTGACTTCCTCAAATCCTGGAATGAGGAAATGGCTAGTTTGTTCCAGGCTTTTCTTTGATTTCTACTGGTCATTGATTGTTGCTTAATCCTTCTGTTCCTTAAAGGGAAAGATTCATTAGGCACCAGCACCAGAGTTGCTTTTCCTTTGTAAGACATCATCAGCAAATGACTATCTCCTAAATTCTATGAATGGAGGGCGGGACAAAAGATGGGAAATGTTGGCTTGCAAATTTGAGAAGAAAACTCTTGGTAATTGGGGTGCCTGACCTTACCTATAGGAAGGCACTCTCTTAAGGCAGCTCTAGACTCATCTGACAGGAGTATGGGGGAGTGGTCAAACTGAGGAAATAGACTACATAGGGATACCAGGGACCAAGAAGAATGTAGCACTAAAGCCTCCAGAGTACATCTTAGCCTTTGGTTCCTCTCCCATCACACGTAGCTCATTTGTGCTGCTCCTTTTTCCCCATCCCTTATCTTTAGCTCAATCTGTATCTTTGGTTCAAGTCAGAACTGGGTGGTTGGAAGGGCAATAGTTTGGTTAAAGGGTAGGAGTGGAGTCCAGTAAGGATGGGGACTTTTGTGATCTCTAAACTTCATTAAGAGAGGCTTGGTGTTTGAAACAAGAGCTATGATAGTGCCATTGTCCTAAGCAGTGGTCAGACCACACTGGGAGTACTGTACCGTTTTAGAGGTCATTGGCAAAGTGGAATAGATCCAGAGGAAGACGGTTGGTATGGTAGGGTAGAAGAAGACTCAAGACTACACTATAGGGGGCGGCTAGGTGGCGCAGTCAGGAGTACCTGAGTTCAAAACTGGCCTCAGACACTTAACACAAAAAACTAGCCATGTGACCTTGGGCAAGTCACTTAACCCCAACTGCCCTCCAAAAAAAAAAGCAAAAAAAAAAGACTACACTATAGGATGATCAGTTGATGGGACTGACGATGTTTGCTTAGAGAAGAGAATGCTTAGGCTGGGAGTAGGGGATGGTTATTGTCTTTAAGCATTTGAAGTTCTGTGCTGAGAAAGAGAGACTAGAATTATTCTCCTTGGTTCCTGAGGGCAGACCCAGGAGTAGTGGGTGAAAGGTACAGGAAGGTAGATTTCAGCCTGAAGTAGGGCAAAATGTCTTAACAATTAGGATGGTGTAGAAGTAGATTGTGTTGCCATGTATGGGGGTGAAAATCCTGTGCTTGAAAGTGCTCAATCAGAGAACATGCCATGGGGCTGGGGCTGGGAGTCCTATGTTGGCCAGGAGATTGGACTAAATCAGTATCTTAAACTCCAATTTGTTGTTTATTTCAAGGTTACAAGAATCATCTATGTGGTCTTCCACTCCCTCCATCTTTGTTTCTTTTTTCGAACACTGGTTAATCTGATATCATAGCCCTTGCAACAAAGGAGCATTGTGCAATATAATTTACCTTGGGAGGCCACCAGCGATTGAATGTATTTCTTTTTTTTTTTTTAAACATTTCTTTTTTTTATTTTTTATTTTTTTTAGAGGGCAGTTGGGGTTAAGTGACTTGCCCAAGGTCACATGGCTAGTTTTTGTGTTAAGTGTCTGAGGCCAGATTTGAACTCAGGTACTCCTGACTCCAGGGCTGGTGCTCTATTCACTGTGCCACCTAGCCGCCCTCTTGAGTGTATTTCTTTATCCCTGGACAAATGACCTCTAGTCCTTCCCACTTCAAGAGGGCTAGGAACTAGATCTGTGATTTCATTGGAGAAGGAGGCTCCAACGAGTGAGAAGATGACAGGGCAGCACTTCCTTTGTAACCAATAGGCTTAAAACGTTGGCTAGAGAATTGAGATGTTAAGTGACTTGCCCAGTCACATAGTTGCTTTGTGTTGCACTTGAACTCAATCTTCTTTGCTTCAAGGTTAGTTCTCTATCTACTATACTGCCTTTCCCACTTAGTCTATGAATTTCTGTGACTGAAGGAGAGGGACAGATAATTTTGGTGCTAGAAGGCATTCCCTCTCCATGGGATTATCTTCTCCACCTGTATCTACTCTTGTGCCTGCTCTGTTGAAGGTGCCATTGGTCTGACCCTGTCTTCCTGTGAAGGACTCTTGAAGCTAGATTCAGTCTCTTAATCTCTGCCTACCTCAGTTTCCTCATCTGTAAAATGGGGATAATAATAGCATTTATCTCCCAGGGTTGTTGTTGTAAGGATCAAATGAGATAATATTTGTAAAGTGATTTACAAACCTTAATATGCCAATAAATATTAGCTATTATTATAGATTATAGATATTATATTATAATATGTCACTTATATTATATTATATTATTATATTGCATTATATTATATTATATTATATATAGATATTATGTTATAGAGTGGGATTCTTGGGTTTTTTGGACAAGCTCAAGTCAGGGACTTTGTAGAAGGGTTCTTATTCAGGTCTGACCATGTGATTCTGTGACTTTTGCAGCAGAGGGGATTGAATTAGTTTTCTCTCTCTGGTTCAGTTTCCTCAACTGTTAAAGGGGTTAATAATAGCACCTACTTCCCAGAGTTGTGTTAGGAGCAAATGAGATGATACTTATAACAGTGCTAAGCACAGTGCCTGGCACATAGTAGGTAATTAAAAAAAATTCTGAATTCTTTCCTTTCTTTCCTTGGAGAGTGGAATGTTAGAGCTGAAAGGGAAGGAACCTTAAAGTTGATCTAGTCAAATCCCCTCTTTTTATAAGTGAGGAAAAAGAAGTGTCAGAATATTAAGTGGCTTGTCTAAGGCTGGGCAGGAAGTTCACTGTGGAGCAGTATTAGAATCTTGGTGCAGTGGTCTTTACCCTGAGGTCTTCTCAGGCTCATCATTTTTATGTGTGAGAATTATGAAGAAAGCATAGCTAGGTTGAGGCTCCATGTTTAGGTCAGCATGAAGACCAGTGATTCTCAGACTTTTAGGTTTCAGTATCTCTTTACTGGGATAAATAAAAGAAAAAATAGTGAGGACCTTAAAGAACTTTTGTTTCTGTGTGTTGTATCTATTGATAATTATTCTATTAGAAATGAAAATAGATAACATTTAAAAATAGTTATTCATTCACTAAAATAATAGACCTATTATATGTTAACATAAATAAATTTTTCATGAAGAATAACTGTATTTTTCAGTACAAAAACATGTAGTGAGAAGAATGGCATTGTTTTACATATTTTTGCAAATTGCTAATGTCTGGCTTAATAGAAGACAGCTGGATTCTCATATCTGCTTCTGCATTCTATCTGTTGTGATATATTGTTTTGGTTGAAGTATATGCAGAAAATCTGGCTTCATTAGTTGGAAAAGGGAACATTTTAAACAAGCAAATAATATCTTAGTATTATCATAAAAATAACTTTGACCCCACGGATTCCCTGAATAAAGGGTTTTGGGCAGGGGTGGGGAATGTGCAACCTTGAGGTCACAGGTGACCTTCTAGATCCTTAAATGCAGCTTTTTGACAATCCAAATTTTACAATTTATAATTCTTTTAATAAAAGGATTTGCTCTATAAAATTTGGATTCAGTCAAAAGGTTTCACTTAAGGATCTAGAAGGCCACCTGTGGCCCCAAGGCCTTAGGTTCCCCCACTCCTTGGGGATCCAAAGGGATTCTGAGACCATACTTTAATAAATGCTGCTATAGAGAAAGACTTGCCTCCTTTGTAAAGTGGGGATAATAACAGCACCTACTTTTCAGAGTTGTTGTGGGGATAAATGAGATGTTTAGATAGTCCTTCATAAATCTTAAAACATTTTATAATTGATAACTATTATAGGCTGCTACAGTGACTACACATTACGATCCAGCCCAATCGTTCTACTTGCTAACTCATGTATACACATCACACTTTCTCAACTAAGTATCTTTGCTTATGCTTGTTCCTGAGAACTGAAATGCTCTGCTATTTAAAAACAACAGCAACAAGGACAAACTTGTTGAAATCTTACTTATGCTTTAAAATCCAACTCAAAATGGTGCCTTCTTTGGGTTGCTTACTCTGAGCTCCCCCAGGTAGTAGTAATCTCCCTTCCCACCCTCACCACCCCCTCTTTTCCCCATAGTGTAGAATAATAGAATCCCCTGGGTGTGGCTGGTTTGTCAATCCTGCTTTTGTAGTATCTAGACCTGTTCCCCTCTCTCTAGAGTCCAGGCTGGGTGAGAAGCACAAACCACCTTAGCAAATTGTTATGAAACGAAAATGTGATTCTTATTTACTTAACCGTTCTTGGGGATTGTGTTTGTCAATGCAAATTTGCTCAAGTTATTGTGGTTCATTGGCTTCATGTACCAATAGATATGTCCATACTCCCTTCTTCCACTGCCTTGATCAGGGTGCCCTCTGGATGGCATTGTCTGCCATGTTCCTCTTGTCTGCATGTGATACTATTATCTAAATGCTCTCTTAGCCTACCAATCTTCAGCCAGCGGTCATAGCTGATAGAATGCAGAGTTGGAAGGTACCTCAGAAACCATCTTGTTGAAGACCTTTATTGTACTAATGAGGATACTCAGGTTTTGCTAAGATCTTTCCTTCATCCAGTGAAAGATAAGCTAATCCCATTGGTGGAAATAAGAAAAGAAACTTTGCTGTTGTTCAGTTATTTCCTACTCTTTGTGACCCTGTTTGGAGTTTTCTTGGTGGAGGTACTGAAGTGGTTTGCTATTTCCTTCTCTAGCTAATTTTACAGTTGAGGAAACTGAGGTAAACAGGGTTAAGTGACTTGCCCAGCATCACACAGCTAGTAAGTGTCTGAGGCTGGATTTGAACTCAGGTTTTCCTGACTCTAGGCCTGCTGCTCTATGCGTTGCATGATCAAGACATCCCAAGAAATTGTCTACTATGTGCTGGGTGCTATGCTAAGCACTTAACAGATATTATCCCATTTAATTCTTACAACAACCCCAAGAGGCAGGCGCTGTTATCATCCCCGTGTTATAATAGACAAATTCAGGTTAAATGATTGCTTAGCTTCACACAGCTAGTAGGTGTCTAAGAAAGAATGTGAACTCAGGTCTTCTAACTCTGTGACCAGACCTTTACCCACTAAGCCACCTAGTTGTTTTGCTATAATTTGCAATGAGATGGCTTCCTGTCTTTCTAGATAAGTGACTGCTCCAGCTACGCTTTCTCTCCCCTCCAGTAGTCTAACAACACCAGAGGAAGCTATAGTGATTTCATGTTTTGTTTTTGTTTTTCATTCTTTCTGGAAGAATCAGCAGTAATTCTTCCGAGGTATCCCTGATACTAACCACTGGCTCTTTTCCCTTTTCTTCCAATGAGGTCTTATCAAAAGGTGGAAAACACAACGATGTGAGTATCAAAAACCACCTCCCACCCCTATACCTCCCCTGGGGAAGCAGCTGCAACACACATCAACGTGCAAATGCACAAATATGAAGTGGGGGAGGAGAAGCACATACAATCAGGCAGCAGGGATGGTTTCTCCTAAGCGGCTTGCCTTTCCCTGCTTCCCCCTTTACAAGGCACTGGCCGATAGGAATCATCAGCGGGAAACCTCTGATGCTGATGAGCTGGCCTGGCTGCTCCTTGTCAGATTTCTGCTGGGAAAAACATTTTTGGGTTCCCAGGTAGGAATGGTCATTTTCTGCACTTCATGAATTGGGGACCCTTACCTTCAATGCTGGGTTACTGTCTCTTATTCACTCTCTTAGATTTTGCCACTTTGGATTTGAGTGATTCAAACAGTTTCATTTGTGTATTTTTGGAAGGAGGTTTATTGGATTGTCAGGGAAATTGAAGAAGTGGTCTGAACTGGTTAAATTACAAATTAGTGCATAACCAACATTTATGACCAGGCCTAGACTAGGCAAAGTTGGCACTTGTCAGACAGTAGCTCTGAGGTTCTCCTGTCTCTGTAGTAGGACTCCCCTGAATAAGTACCCCTCACAAGAAGGATGACTACTATTGCTGTAGTAACTTGAGAGTTTCTGCCTATAGTGATGCAGATGAACTCGGTGGAGAAAGGAACAAATGATTTTCCTGCATATAGGGAAGGGGGAGGTTGAGGTAGGACTTTCAGAGGGGAAGCTGGGCATAGGGATGGGGTGGGGAGGAAGGGGTGAGCTCCTACCAATAATTCCTTTGTTTAGGGTAGCTTTCAGCAGGGGAAACCTGACATTCTGCTGGCACTGCTTGACAGGGAAACAGCCCTGCTTCTAATCTTCTTTCCGGCCTGGGAAGGAGAGATAAGGCTGAGACTGTGAAGGTGGTGAGCATACCAGTACTCTCACAGGGATGGGGGTTTCTGTATTGTCTTCTCAAATGGTGCTGGAGACCCAGGGGAAACACACTGCCTAGAAGAGTCAGGGGCTGGGGCAGGTTATTCATTTCGATCTGACCCAGATTGGTTTCCCCTGTACCCCTTTTGCGATAATCTTCGAATTCCTCTTTTCTGCTACCCCAGTCAGTGAGCAGGACTGTGCTTCTGCCGAGGTGAGCAGGTGTGTGCTGGCAAATGTTTAATAACCAGCTCTCTGAGAAAAAAAAAGTCCATGGGACACACTTTTAAGTTTAATCTGCATTATTAACATTTCCCCCCATCACTTTCTTAAGTCTAGACAATCAGCAAAACAATAAATCAAACCCTAAATTATAATATTTTTGAGATGTAAATGTTCACAATGAAAATTTAACAACTGGCTTTTCCCAAGCCAGAATGAGCTGATGCCAACACACCCATGGGTGTGTGTGGTGATACTGTGAAGTTAGAATCAAGAGGACTTGATATCTAATTGAATGCAGAGTAGGGTGGAGCATGGTGGCCAGGGAGAAGGAAGAATCAAAGTAGTATGGGGTGGGTAGGGGAGTTGATCTTGGAGTCATAGGACCTGAGTTTAAATCTTGGCTTTGTCACTTGAAACCATTGTGACCTTGGGTAAGTCATTAACCTCTCTGAGCCTCAATGTTCTCATCTGTAAAATGGGTTGAACTAGATAACCTCTGTGGCCTTTCCAGTTCTAGATCATCTATGCTTTATGAACCTATGAACATTAATGATAAGTACACACCTGAGTGACTGGGAGGATGGTGGTGTCGATGACTGAGATGGTTAAATCAGGAACAACTAGCTAATTGATAATTTTGAAATGACCGAATTAATTACCTTTGTGTGTGTGAGGGAAGTTTGTGGGTTCTGCTTTGGACATGTTGAGTTTCAGTGCTAGCTTGTTGGACTGAATTGAATTACTGTAGTACGAAGAACTCTAGGTAGTACGAAGAACTCTAGGCTGAGAGCCAAGCGGCCAAAGTCATTTCCCCTCTCTTCTACCCAGTTTCTTTATCTGGAAAATGAGAGTGTTTGACTAGATGATTCCCAAAGGGCTTTGAAGCTCCAACGTTGTGTGTTTGGAGGTTCCGTCTGGCTCTAACACACTATGCTCTGAGGCTTCTTTCAGTGCTGATATTTCTGTATTATGGGAACAAGCCCAATTCTAGAAAGAGGTTTTTGCCTTCTTGCTGTTTGTTCACGAGAACTGGCCTGTTTTTGGCACTGGAACACTCATGAAAGTTGATCCATGGTCTCTGATAAGGGTTTTATAGCTTTAAAAAATATATTTACTTATACATTTTGTTTTGACATAACAGGCACCACTCAATGCTCAAACACCCCTCCCCCAAATACATTCCCTGAAAACAATTAAACAAAACTGACTAACAGAGTGCTAATGACTCAGAGTATGTGTCACTTTGCATTTTTATGGTTTACCAATTATTAACAGAATGGAAGGATGTGTGATTCACCTTCAATCCCACCACCATTATTATAGCTTGTGATTTACTATCAGAGATCACTGTAGTTTCTGGGGGGGTAAAGGGGGGGCCTTTACTTTAGAATTCCTAATCCTCTGACTGTCCTGAAAATATTCAGAATTGTGACAAACACTCTCCTCCTTTACTTCATCTTTATTTTCTCCCCACTTAGTGAGCACCCTGAAGACCCAAGGCTGACCTAGAGTCAACCTTTGGGGGTTGCCTCCCCATGAGCTATGAGACCTAGGTGATATTAGTGCTTTCCAAATTAATTGCCTTTTAAAATTAAATGCAGAAACTTTCTCAGTTTACTCATTTATTCAAATTTATTCACTAATCTCAGGATGCATCAGTCAACAAGCATTTTATTAAGTGCCTACTGTGTTCTAGGTACCTTATTAGGTACTGGGGATACAAATCTAAGAAATGAAATAATTCCTACTTTTGAGGAGCTTACGTTGTAGTATATATTGTAACATAATATGTATATAATATAGAAAAATAATATATTACACATATAATACATATATGACATGTAATACATAAGACACATAATATATGCAGAATAACTAAAGAGAATAAATACAGATTGCTAAATACAAGATATGTTAACTAGGGAGAACATTAAGAATTGAGGGGATCAGGAAGGGCTTTGTGAAGATGATGTTTGAGCTGGGTCTTGGAGGAACAGAGGGATTCTGTAAGGCAGAGATGAGGAGGGAGTACCTTCCAGGTATGGAGGACGGCTGGTACAAATTCATAGGGAGAGGTGTGTGGGAGCAGAAAGGCTATATGGCATGTCATGAATGCAGAACAGAGAGGCCGCCAGTTTGGCTAGATAGCAGAGTGCTAGAGAGGGAATAATATACAATAAAGCTGCAAAGATAGTTTGGGGCCAAGGTTACGGAGAGCTTTAAAAGCTAAATAGAAGAGTTTATATTATATTTTAGAGGCAATAGGAAGCCATTGAAATTGAGTATGGTTAGTAACATGGTCAGATCTGCACTTAAGGAAAATCACTTTGGCAGCAGTGTGGAGGATGGACCAAAGTAGGGAAAGACTTGAGACCAGGAGAATGATTAGGATGAAATTGTAATAATTTAGGCCAGAGGTGATGAGGGTTTGAACTATGGTAGTAGCTATGTTAGTAGAGAGAAAGTGCTGCACATGACAGATATTTTGAGGTAGAAATGTCCAGATTTGGCAACTGATTGGCAAATCAGTTAGATTTGTCAATTAAGAGATTAGTGATTACTTTGGGGAGAACAGTTTAACCTGCATGATGAAGTTGGGAGCCATTTAGTGAGAGTGGCTATAGGGAGAATAGACAGCATTTTGGGGTATTTGAGAATAGAGGAGAGATATTTGATGACAGTTTGAGTAGATGGATTGAGGGGACAGTCCACACAACTGTGTGATCTCTTTTGGTTGCATTTAGCAGCATGGGAGCAGGAACTGAGGGGTAGGATGGTAGGAATAACCCAGGGCTGAGGTTTGGCAAAAGATGAAGGTTGAAAGGATAAGGGCTCAAGGGACTTAAAAAGAGAGGACATTACAGA
>CM053599.1:110592693-110643611 GCA_028646575.1 Pseudocheirus occidentalis | reverse complement strand
TCAATGTTCTGGGCTGGGGGGTAGGGACAAAAAGGAGAAAAAATTTGTAACTCAAAACCTTGTGGAAATGAATGATGTAACCAAGAAAATAAATTAAAATTAAAAAAAAAAAAAAAAAAGAAAATAGGAAGGCTTGGGGTGACTAGGTGGTGCAGTGAATAGAGCACCAGTCCTGGAGTCCAGAGGACCCGAGTTCAAGTCTGAAGTCACTTACTACTTACTTAACATTTACTAGCCCTGTGACCTTGGGCAAGTCACTTTTAATCCCAATTGCCCTGCCTTCCCCCCTCCAAAAAAGCAAAAAAAATAAAACCTTTAAAAAAAAAAACTTAAACATTAATGAAAGTCATGGAATTTCAGCAAATTAGCAACATGTGCTGTATGCTCAATGAAAGCATATGTGTTACAAGGATTTTGTTTTGCTTTCCCCTGCCCCCCAGTGGGAGGAGAAAATAAATGCTCATTAACTGAAGAAAAAAATTAATAAGAAAAAAGTAACACTCTCAATAGGTCTAAGGGTAATAGAGCAGAAAATGGAACAATTTTCTTATAACAAGGCCTTCAAATCCATCTCAAGAAACTAGAAAAATGTCATTCAGACCACACAATTACTATGATTTTAAATTTAGAACCAGAAAGAAACTTCAAGGTCATCTAGCACAACCCTGGTCATTTTACAGACAAGGTAACAGTGACCCAGAAAGTTAAACAAGTTGTCCAAGGTTACACAGGCATCAGAGGCAGAACTTAAAGCCAAGTTCCCTGACTCCAAATCAATTCCATTTTCTGATGTCCTACAACTTTACACAGAGGAGGAAACCAAGACTTGGAAAAGTTGTGACTTGCCCACCGTAGGTCACATTCAAACCTAGATCCTCCAGTGCCAAATCTGGCACTTTATCTGCTGTATCATTTTGTCTTTCAACTAAAAACAAAACCCTAAAGCAACTAGTATTCCCTGCTGGAGAATTAACCAACAGGTTGAATTCAACCTGCAGAGGACATGACATAGTTTCAGCTGTAGCCAGAAATAGGTCTGTTTTCATCAGTGGACAATACAGATCAAAGGTCCCAGTCTCCCTCTAATGGGAGACATAATGATGCAATAAAAAGAGTCTTGGATGTGCAGTCAAAATTAATCAGTCAGCAAGCATTTGTTAGGCACCAGCTATGTCCCAGGCACTGTACTGAAGGCTGGCAAGACAAAGAAAAGCTAAAGGCAATCTCTGCCCTCCAGGAGCTTACAGTCTAATGAGGAGGCAACATACAAACAACTATGTGCAAATATTCTATATCCAGGATAATAGAAAGAGGCACTAAAATTAAGAGGGATCAAAAAAGTGACTGGATTCAGATCCTAACTCCAACACTTAGTGTGATCTTATTCCCATTACTTCTTATCTTTCCACGTCAGCTTCCTCACATGCAAAATCAGAGGACTGGACCAGATGTCCTCTGAGCTCCCTTCAGCCCCTGAGACTGTGCTAATGAAATTAAGCATTGGAGCATACAACAAACTTTAACACATGTTGCTAATATGCTGAAGTTCCATGACTCTCATTAATGTTTAATTTCTTTTTTGTTTTTGTTTTCTTGCAGGGGGAAGGCAGGGCAATTGGGGTTAAGTGACTTACCCAAGGTAACACAGCTAGTAAGTGTTAAGTGTCTGAGGCACTTAACTTCTGACTAATTGAAAATAGGAAGCCTTGGGATGACTAGATGGCACAGTGAGTCAAGAGGACCTGATTTCAAATCTGGTCTCAGACACTTAACACGTACTAGCTGTGTGACCTTGAGCAAGTCATTTAACCCCAATTGCCCAGCTTTCCCCCCTGCAAAAAAATAAAAATAAACATTAATGAGAGTCATGGAACTTCAGCATATTGGCAACATGTTGCTTGATGAAAGTAGTTTGTTTTTTTTCCATTAGTCAGAAAGAGGAGAAAAGGAGACAAATAGTAGAGGATGGAGATCAAAGATGAGGAGTATAGGAGTGATACAGGAGGAAGGAAAGTAAGGAGAAAGAAAAGTGATGAGAAGAAAAGAGAAAGCAGAAGTTAGAAGTGCCTGGTTATCTTCCTACCTCTTTCTTCTCCAGGTCAAGTTGTCTGCGGGTTTTTTTGCCTCGGAGCCTGCCCAGGGGAACCAACAATTCAGATGATGAAAGAGAGACAGACAGACAGACAGAGAGATAGAGACAGAGAAACAGAGACAGAGAGAGATTGACCTAACTAGCTATCACCCTCCCCTTCTCCTTTCTTCTATGCAAGGTAGACTGCAGATCCCCCACCCTCCAGGAGGGTGACACACTTACCCTTCTCAGAATCATGCTCCCTGGCAAGGAGGCCCACCCCTATCCCAACTGTGCCCAGACTGAACTGAAACGTCCTCCCTCCCCTCAGCTGAGCCACCCTCAGCCTTGTGGGTAAGAGACCTAACTCTTCTTTCTGGCCCAGTGTATTGTAGAGTATTAAAGATGAAAGCCCTAGAATCTAAGATGGTGCCTAGGATTCGGCGTCTTCTAAGGGATTTCAAGTTTCTGAGAATGTTAAGAAGATGAAAAGAGCAAGAAAGGAAAGTCTTAAGATGAAAGGAAGTTTGTTAATAATAGAATGGGGGCAGAAGGGGGGCAAGAGGGGAAGGTCCAGAGGTAAAGAAGAAAAAGAAGGATTGAAGAGGACAGTGGCTGGGAAGGGAAGGGCTGAGCTGAGATAAATAGGTGTGGGAGAGCTGGGAGTAGTAGCAAGGGGAGGAGTTTTTTTGCCTCAGGAGGTTTATGCCTCATCTACTGCAACTGTGAATCACCAGCATTAGAGAGAAGGAAGGAACTTGCTACTCAGAGAACTAGGGAAGTACCAGTTGACTGGGCCCCCACCTACTACAAATCCTGTAGTAATGGAAAACGGTGTCAACTTATTCTTTCTCTCCAAACACTAAAGATCAGGAGATAGAGGCACTTCCCGAAGACAGGTCCACACTGTCCGGAAACACCTACTTGGTGATTAGACTCCATGGATCCTACAGCTCATATCCTGCAGGTTTATTTGGTTATCCTTATATCCTTACTGCTTACCATAGGGACTGGCAGTTAGGAAGCCCTTCATAAATGCTTTGCTTTGCTTTGCTTTGCTTTGCTTTGCTTTTTGGAGGGCAATTGGGATTAAGTGATTTGCCCAAGGTCACACGGCTAGTTTTTGTGTTAAGTGTCTGAGGCCGAATTTGAACTCAGGTCCTCCTGACTCCAGGGCCAGTGCTTTATTCACTGTGCCACTTAGCCACCCCTCATAAATGCTTTTCATTGTTCATTCAATCCACTTCTGTCAGTTTCATCCTCAGTATTTGTTCCTCTCAAGCACCCTACCCCCACTTTTCAGCTGCCCCACCTTCACATGTCATTTTCTCACTTCTAGACTGTAAACTCCAAAAAGGCAGGGCCTATTTTTTTTCTTTATGCTTGTATTTATATTCCTAATTTAGCATATGCTTCGTATATAGTAAGTGCTTCATAAATGTGTGTTGACTGACTGACCATGTAAACTCCCTTGTTTAACTCTAATAGGTGCTTAATAAAGGGATTATCAACAAAGTTTAAATGGACACTGAAGCAGACTACATGCTCTTGTTCTTTTCCATGTTTGGTTTTGTTTCTTCTTTCCCATTGTTCACTCCATTGGTTACAACCCTTCTATACAACTAGACTAATGTCCAATGTGAAAGTATTTGCAGATTCTACTTGATTGCAAGCCACCATAAGGGGAGAAAATTGGAAACTCCACCACCTAGCCACCCCGAAACTCAAGGGATTCTGGAACTGAATCTTGTAAACTAAAAGTAAATAAACAAATCAATTTTTAAAAAAATAAAGGGATTATCTATTTATCTAAAACCCTTCAGAAAACTAGCTTTCTCTCTGTTCCTCCATTGCTGTCTCCTGTGCCTTTTCCTTTGCTTACCCCATAGACAGATGAATGCATTCTCTGCTCACCTCCAACCGGTATTCCTCTAGCTCTCAACTCAAGCAACCCTTTCTGCAATTTCCAGTGCCCTCCCTCTCAAACCACCTATTTTTAAAAAAACAAACAACAACCAAAAAAAAAAACAACTTTGTATTTATGTAAGTCTATAATGATCTGGATGGTCATCCTATACCAAAGATTGTCTCAGGTATAAAAGAGAGAGATGAGTTAGTAACAAAAGAACTAGACTCATCAAACCAGTCATTAGGGTAAGTTAAGATGTTACAGGTAAACCTGAAAATATAGTTACATAAGTATCTAGACTACAGTATTAGAAATTACTCAAAAGAAATGTGCTTTGCTTATAATCACGTTTGTTGCTACACATGTGAATTACATGTTTGAATGAATTTGCTTCTTATTTTGCTGTTATGTTCATTCAATTGTTTTGAGTTACGCTTAAGCTATAGCGATATCTATTCATTGTTTTGTGTATATGCTAATGCTTATGTTTAAAGTACATTTTTACATAGGCCTGTAATTGTTGTTATTGTTGCAGTGTTATTGTTGCAGTTAGAGAGCTTTCCTAGTTAGCTATGCTTTATTGCTTATGGTTAATTACTGAATATTATATATGTGCAGGAACTTCTGAAATATGCATACATTGTATCCTGCATATAGTCAGGCATGCTGTCATTGTGGTACCCTCTCAGGTAATGCTCTGTATACCATGTCTATTACATGTACAATTAATGTGTATTTGTTTAATTTTAGTTTCAACATTGCCATAGCTTGAATAGTTACTAATTTCAAGTTTGCCCCCAGTTGACCTTTTGCAAAGAGTTTCACTACAAAGAGTTTCACTCAGAGGAGGAATGTCACCCAAAGATTAAAAATACATTTGCTTAAGACTCTCCTGAGGAGCAGACTTGGCAGAGCTTGGGAGAAGAGAGAAGACACGGGTCCCGATTCTCTTCAGAAAGATGTCCCCAAAGGGAAAGCGCGACTCTGAGAAGAAGCAGCTGATGTGTAGAGGTGCCAATACCCAGTTGTCACCAATTCCCAACACCTGCTCAACAGGCAGGGAACATTGAGTTATTGGTCTCTGCCAATTAGGAGAAGTTCATGAAAAAGGACTTTGAGCTGGAAACATTCCCTTGAGATCAAAAAGAACTCACCCCATTTTAGCCCTGATGTATTTATTAGGTAAGAACTAATCGGGGCGACTAGGTGGCATAGTGAATAGAGCACCGGCCCTGGAGCACAGGAGTACCTGAGTCCAAATCCGGCCTCAGACACTTAACACAAAAACTAGCGGTGTGAACTTGGGCAAGTCACTTAACCCCAACTGCCCTCTAAAAAGCAAAAAAAAAAAAAAAAGAATTAATCAATTATAGACCTTAGATGAAGTATGATAAGTCTGAAAACTACTTGGAAGAAAGAGGGGACGGGTATTAAGGAATATCTAGCATTTCCATATGCATAATAGAATACAAAATGAAGACTGCATAGGAAATTATGAATCTCCATTTCACACTTTTTTAAGCATATAAATTCTATATATTACTTTTAAAACTGTCCTGCGTATCTGTTATTTCTAAATTTCCTTCTGTTCTCTTCTGTGCATTAAAAAAAAAAATTAAGGGGCAGCTAGGTGGAGCAGTGAATAGAGCACCTGCCCTGGAGTCCAGCCTCAGACACTCAACACACTTACTGGCTGTGTGACCTTGGGCAAGTCACTTAACCCCAACTGCCCTGCCTTCCCCCTCCAAAAAAACAAAAGATTAAAAAACATTTAATGGCCCTTCTGGGGGGTATCATTATTGCTAATCCTCTACTCCCTGACCTACTCTGGGCTCCTCCACCTTCCTATGAGCCTCCTTGCCCCAACAGGGGCCCCCAGACAGACCTATTTTCTAGCTCTTCTTTATGAATGTTGGAAAGTCTGTCTTTATCCTTTTTTTTTTGCTTTTATTTGTAATCCTAGCACTTAGCTTAGTACCTGACATATATCAAGTGCTTGTTAAATATCTATAATTAAATTACAGCAATTTAAATATTAAATATCTACCTATCTATCTATCATCTCTCTTCCTAACTAGGATTTGTTTATGGTCCAATTGTCTGACTCAGTTTAAAGAATAGCATCATGGAAGCCTCATAAAGTAGATTCTCAGAGGGCACAACCACCTTGTCAGAGCTATGAGGTCTAAGCTCAAAAGTTTTGTTCCTGAAACAGAAACAATCCACAAACCATCAAAAGAAGTCTTTCATTCCTCCTCTCCCCTGCCATGTACTTCTTGCTACCAAAATAATCAAACTTCTGTGATCACCCTTTTGAAAGGTGTATATTTTACACCTTCACACAGTTATATAACTATAATGTAGTTATTCCCTTATTTAAAAAGAAAAATTGGTGCCCTAAAATATAAAAATACCATCCTGAGGATATTCTTTAATTCCACATGTTTAGGTATTATGCAAATACTACCTATTGTTTGAAATCCACAATTTTAGACTGGAAGAGAAATCTTGGGAAAGTAGTCTCACAATATATTGGTAGATAATTATTCTTTCTATTTTTATTTTACTTTAAAGGATTACAGTGACCATGCAGCAGCATGGGGATTGTTAAAAGATCCCTGGATTTGTTGCAAGAAAACATGGATTTCAATCTAAGCTCTACTTTTTATTACCTGTGTGAGTCTGGGAGAAGTGACTTAACTTCGCTGACATTCAGTTTCCATATCTGACAGTACTAGATCCAGTGACCTAAGTTTTGTTCTTTGGAGGCGTAAATAGCAATCTCCCTACAATTTTGTGACTATGATAACTCTGTTGGTTCCAAATTTGCATTCTTCATTGCAAAAGCATAACTCTCAGAGTAGCTGCTAATCTTTATCAGATATTTTCCTCTTATCAGTAGACAGGTGGGAGAGCATTGGGTGTGAAAGGCTGTATTTAGTGTCAGATATGATGGTTTTGTAAGTCACTTTTGTTTGCCTGTTTTTCTTTGTTACAGGAAGAGTTAGACAGGAAGGGGGTATTTAGGAAAGTCAAGAAGACTTGTCTTCCTGAGTTCAAATTTGACCTCAAACACTTAATAGCTATGTGACCCTGGACAAGTCATTTAAACCATTCGATATCACAGTAATACAAGTCTGTGCTCCAACCACTGATGCTGAAGATGCCAAAGCTCTATGAAGACCTACAATATCTTCTACAAATAGCATCTCCAAAATATCGCATTCATCATAGGGGAATGGAACACTAAAGTAAAAAATCAAAAGATAATTGGAATAACAGACAAGTGTGGCTTTAGAATATAAAATGAATGAGGACAGAGACTAATAGAGTTTTATCAAGATAACTCACTAGTCACGACAAATATTCTTTTTCAACAATTCAAAAGGCAACTCTACACATGGACTGACCTTAGCATGGTCAATATAGAAATCAGATTGATTATATACTTTGCAGCCAAAGGTGCATAAGCTTAATACAGTCAGTTAAAACAAGATCTGGAGCTAACTGTGGCTCAAATCATGAGTTTCTTATTGAAAAATTCAGACTTAAATTGAAGAAAGTAGAGAAAACCATCGGACCGTATAGTATGACCCAAATAACATCCCTTATGAGTATGAAGTGGAAGTGATGAATAGATTTAAGGGATTAGATCTGATAGAGTGCCTGAAGAACTGTGGACAGAGCTTCACAATATTGTACAAGAGGAAGCAACAAAAAATATGCTAAAGAAAAAGAAGAGCAAGAAAGCAAAATGGCTGTCTGGTGAGACATTAGGAAATGGTTGAGGAAAAAAGGAAAGCAAAAGGTAAAGGATACACTGAACTGAATGCCAAACTCAAAAGAATAGCAAGGAGAGATAAAAAGGTTATCTTAATTGAACAATGCAAAGAAATAGAACAAAATAATAGAATGGGAAAGACAAGGGATATCTTCAAGAAAATTAGAGATATCAGGCAAAAGTTTCATGTAAAAATGGGCATGATAAAAGACAAAAAATGAGACTTAACAGAAGCAGAAGTAAGAGGCAGCAAGAATACAAAAAAAACTATTCAAGAAAGATCTTAACATCAATAATCACAGTAATGTGGTTACTGATTTATAGCCAGACATCCTGGAGAATGAAATCAAGTGGGCCTCAGGAAGCATTGCTAACAACTAGGCTAATGGAGGTGAAGGAATGTCAGCAGAGCTATTTAAAATCCTAAAAGGAAATTACGTACTACACTCAATATGCCAGCAAATTTGGAAAACTCAACAGTGGCCCCCAGATTGGAAAAGATCAGTTTATGTCAAAATCCTAAAGAAGGGCAATGACAATTAATGTTCAAATTAATAAACAATTGTACTCATTTCACAGGACAACAAGGTTAAGAATCTGCAAGCTAGGATTCAGCAATATGTGAACCAAGAATTACCAGAAGAGCAGGCTGGTTTTCAAGGAGGCAGAAGAACTAAAGACCAAATTGCTAACATTCTCTGGATTATGGAGAAAACAAGAGAGTGTCAGAAAAACATTTGCTTCATTGACTACTCTAAAGCCTTTGACTATGTGGATCACAACAAAATGTGGCAAGTCCTCAAAGAGATGGAAGTACCAGATCATCTTATTTGTTTCCTCAGGAACCTGTAGGTGGACCAAGAAGCAATAATTAGAACCAAACTGATTGGTTTTAGATAGGAAAAGGTGCACTACAAGGCTGTATGATGTCACTTATTTATTTAACTTATATGCAGATTACAGCATATGAAATGCCAGACTGGATGAATCAAAAGCAAGAATTAAAGTTGCTGGAAGAAATAAACTCAGATATGCAGAGGATACTATTCTGATGGTAAAAAGTGAAGAGGAAATAAAGAAGCTTCTGGATGAGGGTAAAAGAGGAAAGTATAAAATCTCTCTTGAAGCTTAACATCACAAAACAACAACAACAACAACAACAACAACAACAAAGAGCTTGGCAACTGGTCTCATCACTTCCTGGCAAATAGAAGAAATGGAAGCAGTGTCAGATTTTATATTCTTGGGTTCAAATATCACAGATGATGACTGCAGTCATGAAATTAAAAGAGGCTTGTTCCTTGGAAGGAAATCTATGGCAAATCTGGAGAGCATACTAAAAAGCAGAGACATCACCTTGCTGACAAAGGTCTGTATAGTCAAAGCTATGGTTTTTCAAGTAACAATGTATGGATATGAGAGTTGGACTATTAGGAAAGCTGAGTGCCATGGAATTTGTGTATTTGAATTATGGTGCTAGAGAAGACTTTTGAGTCCCTTGGACAGCAAGGAAATCAAATCAGTCAAGATTTCAAGAATTTAATTCAGGCTACTTATTGAAAGGTCAGATACTGAAGGTGGAGCTGAAATTCTTTGGTCACATAATGAGAAGATAAGACTCATTGGAAAAGACCCTGATGTTGGAAAAGATTGAAGGTCAAAGGAATAGGGAAGGGCCAAGGATGAGATGGATAGATAGTGTCATAGAAACAATGAACATGAACTTACAGACTTTAAGAGATAGCGGAGGACAGAAAGGCCTTGTGTGTTATTGTCCATGGGGTCACGAAGAGTTGGCCACGACTGAACAACAACCACATTTAGGAAAGTGATTTTTTTTAAAGGCAGACTATAAAACATTTTTAAAAAACATTTAAGGAACAGCACTAAAAGAAACAAGTGGAAGGTAGAGATGGGCTGATAAAACATACTAAATACTTTTTAATGGGGTTTTGCTAAAATAGGGTGTTCTGGCTTAGGTCCCTTAGACTGGAGCACTGTTCATTTCTAACATGCCATTCTCCCTAATCATTCTACATGCCACATATACATTTAAATAATTTAAGTAATAATTAGTGAGGAATTATATCATATAATTATAGCCTATAACTTATGGTAAAGCTTCCCTTTTCCCCACACCCCCTCAAAAAAAACAGCCTCTCAGTAGCATCTCACTGAGCTCCTCACCAGGTTTCAAATGCTTCCATAAAGCTGGATGTGGACATTCCAATGTCCAAATTTCCTAAACCAATGACTCAGGTACTGAAGTATGAGGAGAGAAGGCAGGTAGGTGGAGAATTTAGGCTTGAGATTGTGGCCTTGGAGATTGGCTCTGACACTGATTCCCATAGTCATCCCAGGCAAGGTCAATCATTTCACTTAATAGCTTGCTTCTTGATCCCTAGAAGGCAGTACAAACTCGACAGAAATAGAAGTGGAGGTTCAAATTCCATTTCAGCCATTTATTACCTATCTTTCTTTCAATGAGTCATTTTTCTTCTCTAAGAGTCCTTTTCTTGTTTTATAAAATGAAGTGATTTATAACCTTTCTTACCTTAAATGTAGCCAAACACATATGCTAAACATATATTGGAAACCAAATGTTCAGTTAGTTCCATTACCATTGTTAAAATTAGAGGCAGAAGCGCTCTCTTTCCTTTAAAAAAAAAAGGTGGGGGAGGGATAAGTAGGAAAAGATATATATCTAGGGAACCAAAGGTAATTGTGTTTTTAATTTATATTCTCCATGCCATGATTCTGTTCATCATAAAAAACATTTTGAACCCCATAAAGATGGGCATTGACGTGTGAGTCTTATCTTCCTCATCTCCAAATTGAAGGAGTTGGTCTAGTTGACTGCTAAGGTCCATTCCAGTTCTAAGTCTTTAATGTCATAGGGAGGTAGGTCATCATGCTATAAAAGAACAAGAAGAGCTGACTTTAGTCAGAGGACCCGAGTTCAAATTCTACCTACCAGTCTGTCCATGTCACCCCTATACAATAAATTCCAGCAGCTCCCTCTCACCTCAAGGATCAAACACAAAATCAAATCAAATCAAAAATCTGTTTGGTGATCAAAGCCTTTCATAACCTAGCTGCCCTACTCCCCTGTCTTTCCAGTCTTCTTATACATCCTCCCCTCTCCCAACATATTCTTCAATCTAATGACATGGGCTCCCTTGCAGTTTTCCTGGCATTTTCTCTGGCTATTCCCTATACTCCCCTCCTCTCTTTTTCTCTCTCCCTCTCTCCCCCCCTCTCTTTTCCTCCCTCCCTCCTGACTATTCTAATGCTTCCTTCAAGTCACAGTTAAAATTTCATTTTCTACAGGAACTCCTTCCCAATCCTTAATTCTAATGCCTTCCCTCTGTTAATTATCTCCTATTTATCCTGTATAGTTTGTACATGTTTGTTTGCTTGGTTGCCTTACCCATTAAATTGTGAATTCCTTGAAAAAAGGAACTGTCTTTTGCCTTTCTTTGTATCCCTAGCACTTAGCATGGTGCCTGGTGCTAGATAAATGCTTATTGACTGACTGACTGACTGACTGACTGACTGACTACCTGTGTAAGCCAGGCAAGTTACCCAACTCCCTTCCTCTGATCCTCAACTATAAAATTCAGGGGCAGGACTAGGTGGCCTCTGGAATCCTTTCTCATTCTAGATCTATAATTTCATGTGCAAGAATATATCATGCTATAATATAAAAAAGGAAAATTTTAATATATTCAGTTTCTCAACTGCCTTTCTCCATGACTTCATGAGATCTAGAAACTCATAATCCTACAAGAGAAAATCAGCTCTAATTCACAGCTCCTCAGATCATTTCCCACCCTGGCTGCTGGACTTCATCATGCCCATCCATACCTCCCATCCACCTAGCACTCTAAGCTTCTTTGAACTCTATTGTCTTCTCCTTTCAGATTGTAAGCAACGTGGGGGCAAAGACTGCTTTATGACATTCTTTGAATCCCCAAAGTGTAACACAGTGTCTAGCATATAATAGGCACTTAATAGATGTTTATTGTTTCTGATATATCATGTTTATGGTTTTTGTAAGGTTCAAAAAATAGAAGGCAAACTTTCTTTCTCTTCAGGGCCACAGACCCACAAACTTTATCTAATTTTGGTATCAAGAGAAACCTCTTCAAGAAAAGTCTTATTCCAGTGACTCATTGTGGCATAGGTGACGCTGGGTTCTAAGACTACATCAGTGCGTATGGCATAATGGATGCAGAACCAGACTCAGAGTCAAGAAGACATAGGGTCAAGTCTCACTTCTGACACCTATAGGCTGAGTCACCCTGGACAAGTTACCCAACTTCTCAGTGCCCCAAGCAACTATGTTAAGCATTATAATTTGCTGAGTAGCCTTAGACTAAGGAATTTCCTCATTGAAAATTCCCTAAACCAATAAAATCACAGGTCTAGGCAATTGTCAGCAGGGATCAAGAGCTGGAAAATCTTTGTTATGGTCACCTACTAACCTCTAGGTCATTGTTGCTCTTTTGTTTTATTCCATCCCTCCTGTTCAGGCCTTATTCTCCTCCTTTCACTGTCTCGATCCAACAATTGGCCAGTTCAATTCCTTGCCAAATATAAAATCTGGATTACTCAACATCCTACCCACCCGACCCCATGCTAGAGTTCTGCTAGAAGAACTAGGAAAAAGTCTGTTATGTAATAGAAAGTTTATATTATGTAATCTCAACTGGGCCCTCACTTTGGCATGGAAATCCTTTTATTTCTCCTTGTCACATTCCTCAGTTGATATTCCAAACCATCTCCTCTATCTCCAACCTACTTCCTCTTAGCAGATAATCTTGCCTCCTGTTTTATTGAAGAAATCAAGGCCATCTACCATGAGCTCTCTCTTTTTCTGTGTATCTCAGAATTCAGTATGTCACCTCCATTTTCTCCTCCTTTACTACATTCTCTGGGGAGGAGGTAACCTGTCTTGCAGAAGCCAAGCACTCTACTTAGGTGTTTTGAAAGTTTATACTTTTGATAATTCCTTCTCATCAGTAATCCACCCATTATATATAGGTTCATGGCCACAAGAGTTATTGACTCTCCTCTATCCTTAAAAAAGCAACAAAAACCCTCCCATGTAGATCCTATCTTCTCAAACTATTTATTATAGTTTTTTCCCTTGAATAGCCAGTCACCTCCTAGACAGGGGTGGGGAACCTGCTAGAATGTCATCCATTTTTCTTGCCCCTACTTCTTTCTCATTTTAAACCCCTTTTAATATATTTCCAAGCCCACTACTGATTGAAATTTCTCCTCCAAACTTATTAACAATCTAACTGCTAAATCCAATGTGCTTTTCTCCATTTTTTCTCCTTTGATGATGTGAACCAGTATCTCCTCCTGTGTATTTTGTCCTTCCTTGTCTCCTGTGTCATTGTTTCTCCTGTTTCTCTTCCTACTGGTCTGCCCATGCCCTCTCAGTCTCTTCTTCTGTATCATCATTTATGTTTTGCCCACTAAGTCTGTCTGTGGTCTTCTTTTTTTACCTCTACACTCTTTTACTAATCTCATCCACTTCCACAAGTTCAATTATCATCTCTATACATGTGACTCCAAAAAAATCTGTACACAGCCCTTCATCTCTTCTGAATTCCAGTTCTGAACTCCCTGCTGGTCACCTCCACCTGGATGTTTCACTGCCTTCTGAACCTCAACATGTTCAAAATGCCTCTTCTCTAAACTCCCCTATTTCTGTAAAAAGTGCCTCCATCAGAAGCACCCCCTGCTGCTCACTGGGGTACCCTAGCCTCGAGAGGCTGGAAGGAGCTGCTACAACAAATGCGAGTACCACCCAGAATTCTCCCAGGGCAGACACCACAAGTCCAGCCATTCCAGGTCCCTGGCAGCTGGGTGGTTTTACAACGCTGAGACGAGCCAGGTTGGCCCAGGATGCCCCTCCCTCCCTGTTTGCACCTCAGCATAGGCCAGACAATGCTCTCATGCAGGATTCCTATCAGCTGGCTCCTCAGTACTTTGATATGCACCATTACCAGGCTCACCCATCTCAGCATGTGGCTTGGTCTGGGCTGTCCCAGCATGTGCACAATGCACACTGCCAGCACTTCCAGGGCCATCACACTAGGGTGTGTGGGCACTGCTTCTATACAGACCCTACTACTAGACAGATCATGTTTCATGAGCTCACTACAGAAACAGTTGACAGAGCTCCTAAAAAAACATGATTCCTCAATCTGGTTACTAAAGAAAGCAAACTTGATAAAAATTAAAACACTTACTGTAAAATCATTCATTATTCAAGTGTCCAAGTGATACATATTTGTGAACTTTAGCGAAATAATGACATACTCTCCTAACATAAAAAATTAGATCTCAGATTGAAAAAAAAACTAAAAACAAAACTAAATCCTCTAACAATCTAACCCCCCTAAATTATGTATCACTTAACTAACCCTTTGATTATAATCCAAAAGAATTTTCTTTTTTCCCCCCCCCCACAGTATAGATCTAAGTAGCAGAAATAGACTACCTTTCATCAGGGATTAAAGCATGTTGAAAGAACCATTGATTGACTTTAGAGTATTTGTGTTAAATCCAGCAAGATAAGATCTTGAAGTCCCATTGAGGAAATATGGGGGGAAAAAAGTTGAGGTTTTTTTTAACTAAAAAAAAAGTGCCTCCATCCTCCTGGTAACTCAGACTTGCATACTGAGAATCAGTCTTTCTTGACTATTACTTCTTTGATGCAATGACTCCAGAAGAAGACTGATGTGAGATATATTGTTGAGGTAGAAATGTCAAAATTTATATCAATGTCAATGATTAAGTATATGGGCTGAGGGAGAACAGAATCGAGGATAAAAGGTTACAGTTTAAGGGTGAGACTGAAACCACTCCTTTACTGGATGAGAATACTTCTTGTTTGAATCCATCTGAACTGAATGTGAACTAAACTGTATTACCTGTGTGACCCTAGGTAAGCTACTTAATTAACCTCTCTCAACCTCAGTTCTTCATTTTGTAAAATAGGAATAATAAAAGCACCTACTTACCTTCTAGGGATAAAATGAGATGATATTTTTAAAGTACTTTGCAAATCTAAAGACACTGTAGCTTTACAAAAACAATCTCATTTTATCTTCAAAACAACCCCAGAAGATGGGTGCTATTATTATAATACCCATTTCACAGATGACGAAACTGAGGTTAAGTGACTTGCCCCAAGGTCACACAGCTAGTCAAGTGTTTAAGGTTACATTAGAACTCAGATCTTCCCGACTCCACAGATTATTACATAGATTGTAAACTCCTCGAAGGAAGAAACTGGTTTGCTTTTTCCTGTCTCCGAGTTAACACCTAGTAAGCAACTTAAACAGCTTTGTGGAGAGAGCGCTAGGCCTGGGGTCAAGAAGACCTGAGTTCACATTTGCCTTCAGATATTTAATAGCTGTGTGACCCTGGGAAATTCACAGAAACTTCTGTTTGCCTTAACCTACTGGAGAAGGAAATGGTAAACCAGTCCCGTGATCTTTGCCAAGAATACCCCATGATAGCATGACCCACAGGCTCACGGAGATTGCCAACACGTCTATGCTTGTGGACTGACTGCGCAGCTGTAAACGCAGTCATTTCCTACCCGGGTAGCCGCTAGAAGCCCCTCGGCTTTGGTTTCTGTTCACCCAATGAATGTATCTTTCTCTTTCACTTCTCCCCACCACCCCCGACCCCTCCAATGAGCCACTCCCCTTTGCCTCTTTCCCACCCGACTCCAAGCCAGATGGTCTCTTCCTTTTTCCAAACAGGTTCTGCCCTCGCCTGTCATAATGCGCCGGGTCACGTGGCAGGGGACAGCTAGCTTTGTGACGCGCCGAAACCCCGCCCCCTTTCCCTGTCCCCGCCTTCCGCGCGGAGCCCGTGCAGCCCCTGCTTAAGAGACCCCGCACTGGGGTGCTCAGGCTGAGTAGAGCAGCGGCCGCCATAGTGACTGGCTGGAGTTGTCGCTGCTGAAGGGCTAACCGGCTGAGGAAGGAGACGTCGCCATCGTCGATTTCGGAGCCCGAGGTTTCTGGCGTTCCCGGCCCAGGGAAGCGGAAGAGGAAGAGGAGGAAAGTGGCCGCGGCGGCCGGGGGCCCGCACAGCGACCCTGTACTGGCTCGGGGCTGGGGTGAGGCGAGGCCCCGGGCCTAGTGCGGCCTAGTCCCAGCTTTGTCTGTGAGGAGGCGGCGGCGGTCTCCGCGGCCGAGGGGGAGAAGGAGCCGAAGGCGGCGGCGACCCCGTCAGGGAGGCCTCTCTGCCCCGCTTCCCCTAGGTTTGCGGGGTGCTCGTGTCTCCTCCCAGCGGGACCCCGTGTACGGGGAGGAGGAGGGGGGAAGGGGGCCGGGGCGGGGGCCCGGGCCCGGGAGCTGACGCCGATCAGGAAGAAAGCTGCAGTCGCCAGGAGCCGACCTCGGCCAGGCGGCCGCCCCAGGAGGAGACAGACAGACAGGCAGGCAAACAGGAGGCCTGTGGCCTTGGCGGACTCTGCCCCGTCCTCCCCTCCTCCCGGGGCCTGGGGTCGCCCTCGTTGCCGGAAAGAGACAGAGGGGAGGTGGCGGCGCGATGGACCCCTGATCCCTCTGGGGGGGACTCGAACTGTTACCCTGGACTGCTGCTGATTGCGCCGCCCGCTTGCCTGTCTCCTGCAATCCCTTAGCATGAGCGAGGGGGGCCCCGCTGGGTGACATTGTACGGCTTATACCCGTTGGATCCCTTTCCTCCTTTTCCTCGTCTCCCTCCTCCCCACCCAATCCCTCCCTCCAAATTCCCTTCCCCCATACCCTCCCGCTCCCATCTATCCATGAAGTGATTTGATTATTTTTTGGGGGGGTTCTTGGTTCAGAACCCCACTCGTGGTCGGGGGGGGGGCAATAAGGCCTAAGGTTCCCTCAGTTTCTGAGTGTTTTGTGTGTGTACATATCTCTTAAGTTTATAAATATACATATAATTCAGAGTGTCACGTCTCATCGCTGAGCCTTAGGGAACTTTTGGCACCATGTCCTGTGTGCATTATAAATTTTCCTCCAAACTCAACTATGATACCGTTACCTTTGATGGACTGCACATCTCCCTGTGTGATTTGAAGAAGCAAATCATGGGGAGAGAGAAGCTCAAGGCTGCTGACTGCGATCTACAGATCACCAATGCACAAACGAAAGAAGGTATGAGCCCAGCAGGCACCCTAATAAATGTTTGTTTTCAGTTTGGGAACTTGTAATTTTGCTTTGCAGAGGGTATATGTGTTGTGAAAGTTATTTTTTGTAAGCCATAAACTCTTAGAACAACTTAAAGTAAAAAAAAAAAAAAAAAAAACTAGAAAATGTGAGGTGTTTAATCCAGTCCTAGAGCTCTTCCTCTTCCTTTGCAGATTAACTGAAATAAATGAATGATAGGTTAGTTCTTATCTAGCTATACAACTTGTGGCTTTTTGGATCTGCACTTTTAGGCTTTCTGCTGCCCCTTGGCCATTTGGCTCCTTATTAACACTTGGTTGAAATGGAAAGGGAGGGGAAAAGACCTTAAATCTTGTGAAAACTGCTTCAATGGCAAGTCGTGTTAAGGATTTTTTTTTAAATTACCAATTGCTTCAGTTTGCCCCATGTGTAATAATAATAATAGGGTTTCTCAGTCTTTTTTCTTTTAACTGCCTTTATCTCCTTCCCCATCCCCAAAATAAGTCATATGCTAAAGTCAGGGTTCTTCTTATTAACTGACTTTTAGGAATTTCTTCCATCCATTATACAATGTTGGAATTGGAAATGTTTGGGTTTTCTGTTTTTAGAGTCTTTGATCAGTGGCGATCCTAAGAGGTGCTCAGTTTTATAAAATACTCCTAGTTAGAATTTTGAGTGTTGATTTTGAAATTAATACTCAGGAGACTTTTAGTGATTTTTGAACCTGCTGCGAAGAAGCCAGAAGTTTCCATATTGGCACAGATTAAGGAAAGCTTCCTTTTTGAAAGCTATTAGCTTGAATGGACAATTTGAAATTTTTAAAGTAATAATTAATTTAACTGATAAAGAGTTGTGACAGATTCAAAGGAATTCAAATACTTTTGTTTTAAATCACAGTTGGTGAGGGTTAAGATTTTTTTTTTTAAGGGAGTAATGTTTCCTTTCATACTTAGAGCATTTTAGATTTTGAGTACCTAAAAGTCGTACATCAAAGTCATCTCTTTGGTGGGATTCTCTATAGGTAGAGATGCTCAAAGTAAATTTTTATGTTAATTTTTAAATAGTTATTCTGCGAAATGTTGCCAAATTCGTTCCTTTAAAATATCTCTTTTAGTTGATCTTAATTGTAGGTAGATTCCATTTCTCCAATGCATCTATTGCTATCCTAGAGTTTGTTAGAGTGTAGCACTACTGGCTAGAGATTTGGGGGGTTGTTTGGAGTTGTTTTTTTTAAACTAATGACCAATGACTTTTGTTAAAGAAATACAACATTGTAATATTAAGGTCTGAAGGTTTTAAGTAAAGAAGAATTTTGTCCCTTTGCAAAACAAAGGTACTTTTTATTCTATATTTAGAAGAAATAGTTTTACTTTTTTGCTTGTTTTAACCAAAATTTTTACCATTGTTTTCAATTTACAATATCATTCATCATATTCAACGAGATTTGGAGTATTCAATAGGAAAACGAAAGGAGTTATGCCTTCCATCACTGTACTGATGTAAACAAGTTGCATGGGGATTTATTGTACAATTTTTGTAAAAATATTTGTGATTCCTTCATAAAATTAGAAGTTGCCAATTGTTTATTAAGCTCTTCCTATGTGGCAGGCACTGTGGATATAACTATAATCAAATTAATTTTATTTTGAGTACTAGATACAGATAATTAAAGCTCACAGATCCGAAATCCTTATTCCAGCCATTAGTTTGAACACTCATAAAGAAGCAAATGAGATTATAATTTGAAAGTGGTTTGTAATCTTAAGACTTTTTAAGACTTAAGCCTTTGAGAACTTTGTTTCCCAATTTAGCCTTTAAGTTTCCTTTATGAATTTTACATTTTATAACAAGACTTCTCTAAGTATTTTTTCATTGGGATAAATAATACATTTGAATGAAGAGTGCTTAGATCAATATTCACTGGGTAGGAAGATAAATAGAAGGTATTTGACAAATTCTTACATTGGTGATAGCCTATACTAGTATATAGTTTGCAAATATTCAAAACTTTTGGGTATAGATTTCATCTGTTAATGCCCCCAAATGATTTTAACAGCATGTTAACTTGCCTAAAAGATATTTTAATATAAGAACATTGGCTATTTTTGTGACCCTAATGAATGAGAAATCTGTCATTCAGTTTAATTTTGAGACTGTAATTAGGTTCTAAATATTGGCTTTGTATAAAACCAGTACATTGATAACATCTCACCTCAAGTTGAAGAACTTGAGATGCAGAATTCCATTTTTAACTGGAACAGCCAAAACTGTTTTTAAAACTAAAATGTATAATTTCCAATATAGAGAATACATTAGGATAATCATATGTTCAAAATTCACACCTAGTTTGCTTCAGAGTTAGCACTGGATTACAATATGACCTCCCTAGTTTAGCATATTTGTTATGCTCATAAGAGTTGTGTTTAATTTTAAGTAATATGTTTAATATATTTCTAAGCAGTAATTCACCTAGGCTAGTACTATTGCTAAATATCCTTTGGGAACCCATTTAAATGAGTGGTGATACTTGGGTATTAATAAAGTTTTTCTACAGCACTTTATCTGATTAAGAAAAAGTTGTTCAAACCATTTCCCATGCATTCTTTTTCTTTTCTATCTTGCATGTGTGTATGTAAATTTCAGGCCAAGTTATATTTGAGCCCCATAAATTTGGACTTGGGTAGGTACTGAGTAAAAGTTTCAGTGACAAGATAATGTGAGAATTAACATTGGGCAATGACTGTCAGTCTTTAAATAGATCTTCTAGACTGCATCCTACCTTTTTATGTTTTATTTTAAATTTGCAGTACCATGGTAAGTAAGTACCATGGTCTGTCATTTAGTAAAACCATAGTGTGTCATACATAATATGTATGCAACATTGTATGTAAAATCTACATCTCTGGTTTATGTGGAGACCAAGGAGGAATACCTAAAGTAAAGTTAAACTTTACAGTGGATTTATAAAAGTTTTTTTATATACAGATATTCAAACATTGAGTGCTTTTGAAAGAATAAGAATAATTCAGAGGGCATGAGTTGTCCAGATAATACTGATTAGTCCAATTAATTCAAAAGTTAATTTGGAAAATTAAATTGTAATTTTGCGGGTAAAGTTTTTCTTATTTGGGTTGTTAAAATGAGGCTTCCTTATTTATTTAGCCCCCATCACATATTTGAATTTACTTTCAGTAGATTTTGTTAAAGTTATTTGTGTAAGCAACACCCTAAGATAGCATTGAAACTGGCACACAATTTGAAGCAACTACTCTTGTCCAACAGACTGGATGCCCAGTTAGTATTCATTGTTATTCAGTCACATCTAGCTTTTTGTGATCCCCTTGGACCATGTTGTCCATGGGGTTTTCTTGGCAAAGGTACTAGAATGGATTGCCATTTCCTCATCCATAGATTGAGGCAGACAATTTTTTCCCAGGGTCACACAGCTATTAAGTGTCTGAGATCACATTTGAACTGAGGTCTTAATGACTCCAGGCCAAGCACTCTATCCTCTGAGCCACATAGCTGCCAAATTGGTTTTCAGAAGCATTTTTAAAAAATATTAGTTAGCTTTATAAATAGTTCCTCATAACTTGGATTTTATTAGCTCTTTAAGGGCTGCAAGGTGCTTTCCTCACAACAGTGATGTGAGGTACGTATTTTTATCCACATTTTACAGATAGACTGAGGAGCCTGTTAACCTTTTTTTGAATCAAGGACCCCTTTTCAGAATAACATTTTTAAATGCATAAAACACATTGTATTATAAAGAAAACCAATGCTATTAAAACCCATTCATCGAAAATAATTTTTTAAAAAACAAGTTCACAAAATCATAACAGGTTTGATTTATCAACTTAGTCATATAGCATAGTAAGTCTGACATGGACTTTGTTCAGTTTGTTTTCTACTTCATCTAGGCTACTTTTCCCAACATAAGAGATGGACTAGAATCATGTG
Source organism: Pseudocheirus occidentalis (assembly GCA_028646575.1). Taxonomy (NCBI): domain Eukaryota; kingdom Metazoa; phylum Chordata; class Mammalia; order Diprotodontia; family Pseudocheiridae; genus Pseudocheirus; species Pseudocheirus occidentalis. Next base: position 110,622,690 of record CM053599.1, on the reverse strand, counting down.
GGAAAGGATATCCTGTGAAACAACTTAGTTTCTATTTTAAACTCAAGGGCTAGAGAACCCCTCTCCCCCCTTCCCCCCATCTTGGAGAGATTTCTTCTTAAGGCTTATCTGTTCAGGAAAATAAAAAAACTGTGGTTTGGTTCCTTTTTTCACTGTCAGTAAGTGGGTATGATAAAACCTTCAAAAGAAAATTTTGAGTCAGCCCTACAAATCATATTTTTTAAATGTTTGTTGTTTCTGTTTTCTTAATTATGTTGTTCCCAGTATCAATGTCATGTGTTCAAGGCAGTCTCAGAATTATGGAACCTATCACCCATTGAATGACAGTGTACAGATTAAAATATTGTTTGCCTCAGTTAATGAGAAAGTAACTCTGGAAGGGATATATACCTTTTTGTATATATTGTCTTAAGTATGTTCACAACATTAGAAGCCACCATATTTCTGTAACACAGTTAGAAAAACAAAATGGGACCTTAAAAAGTCACTTATTCCAAACCCCTTATTTTGCAAATTAGAAAATGAAAGTTGAGGCAAACACAAGAGTGATTACTTACATGACCAAGGTAATCCATGTTTCCTGTGGAATAACCTAGAAACCAAACAAAACTATTTTGAGAACCTATGACCAGGGGTGGGGGGGAGGGCAGGGGAAGAGATACGAACAACATATATATTTGGACACATTTGAAAATTTAGTTTTCATTCTATATCTTTACCACCCCTTAGAGAGAAAAAAAAGCTATATGTTCTAAACTCATTAAACTCTCTTAATATTTTTGCCCTGTTAAAGGAAACCTAACTGCTTCAGTCAACTTCTGTTCCTTTCTAGCACTGAAACAAAATTCAAGATAGTTTTGAAGTACAGATTTTCAGATTTTTTTTTAATTGATCCTTCCTTGTTACCAAAATATCAAGTATAAAACCAGTCTCTTTGTTACAAGCACAGAATAGGCATGTAATGTTTAAAGGTTTATATATTTATATATAAAATCAGATCTATGAAATACTAGTAATTCAGACGCACAACTAGATATTTAATTTTGTTGCATGCTTGCATAATCTATTACATAATACTATGCCATTCAGATTTACACTTTGGCTTGGACTTCAATTAGGAGAACAACTAAGCAATACAGGAGGCATGCAGGAAGTTCCTGCTAGATGTGTGGATGCTAAGGTCTATTTTTAAGATTTCTCTGTCCTCCTCAATTCTTCCCTCCCCCCCCCAAAAAAAAACCTTAAATTAGATTTCAGGTTAGGTTTTACAGTAGTTTTTCAAACTACATACAACAGTTTTAAATCATAATGGAATTTAGTAATGTTATGAGACTGAAAAATTCATAGAATATTAGTGTTTAGAAGAATCCTTAAATGTTTAATTCAGTCCTCATTTTAAAAATTAGAAAACCAAGATCCAGTGAAGTTCTTTGCTCAAAATAGTATAGCTAAGTGACAGAGGTGGGACTGGTTTATTTCTCTCGACAGTCATGGGGCAGCTAGGTAGGGCAATGAATTGAGCACTGGCCCTGGAGTCAGGAGTACTGAGTTCAAATGTGGCTTCAGATGCTTAACACAAAAAAACTAACCATGTCACCTTGGGCAAGTTACTTAACCCCAGTTGCCCTCCAAAAAAACCACTAAGTCTGGGTTCCTTATTATAACCATACTGCTCTTCAAGAAAAGGTTTTTTTCCCCCAGGGGCAGCTAAGTGGCACAGTGAATAGAGCACAGGCCCTGGAGTCAGGAGGATCAGAGTACAAGCTGTGTGACCTTGGGCAAGTTATTTAACCCCAATTGCCTTGCCTTCCCCCCTCCCAAAAAAAAAAGTTTTCCCACTCCAGCCAAAAAACATTAGTTACTATGACAGTGATTTTTATAAGCATCTCTATGGCCCCAAACCCTAGGTCTGCCCTTAATAGAATTGGAGGGATGGAGCAAAGATAAGGGGAATTGATTGTGGTGACCAAAGACTATAGAGTTATTGATGAAATAAATGCTGCCTGTTAAATTTCATTTCAGAAATTATTAGCCTGAAATCCCCTATTGAAAGTGCCAAGACTTTATCCAGTTTTGTCATCAATTGTCTTAACTGCCTCAGACTTCTCTCCACAGACTTTAAGGCTTGTGAATAAATAACCAAGTTCCAGGATCTTAGAAGTAAAGTCATGATGTGGCTAGACTTAATTACTTCACCTTCAAGCTTGAGACTCAGTGATTTATTTCTATCCAAAATTTATTGCAAAAATTTAGTCTTACTTCCCCTAAACATTCTTAAATTTCTGTTTAAAGCATTGAGCAAGACATTGTTATTTAAATAGCACTAATACTTAATAATTATGGAAGTGTGGTGTGCCTTCTCAAATAGAACTATTTGTAGCAACTAATGGTAAAAACAAATTTGTGTCCTTTATTCACTGTCTTAAACTCCTAAATAGGACTACATAATGGAATTTTAAATGATTCTAAGTAAACCTTATAACATTTAAGTCAGCTTGTTTTTTTTAATCAGTAGAACATAATTATGTTCCCTGAGGACAGTGACTTTCATTTTTATCTTTGTGCCCCTTAACTTCTGGCACAGAGCTTTTTGCATAAAGTAGGCATTCAAAAATATTAGTTGAATTAGTTGATTAGGGAGTTAAGGGGAACTATGTAATTGATATCTTGAAATTTGGTTTTTAAAATTGCTTTATATACCTTCTTCATCAGATCTTTAAATATTATAGCTAGCTGTTAGTAGCCAAAATGAGTGTTTTGAGTCGATTTCCTTCATTTCCTTTGTTCATCTAGTAGGACAAATAAGACATAAGATAACCAAACAGGCATTGAAAAAGGCACATAATTTAGATGTTTAGAGAGCTAGTATCCAACTTTTAGATTTTAAAATCTATATATTAGCATAATTGAATAGCAGCTTAATTTTTTAAACCAGAAAAATAAAAATATTTCAAGGTTCAAGCATATCAAAGTTGTAGAGGACATATAGTAGTTTATGGAAAGTAGATAGGTATGGTTTTCTTTTTGTAAGTTATGTATTTCAGAAACCCCAGTTTGTACAATGTTAATAATCTGGGATTAGAAATTGAGAGGACACATTACCTCACTCAGACACAGATCTTCACTATCACATATGTGGAGCTGCCAGTCAGGAAACAAAAGCTGGCAATTTCCCATGATGTAGGAGTCTCTATTTAGCATATACAGCATGAATATAGACAGAGATATATACAAACATATTTACATGAAACACTTGAATAGACCTTGGCATATAAGGTAGTTAAAATTCAAAAGAACTTGGTTGTGACTCAGATAAGTAAATCATCAATTCCCTAAATTCATGTTTCACTAAAGTCAACTGACATAAACTAAACCAATTTAGTATTTTAATTTTGAAGATTTAAGAGGTAGGAAAAAAGTAGGTCTCCTCACCAGGCTGGAATTAGAATGGCTACCAGTAGATCACAGGTTGATTTCCCCCTACAGATGAGCATAAATGCTTTGACAACTCTTCCCCTCAGAGCCTCACCTGGCCCCATGCATGTAGGTTTAATTTAGCCTTACTTCACCCGAGAACTCACAAGCTGTGGTGATCCCACCAGTTTAAGCCATCCTAGTAGTAAGGAACTAAAAGTGTATATCACCATACCTGGCCTTGAGATATCTTAAGACTTTAAAGCATTATTTTAGAATAATTTATATTGTTCATCTATAGTAGGTAAATCAGATTTTAAAATCTTTGAATAATAAGAATGCTTTTTTTTTTTTTTGGCTGAATGGGTCATGATATATTAAAATCAAAAAATGGAGTTTTTTTTTAAAGTTCCTGTTTTATTTTCAGAATATACAGATGACAATGCCCTGATTCCCAAGAATTCATCAGTTATCGTAAGAAGAATTCCTATTGGAGGTGTTAAGTCTACGAGCAAGACATATGTTATGTAAGTAGTTATCAAATCTTGTGTATTTACATATAGGCTATTTTGGTGGTGGTATGGGGTTGAGAAGAGCATACCATAAGTTAAATTCATGTTGTAGGTTGCTTTTCTTTCTGACTGTCCCGTTACTAAACAGATCATAGATTAGTACCAATTTCTTCTGGTTTTTCCCCACTTACTAAACAGATTGCCTTTTTTTGTCCTAATTAGTATTTAATAACTATAGGAAATGTTGTTCAAACCCTATAAAGGGTTACTGGTTTATAGTTTAAGTAGGATTTTTTTTTCCCTGCTTTAATTAAAATTATTTTTTCCTCACCCACATCCATTTTACTCTGTGTTCTGATGTTCCTACTAACTCCTTTTCCCCTCCCTATTGATTCGTAACTGTCTTTGGCATAAGAGACTCATTGAAATCATAAGCCCTATGTATTATAACTTCAAGTTTTCTGCTTTCACAGTTAAAAAGTAGAATTTTACTTGTAATATGGAAAAGTTCAAGAGATTTATGCTGGTAATTATTGTATCAGCATCAAGAGTATTTAAGCAGTATAATTTGCTAACAGTCCCAAGCATTTGTTTCATTCCTTACTCCCCATACCAGTAAGGGCTGTGGTTAGATGGAGTAAAAAATGAGAACCAAATAGTTTAGAATTTAGAAAATTCTGAAGAGAGAGCAGAATAGGCTTTAGGTAATTTAGTGCTATTTGCATAATTGAAAGCAGAATGAATAATGACCTAGAAAGGAGTCATAAGTACATGAGTGCCAGAAAGGGGTTTCTACTTTGAAAGGGAAATTGGTCTGGTTTGGTTTGGTTTGGTTTGGTTTGGTTTGGTTTGGTTTTAAACTGTTGACCAAAATGTTTTGGTGAGATAAACTCAGTCAAACTTGATCGTTTTGGAAATAAGACACAAGAGTAAGGCAAAGCAAATAAAATTATTTTTGGAGCTTTAATACATAGCTAATAGTGTTTCTTAGAAACTACTCTTTAAAGATTAGTTCCAGATCTTTCACATTTAGACATCATTTTAGTATAAAAGACATGACACTCTTATATTTATAGCAACCAAACAAGTCACAGTCCAAAAGTGTTTAGGACCTAGTGTTGTATATAACCTACTGCCTATTAATAAGCCAATACATAGCTGGTGACCTAAAGCTTACCAAGTACCTCATAGACATTATTTATTTTGATTCTTCTTGGTGGCAAAACTCGGCATTTTTGAGAGATTGCAAGTAGAACACTAATTATTGTACTGTACTATATAGTATAAATTACCTTCAGGATTTATTGTTTGATATTTTTTTCTCTTCCCCCAGAGTAGTGAACATTGTTTCTGAGTAAATAATGCAATCTACACCAACCCTTAGGGAAATTTTTTAAAGGAGGTGCATAGCAAATGAGCACATGCCTTTAACACTAAAACTTGCATGTTGGTTCACTAAATGTAACATGCAAGACAATTTTTATGGAACATAAGATTTCATTTGTAGTAAAAATTCTAACATCTGTAAAAATGCTTCTGAATTTTTTTGTTAAGCAAATATTGGAAAATGAAAACTTTCTTTTGTCACAGGACTTCAAAATCGCGCACAATCCTAGAAACTCCTTTCAGGTGATATTCTAACCCTACTTTATAGTCAACATAACTTAGATTTTTAAAAATAAGACTGAACATGTAAAGTTTATGTTTGGCATACCCCCTGGTGTGTGGGCTTCTTTAAAGGAATTTCTGCTTGGGCTTATGCATACTCTTGATCTCTCTTCAAGTGTTCTCTCCAGTTCTCATTAAAGTGCATATTACTCATTCTTTTTAACTGAAATACTTTGTCCAACTGTGTATACTCTCATTCTAGATTAGAATTTTAGTTTAATTTGTTTTAACCTTTCATTAATCCTTTGTCACTGTTTTGGGAAATTAAACAGGAAAGCAAGTATGGGCCTGAATGCTTGTTGCCGATTTAAGAATTTGTGTAGCATAGCAGTTCCTCAGGGACCCAAAACCTAAATCTTTGCTAAAGTTGTTACCTGCTTTTAAAAAAAAATGAATCAAGATTTATTTAGGAAAAATTAAACAAAAACCTTGTATTCTTCAGTGTATGAAAGTGTCAAACAGAGGCTTCCTTATAGCAAATTATTAATATAGCATTTAAAATAGTACTAGAATTATAGCCTTCTAGTTATAATACTTTTTTTTTTTAAAGCAAGGTACAACTTGCTTCCAGAGCAAGACTTTTTTTCCTTTACATTTAATTCATACCTTAATTTCACAAAGGTTGAAGGCATTTAGTCAAATTAGATTGTACATTTGTAACTACAAAGATTACTAGATGGTTTTGTTAATCATAGCATCGGAGAATTGTATTTTTGCATATGTACAATGTTTAGATATATATTAAGACTTTTATCAGCACAGATGTTCATGAAATACTTAACACTGAAAAAAATCCATTGGGTATTCTAACAGGGCTTGTTTTGTTTTTTAGAAGTCGAACTGAACCAGTGAGTGGAACCTCAAAAGCAGTATGTAAAAACACAATCTCACACTTTTTCTACACATTGCATTTAACTTTAAAACATTTAATGTAGCAGTGAAATGTGAATCCGTTTTAGAACTTTTCATTTTTCCCACTGCAGTACATCTTGTAAATACAATGTATTTGCTTAGAGTTTAGTTGAATATTATATTTATACCATAACTTGCACATCTCTATTGTAGAAACTGATAACTTGTGCCAGGAAAAGCACTGTATTTCATATTGAATATGATAGATTTACTTCCTGTATGACTCTGTGTTGTACAGATAATGTATGATCCTTTTTAGATCATGTAGGTTTAAGGTTTGCACTTATGAACATGATGCCATGTTCTACATCTGTCTGTCTATAGTTAGTATTTTGTATGTATGTATAGGCTGTTGTGTGCTTCTTGTTTTTTGCAATAAAAAATGTTTGGAGTGTATACCTTGCCATTTTCACGTTGTATCACTTAGTTTTTGTTAGATTTTTTTTTCCTGCCTGCCAAATGGCTTGAAAAATGCGATAAAAACTTCTGCGAAGTTTTATATTGTTAAAAGTTTGATGTTTCTTCCAAACCTAGAATTTAAACATTCATGCAAAGAGCTCTCCAGGAGAATTTGATGCAGTTAAATTATTCATCTTCTGCATTTGGAAATATGAGCTCTTTTTCTTTGTCTAAAACTGTGCTTTGAAATAAACCTTGAAATTGTGCCCCTAGTACAGAGGTCTTAAAATGGTGAATGGTTTTTCTGGGTATGCAAAGTAGTTTTCTGAAGTTTTAATTATTTCGATCTCCCACTAAAGTAAGCAAATAGACTTAAATATTCAGATTTCAAAAATCATTCACTCTTTTTGATGGGGGGATAGGGGAAGTTGGAGGTATTAAGACATTAAGGTGCTACATAACTGTAGATGGGATGGATCCCCAGCTGTAGTAATTTTGTCAGCAGTGGTTTTTCTTAACCTGGTTAATGTTTTTTTAGGTCAACTATATCACAGGTTAAACTTTACTACTTAGTATACCACCAGTTTGACAACAGCTTGGGTAAAAAAGGCAGCAGTGTTGTTTTAGTTGTAAAAAGTCACTTGATCTGATTCAAACAAAACACAAGGCTGTAGCAGTTGGTTCTCTAGATATTCTATTTCTCATACTCATTGTACAGAATCGAGGTTCCTTGCTCTTTTATTTATCCATTTTAAGGACTACTGATCTTCATCTAGAATGGTGTATGAGTCATTACACTAACCTTTATCATTATATTCTCAAACATATTTTAACTTAAAGGTTTATGAGCTTTGGGCTTGTATTCTGCAAAGAATATAGCCTTTAGTTCTCATGGAACTAAACATACTTATTCTAAGCTCACAATTCCTATATTCAGGGTTTTTTACCTTTTTTTTTTCCTTTTTTTGGTTTTTATTTTGAAGCTTAAATCTGTAAAATTGTCCAGATTTCTGTTTTTGCTGGTGATTGGTTTAAAATTGATTTTTAATGCATCAGTGTGTATCCAAATGCTAGCACAAATTAGCCTAACTCTCCCAATGACTGTAGTAGATAATGTAATGCATTTGTATGAACCACATTTACAGTAAATGAACTAATTCAGATGAAACTTTTATTTCTTGAAAACAGAATTCTTTTCCTTTTTTTGTTTAATAGCATGTGTATAAACACAAAATCACATGTTCATAAATAAAGTTAACATTCTTTTAGCCTCGTGTGTTCCCTGGCATGTCTGTATTACACTTTTAAATAGTAGTTTGTTGAGCAGTTTTTTAGGTTTTCATTTGTTTTATGAAAAGAAGCATTCTTTAAGGAATAGTCATTTTAACAGTAGGTAAAAGTGACCTGAAATGAAGTCATTAGTTAACTTTTTATCCCCAAAGTATACTTGGGGTATACTTTCTGACATTAAAGCTTAACTAGTTTGGACCATAGGTAGGGAGAGTATATAAGTATGTATTTATTGGGCATAACTATTAAAAGTTACTGCCTAACTTTATAAGACTAAGAATTACATGGATGGAAGTCATACACAAAATTTAAGGCATAAGCACCATAAACTGGATTCATCTATCTGGTTGGTGAGAACGAGTATATCATCTTTTTGCTTTAAACCAGTTCTCTATTTAAGAGAGAATTTTCTAGATTGCCTTTATTTCGTTTAGTCATCCTTCCATGTTAATTATAGGAAAACTAGCTGTCTACATGCTTATATTAAACAGTGAGAAGTGAGTTTTATAGTACTTGAAAATTGAGAACAAACTTCTCTTGGTGTGTATACTCTCTGATTTAAACCATTGTTCACAGAATCAAGACCATTGACTAGGTGCAAAAAGGTTGGGTTCTTTTCATTTCAGCAGAAATTTACATATAAAGCAAGAATGAGTCTATAACATGAATCATTGTCACTTTTGGGGGGACTTTAAGCCGTAGTATTCATTAACTTTAGTTACTTGGTTGTTTTATTACCGAATACTTGTGAATCCCTTTTTTTTTTTTTAAACACTTTGCCATTTTCCACTCTTAATGCCTTTAAAGTATGTGGAAAACTAAGAAACTAAAGCTCCAAGAACTTAATTTATGATAAATTTGGCTTTTGTGGATTACAGTCTACTTAGGTGTCACAACACCTTCATCAAAATAAATCACTGCTAAATAATTTGGGCTCTTTTCATATAAACCAGACCCTATCTAATTCATTCAAAAGACAGTTTGATATGCATAGTATTGTTTAGTGGGAGGCTAAAATGGAAGCTAGAATGAAGGTGTGAGATATGGTATAAAAGGGAGAAGATAGCCATATCTTCAGATGTATTGGGGTAGGAAGGAAATACACTAAGGAATTAATTCTTAAAATTAGTAGTCATTCATTTTATTTACAACCTCTGGAGGTAAGAAAATTATTATTCCTTACAACCCTCCTCCCTCCCAAGGAAATCAGGTTAGTATCCACAAAATTTGTATTGCTAACTTAGGTGAAATCAGAGACAACATGAACCAATTTTTTTTAACTTCATTTTTTTTTCTTTTTCATTAGAAATGGAACATAGATGGTGGCTAACGATGTTCCATGCTTTAAATTTCCTCCAAAACTGATGTCAGATTCAAAAGTATTTAGATGTTGATCACTTTAAATATTGAGGTGGAATAGGTCCAAACTTAGTATTTTGAAAAAATATATAAGCAAGACATTTAATATGGAACTATTTCCTCCTATTTCATCATTGGAATATTTGCTTTAGGCAGATAACTTACATAGTGGGGGGGGGGGGGTTGATATCTTAGTCTGTGTGGCTGAAATTCCATTACCTTATATAACATTTTACACATAAGTAGGTCATTATACACTCTTATAATATAGTAAGCTACTATCAAAGTTAAACTTTAGCATATATCATCAAGATGTTTCCTTCTGCCTGGTACTAAAAATCTCATTTTAGGTGGTTGAATATTGAAGGTTCTTTTTGAAAAATTGAAATACATTAGGGTAAAGAACCCTTATTTCCTAGCTATTGTCCACCTTAATTCCATTGGGCCAGTATGGTGGCTTTCTTAGAGACAGGGTGAAAATCTTACTGACTGCCTTTCCTCCAAGGGTGAAAATGAAAAGGTTTTCCATGCCTCATACTGACTATTTTCCTCACCTCTACAAGATACCTTATTTTTCCTCTCTCCCTCACGCTCCACATTTTATTTGGAATCTTTGCCCTAACATAGCTTTGCTTTTTTTTCCCCTTATTTTTTTTTTCTTTTTAAAACAAGAAGCTATTGTTAGACTTTTCATGAGAATAGGCACATGTATTCACAATAACAGTGACATTTAGATGAGAGCAATCTTGAAATATTAAAAACAATTCTCTGGTTTTTAGACTACCTTTTATTTTTAAAACTGTCAGTTTTGGCAGTGGGAAAGTATGCACTTGCAGTGTGCAATCAATCATGAACTTCATCAATTAAAGACAGATTGAAAGGTGGAATTTTTCTAGTACTTTTTATTATAAGCTTTCTATTTGATATTCTTTCCTATCCCCAACCTCTTTACTGTAACTGAAACCCTCATGTTATCTTGTGTATGATATATATCTACATAGATATATAGACACATTTATGAGAGGGATAAAATAGAATCAATTACACTTTAACTTCACATGGAATATAATAGAAAACTTTAAGGAAATGCCCAGTACTTGATTTTAAACAACATTAGGGACTTGATTATCACTTTCAGATGTTTTCAGTGTGGAACTTGAATGTGTGTTTAATTTTTTATGAACAGATTGATGACTCTTCTGCATCTATTTCTCTGGCCCAGCTTACAAAGGTATATATAATATATATATTCTTGAACCACTTGTATTTTCTTATGAATAATTTTGTATTTGGTGCAGATTTTTCGAAGGGGGAGGAATTCTTAATTTTATTTGGAAAAAAAAATGTACGTTTATTTTTTACTATCCTGTAAAGAGTAGTTCCAATTTTGGGAAGATAGGGGAGTACCTTATCAGCCTCAACATAATGTTGGAGTATTGCTCATCTTCAAGACAGAAAGAAGAAGCACATGAAGCTACATTTAGCAGTTTTTTCCTCATGCATTTTTGCTTAATTTTACATTGGAAACTAACAAAGTTCTGGAGGAATTTCCTGTTTGGCTGTATATTATGTGGACTTATTTAAACAGCCAAAATAGAAGCTTTTCCTTAATACATGGACAATCACATGATTATTTCTTGGATTTCTGAATTGACCTGATGGCCAATATTTTGAATGTTTCAGCTGCTTGGTTTCTTTGTTTTGGGGTTGTTGTTTTTTTAATTATAGACTTGTAGTCTGTCTGCAGTAGACAAGTTAAACAACCTAATTTGTTTGAACACAGACTATGTAAATTGTGTAAGTGTATATAACTGTTTATAGGAATATACCAATGTATATGTTTGGCATATGGGCAAAATGTCACATCTTGGAACTGTTGTATATGCCATGTTTTGCTATAAGGTTGCTTGCATATATATTCTGCTCAATAATGTGTACCTTTTGTTTGGGAAAGCACTAGTGACTTAACTACACTGGACAAATAGAGTTTTATCAACTTTTCAATAAGTAAAACTCATTTCAGAGTAGACAGGTGTTCTTTGAAGGTAAAGTTAGGGGTTTTCCAGTTTATAGCTTCTCCCCCTTCCCTTCCTTTCTTTCCTTTTACCCATCCATTCCCCCTTCCCCCCCATCAAGAATTTTGACAATTTTATGCTTTTGGCAAACCAAACTTAACATGAAAGTAAGCTGAAAAGATGAATTTTCCATTAGTGCTGTCCCTATCCTGTCCTTGGTTTTGTTTTAGCTTGTGTCCATTTTTTTTCCAAAAAATGTGAAAACTGTCCTAATAGTGAACATCTTTTAAGTTATTGTTTTTGAAGAATAAATATTTGGATAACCTCATAACATAAAGCAGGTTAAAACTGTTACTTACTTTCACCTCTTAATGCAATGTGGTTTAGCATAGAGGCAATGTCTTTAACAGTTTACTGTTTTATTCTTATGTATTATAAATGCCATATTTGAGTTTTGGTTTATTCCTACTAATGTTTTGGGGGGGGGGGAGTTGGGGAGGATTTTTGTTTGTTTTTTTTTTTTCACTTTTACTTTTTTTTATTGTTTGTAAACTAATGTTTGGGTTCAAACAAATTAGTTGTTAAACATCTGTGATCAAATATTCTGTAAATGTTACTGTCATTCTAAGCTATGTTAATGTTAAGAAAGTATTGTATATGAAATTGACAATAAAACATTGAAACTGGTTGCTTGTTTTGTGAATGAATGTAAAAAGGTAAAACCCAGTGAATGGCTGATCTGAATGCTAGTAAATGATGGAAGATTCAAGTGATTAGGAGTCACTCCCTTAGACCCTGCTTGTATCTGGACTAGTGTATAATGAATTATTAACATGGTAAATCTTCTAAATTAACATCTTTAATATTTGAAAGGTAGCTTGACATAAGTTTTAGACTTAAATTAAAATTGTGAATAATCACCTATCATAACTTGTAGCCATATAAAATCAAAATCTGAATATTGATTTCTAGTTCCTTTTATAACATACTCAGATTTCTATACTGAAGCTATAATCTAATTAATTATAGTCATAATATGGAATTTGAGACTTCATCTAAGGATAAGAACATCCAAAAGAGTGGGGTTTTTTTTTCCTTCCTGCAGCTAACATGAGTCAAAGTTTAGAGAAGATACACAAGTCTTTTTGTAAAGTACAAACAGGGCCTAAGGTTTTGAGTGCCCCCAAGAAATATTTCGCGAGTGAACAGACACCCAAACATCATGTAATGGCTTAAGGAACTCCCCAGAGCATCTTCAGGAGTATATATATATGAGTAATTTTTTTTTTAATGCAACTTTAGTTAGATGCTGCTCTTTACAGGATTGGATGAGTGGTGTTGTCTTTGGCTGTGTGGACTTAAATGCGTTTCTAATGTGTGTGTCAAATAATTACCTGTTAAACAGACTGCCAATCTGGCTGAAGCCAATGCTTCTGAAGAAGATAAAATTAAAGCAATGATGTCACAGTCTGGCCACGAATATGATCCAATCAAGTAAGTTCTTAAGTTGATCCTTTGCAATAGTAAAATGGGTGGGAATTTTCTTTGTATTTAAAGGGGTCGTAAATGTAGTCGACCTTGTATATACGTGTGTGTATGTGTGTGTGTGAACATATATCTGTGTATCTATATATCTTATTTTTTTTAATTTTCAGTTATATGAAGAAACCTCTGGGTCCACCTCCACCATCTTATACCTGTTTCCGGTGTGGTAAACCTGGTCATTACATAAAGAATTGCCCAACAAATGGGGTAAGTCCTGTGAATCATACAAATATGTATTTTATAAGCATACAATCTTTTACAAATCCAAAAATGTTACTGTAATATGAAAACTAATTACTATTTGACTAATAGAGTGAAATAGTTGCCAATGTGGGGTAATTAACAGCTAATGAGAATTTCAGTCTTTTAAGTTCAGCTTCAAATACTGTTATTTCAAATTACTTTCTTTAAAAAATTCTTCATTGCCTAATGTTAGAAGAATTTTTAACAGCCAAGGCAAATATGTTAAAAACAATATAATCACTAATAAGAAAAAAGGTCTATGAATATCTCTTATCTGAATTTAGAGATCATAGACTTAAAGTTGGGGCAGACCTAAGTTCATCCAGTGTAATCTCTTCCATTTACAAATGAGAAAAAGCCCAGAGAAGAGAAATTACTTTATCAGGGTCACCTAGGTAGTAGTTAAGTGGCAGACCTGGAGTTCAAAACCACCCTACTTAATTAATGAACATTAATTTTTTTTCATTGAGGAAACTTCCTTGGAACTGGATGTAACCAAATATGAGTGCAGTAAAGTTAGCTTTTAATGCAATTCAAGCTGCATTTTTTTGTGTATTTTCTCTAGTGGGGGGAGGGGGGGAGAATCATTAAATGGTTAAAATTTTTAAATTCAAGGTGTAGTTTTCATTAATTTTTTTCATAGCCTCCTAACTCAGGCCGTTTTTTTTTTTCAAAATGTTTACGTTTAAAGCCAGAAAACTTAAGACAATTTAAAGAATTACAAAGCTGATGTTTTTTTCTTTTTTATGATATTAACAGAGTTGTGAATGATATAATATTTTACTCTTATTAGACTCCCTAATTTTCTAGCTGGGGAAAGTGTGAGGGTCAGTAAGATTAAGTGACTTGTTCAGGGTCACAGGCTAGCTAGACAGAGTCCAAGCTGAGCCTACAATCCAGGTCTTCAGTTTCTTGATAAGAGTATTCTTTCTGTTGTACCCTGCTACCTCTTCACAGAGAACATTCCTTAGTGTTTTAACTCTGATGCGACTTTCGCACATCCCCCAAATCCGAATAATTGAAAATGCTAAACTTCTTCCTTTGCCTCAGTCTTACTTACTTGGCATATGGTTAGCTGAAAGTGATCCATCAGTGTATAGTGAGAAGGCAGTAACGTTGTTCAAGGCCTTTTCAGTTGCATCTGACTCTTTCTGTCTCTATTTGGGGTTTTCTTTGCAAAGATACTGGAGTGGTTTGCAATTTCCTTCTCCAGCTCATTTTATAGCTGAGGAAACTGAGGCAAACAGTTAAGTGACTTACCCAGGGTCACACAGGACATGTCTAAGGCCAGATTTGAATTCAGGAAGATGAATCTTCCTGACTATAGACCCAGCACTCTATCCATTGCACCACCCAGTAAGGTCAGTGATAGCAGATTGCTTTCCATTCATATTAGGAAACAAACATACATTTTAAAATGGGGTGCAATTGTATATTTTTCATCATTTCAAATTTTACCTTTTTAAAGAATAATTTACATGTGAGCTATAATTGAAATAAATAGAAGGTTGTTTATCAGACATTTTTATCTTTCAAAGGTTTGCCAAGGAGTCAAGTTACATAGAAAAAACATGAATGGTAAAATTCAGTAACAGTCCCATGCCCACAAATTCTTAGTTTTGTACTATTTTCATACTTTATCTGATAAAAATAGCTGGCTTTTAGATAGCACTCTCGTATTTTCAAAAGGCTTTAAGTCCCACACTCTCTTCACTATTGTCGTATTGCCCCTACTAAGTAACATCTGACTACAGTTCTTCCTACTCACCTGTGGGTTTTTTCGTTAAAGTCCAATGTTTTCCTTACTATTTCCTAGTAACATGAGGATCTTAAGATAAAATAGTGCTAAAATTTAATTTCACAGATGAAGAAACTGAGACCCAGAAAGGTTAAATGACCTTCTTAAGTTCACACACATATCAACAGCACCAGGATCTAATCTGTGAAATTAAGAACTAGGACAAGATGGCCTCTACCATTCAGAAAAATCTTACTTTCAGAGGCAATGTGTGTACTCTGAAGTCAATTTATATTTGTGTGTGTGTGTTTTGTTTTCAAGTAAGACTATATGAAGACCAGTAAAGAAACCTTTTAACTTAAAAGAGAGGATATTTTAGTCTGTATTTTAGCCTGATATTTTAGCACTATTTTATTTCTAACTTGGGAGGGGATATGGACCTTTAACATTTTAAAATTGAAAATATTTTTCTCTAGGTATAGGATCTTTTTTATAGTTTCATTCTGAGAGTTGCATGAAAAGACTTGAATTTGACTTTTGACTTTTAATTAGCTGTGTGAGTTTGGGTAAATTATTTAATCTCATTAAGTGTAAGTGATGATTTATACTTCCTACATTTAAAGTGTTCTGTAAACCATAAAGCATTTTATAAATGTTGAGTGATCATCATTAGTAAAAATAAAGTTTGATTGTTTAAGTATTTTGTATTGTTCTAACAGGTGAAAACATTTTTTTTTTCTGACTAGGATAAAAACTTTGAATCAGTTCCCAGGATTAAAAAGAGTACTGGAATTCCTAGGAGTTTTATGATGGAGGTGAAAGATCCTAACATGAAAGGTGCCATGCTTACCAACACTGGAAAATATGCAATCCCAACTATAGATGCGTAAGTACTCAGGTTAGAGGTGGGGCAAAAATGTGACCTGTGGAGACTATAGGTCCCAGGGTGCAATGCTGTTGTTTTGTTGCTTGTGAGTTGGCTATTTAGACCCCTTAGGGAACATTGTATGCCAAGACCTCTGGTCTCCACAAGTTGCATTTCTATATTAAGGATGAGAGGCTGCAGTCTGCTCCATTTTAAGCAAATTTTAAGTGGGTTTTGGGATTTTGTAAAATTGTCCATGTGGGTGCCCCTTCCCTTGTAGTCTTCTAATTTTTCTTTTCCTGGCATTCCCTGCCTTCTTCCTCATTCACATACATACTTGCACATGTTCCCCTAGATTTATTTTTGTTTTGGCAGTTTATTTTGAGAGTGAGGGAATTTACAAATCATCACGAAATCTGAGATAATTATTTTAGTTCTAATGAGTTTGGAACAAAGTTTTGTATTAGGGGTTAGAAGATAAATGTGCTGAGTACTACATACAGCAAAAATGTGAAGATTTCATGTTAAAGGTTTAAGTATATTGTAAGTTTAAAAATCTTAGCTTTAGGAATGTTAAGTATTAGGTGAAATTGGTTCTGTTGTTAAAAATTTATTCATGATTACTCATGTTTTAGTGACATGTACTCTTAAGATAAAGGGAGAACAGTTAGTGTCAAGGGCCATAAAATTAGTTTTATCATCTGGTAAACTCAATATTTTCTCCATTGGTTAGCAAGTTATTACTTTCTTTATTCCATTTGGCATCTGAATTGTCACACATAAAAGATGAATTCGATTTATTCTGCTTTACACTGAAAGGCAGATTGGGAGTGGGAGGCAAACTTGGGTTAGATATAAAGAAACGTTACCCAGCATGTAGAGCTTGGCCAAATGAACTTCTTTGATAGTTAATCAAATTCCCTATCTTTGGAGATATTGAAGCAGAGGTTGGATGACCCTTGTCACGAGGATGTTGAAGAGGGAATTTAAGGGTCAGGTTGATTTTAACCTTAATGCTTTATAAGGTGTCTCTTAAAACTCTGAAAGGCTGTATGAAAATATATATTATATGAGAAATATAGAATGTGGATAACCCTTGTTCTCCAGATACCTTTTTTCTTATATAGTGTTAATAGGCAGAAATGAAACACTTCTTAATATTACATTCAGCAGTTACTTGTTCAGTGAGTAAGCCAGTAAGAGATGTTGAAAATGATGTGTACGTTTAGAGTGGAATGAAAAAAAGCCCAAAATAGTAAAGAAAATATTGAAAATACAATTGTTTTGTTTTAGTTCACAGATAAGAATTAGATTATGTAGTTTTAAATGAAGTTTTTTTTTCTCAAATTCACCCCCTCCCTTCCCACTTGTACCCTGCTCACTTACCCATACCATCCACTTTATATCAATCACTGTCCTGTGTTTTTGTGGTTTCATATCAAAGCAGCTTAAGCATATACTGTCTCTACTTCAAAGACATTATATAGAAATTTCCAAACAAATTTAAGCTGAAATTGTTATTTCAGCCCAGACACTATATATTTTAAGAGCAGACCTATTCAGTTATATTTTACTTAAATGGGTTAAAAGAATATAAGTTGTGGTGGAAAAATTAACATTGCCTGTGAACCCCAACTAATAATTAACCTCTGCTTTTGAAACCCCTCTTGAATGCTGAAATACAAAACCCCTTTGTGCCAAACACACAACAGATATATTGGGGAGAGATGGGAGACCAAAATATTTTTAAATGAAACCTTCACCCTCTCCACTAACACCGCTGGTAAGCAACTCAGACTCTTCTGTTTCTTTCTTTTTTCTATCCTCTCCTCCTCTTCTCTTCTTTTTTTTTCTTTTTTTTTTCTCTCTCTTGGGCAGTGGGAGACTCCTCTTTCACAAATTGGGAACAATGGGGCATAAGCAAATTGATACTTATTTCTGGAATCGTGGTGATGTCTATGGAGCAGCTGCAACACAAATAACACACCTAAGGTACCCTACTACCAATACGTACAGCTCAGATTATTTCATTTTCCGCATTGAGAGCTACACACTGTTCCTTAAATGAAATGGAAAGGCATTTCTTTAAAAACTTAAGGCCTGACATTCCTGTTCTACAAATTTGCTAGATTTGTACAAGGGAAAAGAAGGGTGGTTGCAGGGGAGGGAATAGCAATGTTTGGAATTTAATGGCTTTTTGGTAATCATTTAAAATTTACCAGAAGGGTTTCCATTTCTGTAGCACATTTAAATATAATACATTTCTACTAAACACATTGTACACCCAGATGAGACTGTCAAGGAATGTCTGGTGGAGTGTCATTTCATCTCTTTGTAGCACATGTTCAAAATCCCAATCATTTAATCAATTATAAAGCAATAATATTCCATGATGCTGACTATGAATAGATGAATACATTCTTTCAACACTGATCATAATATAGACCTGTCTTGAAATCTGCTGCTGCTTACTATGAATAGATATGCATGGTGATGATATAAATATTTCCCTTAAAACTGTCTTGTGTATTGTTATAAATACTAATTGTAGATTTTCATTTTATTTGTGTTAACAAAGACTGGTATTGGTAACATGGTAAAGGCTATAGAAAAAAATTAAAGAAAATTAATAAAAAATTAGGAAGGCAGTATGATAGATTGGACTATATTTCCAGAGAGTTTTAATCCATATTTTATCACTGACAGACTTTATGAACTTGAATATAGTTTAATGTCTTTGGACTTCAATTTCCTCATTTGTGAAAATTTCTAGAGGCTCTCTAAAGTTACTGTCGTCATTCCCCATTCCCCCCCCCCCAAAAAAAATTTATGATTTTGATTCACCTAGCTTTAATCACTGCCCCAGAATACTTTTGCATAGTTTATAAAGAGCTACTTAAAGAAATTTCTTCCCTGATCATTTTGAACATATGGTATTTGTCTAACTTCTCTTCTGTTGAATGACTGAAGTGTGGCTATAATTCATTGCTTGGTATTACATTTGCTCTCCATTATGTAATGGAATATGTGGCATGATTTAGGTAATGCTATTCCTTATTGACAAAAGTCTTTTTAAAGGTCTAAATTCTTTTATTTCAGAGAGGCATATGCCATAGGGAAGAAAGAAAAACCACCTTTCCTACCAGAGGAACCATCCTCTTCATCAGAAGAGGATGACCCTATCCCAGATGAATTGTTATGTCTAATCTGCAAAGATATAATGACTGATGCAGTTGTCATACCTTGCTGTGGAAACAGTTATTGTGATGAATGTAAGTTCAGTTAAACCCAGAAGTGGTATATATTTCAAAATATTCTTATTGGGATGTGCCCATGCCATTTTGTGTTTCCCACATGTTGCAACTGAGTATGTTAATAAAAATGAGGAAATGGGAAATACTGTATTTTATCACAGGTAAGAAATTAAGTGTTGAGTGAATAAGCATTCAGCAAAGTAAAATCTATTTTCGTGAGTATTAACTACATTTGTTTGGACTTCTATTTTCTCTGAAGTTTTCTTTGTATATCTTTACAGTGGCGATAGAACAGTTATTAATATTACTGTTTTGCCTAAAAAATGAATGTAACATTTGTATGACTTAATTTAACAAAAGGTGGGGATTCTGGTTTGTAAGAATAACTTGCCATATTCATAGATCAAGCCTATCATTTGTCCTAGTTAATCCTACCCATTCCTGGAGTTGTAGGAAATTGAATAATTGCAATTCCTGGTGTCAACTTCAAAAAGTTAGGGATAGGTGGTGATACATCATGCTGGTTTTCTTTTAGTTAACTGGCAAGTTTCATCTATCAGTTGAATTAAGTCTTAAGAAATGGTCATTCTTTTACTTATGTTATTTAAAACAGCATTTTCTTTTAAATCCCCAGAATACCTCTTTCCAGTTACAAGACATGTCCAGTAGTTTCCTTTTTCCTTCCCACCTTCACTACACTAAAATGAAAAAAATACCCACTACCTACAGTTTTCCACATGGATTGTCTGTTCAACATTCATATCTTCTCTAAGTCTCTTCCTGCAATTTCGTTATCCAAAGACCATAGTCCCATTTATGAACTAGTCCCAGCAGTGCTACCTGGGAGATATGAATTAGTTTATCATAGATTGGAAACACAACAATTAAGTTTTCATACTAATCCTTAGAGGTACCTATTTATTTTCTGTACTTGTCTCTTAAGTATTTCTTTGTCCATAATAAAAATGGTACCCCAAATCTTAGGATGACTCAGCGTTTTTTCTTAAAAGGCATCATGGAACCTTATTAAAAGTATTTCAAATGGCCTAAATTGCATACAACTGTTTTCTTCTGATCAGAAAGCTAATTTGCTTTGAGGACATGGTTTTTGCTCCCCCTCCCCCATAGGCTATTTGTCCAACACTATTCAGAACTTATATCCTTTATTCTCCTTTCTTTTGGCTTATCTAATATGGAAGAAAGACTCCCTCGTCTACTGTTATTCATCTTCTCTTCAGCATGACAGTTATGTGGCAGTCTACCAGTTTTCTAGCACAGTGGCCAGAGAAAAAGCCAATACCAGTTAACCTGTCATTCCCATATTCACCCTTGAGTTGTTTTAAGTCTTGAGTAAATATCACCTAATTCTACGAATTAACAGCTAGTTTCTAGATTAGATCTAGAATATATAGAAGACAGTTTGCAGATAGGAATCAAATCAACATTTTCCTTAGAAAAGTTGAAAGCACAGTTACTATCTTTAATTCTTTTAAAAATATATGGAATTGGGGTAGGGGAGCCAGGTGTTTTGTTTTGGGTTGGGGTTTTTTTTTCCTTCATGATAATCTCTTTTGTTTATCATGTAGCTGACAGGTAAGGTAATTTTCTAGGGTAATAGAATGTTGGATTTGGTGTCAGAAGATGTATTTGAATTCTAGTTCTGCCAATTATTATATATGTAAGCTTGGGAAAATCACTTAACCTCCTTGAAGTTGGGACTACATGATCTCTTAAGATCCCTTCCAGTACTAAATCCTGCACCTTTGACCTGTTTGCTCCAATAGTGAACATTTTAATAGCTATATTAGGAATTAGCTTTTCAGAAGTTTTGTGATTTTTATCACATCCACACATTAAATTATGATTTCATAAGTAAATATGACCCCCAAAAATTATTACCATGGTCAGCCTTCTCAAGTGATTCAGTAACTAACGCTATTATTTCTTTCCTATTTTCATTCTCACATTTTCAATAATAGTATCAGCTCTACTTCATCTGAAGTATTTAGCATCCTAAAATGAAGAGTTTGTAGTAGGAAATCTAAAAGGAGAAACTGATTTAGATTAGCACTCTGGTATAGGGATTTTAGATGCAGAATTTATAAAAGGGCTTTTTTGTAAGGTCACTGGTATAATCATGAACCCAAAGTTTAGTTATCCTTTCTATAACTCAAATTGTCTTGAAACACAGGTATAAGAACAGCATTGCTAGAATCAGATGAACATACATGTCCAACTTGTCATCAGAATGATGTATCTCCTGATGCTTTAATTGCCAACAAATTTTTACGCCAGGTAAGATATCCTATCTTGTATGTTCTCTTTAATAATGTAAAAGGACATTTTTCCACTGACTACTAACAAAGCCTATTAAATTTTGTTTTTTAACACACTGTTTGGTTTTCTAGGCTGTTAATAACTTCAAAAATGAAACTGGCTATACTAAAAGGCTTCGAAAACAGATACCACCACCACCACCACCTCCAATTCCGCCTCCGAGACCACTGATTCAGCGGAACCTACAACCCTTGATGAGACCTCCAATCTCAAGACAACAGGACCCTTTAATGATTCCAGTGACATCTGCATCTACTCATGCTGCTACTTCTATATCCTCATCCTTGACTCCTAATCAGTCTTCCCTATCATCTGCTGTACCTATAAATCAGCCTTCTACTCCAGCACCAGTTCCTGATATAACAGCCACAGTGTCTATATCTGTCCATTCAGAAAAACCAGATGGACCTTTCCGGTAAGTGTTTGTTTTTAATATATTAGAAAACAACTAAAAATGTTAATGTAATCATTTTTCTTTACCTTGTTTTTGTTTCCCTTTTTGATTATATATTGGTCACTGTTACTAATTTTTGGTATGTATAGGGCACTACAAAGCCAATTGAAGTTAAAAGGAAATGTGAGACTTTGTCCAACCCCACAAGGAACACAGCCTTGAAAAAGCAAGACATGAAAAGAACTTATAATATTGTAGTTAATGTTAAGTACCAAGCTAGTCATACAGATAAATGCTGTAGGAGTTCAGAGAAGTTTCAAGTTACACATAGCTGAGGTACTCGAGGGAGTATTTCATAGATTAAACTTGTCCCTGATTAGAGGTAGTGCAAAGAGTAGAATGGAGTAATGGAGAATCACCAAAATGTCTTGGTTCCTAGTCTAGTGCTTTTCCCTATTTAAGTCAGGGACAGGGGGTACCGTTGTAATTATTCTTTGGTGTCTAAAAGTGGTTTCTTTACTTTCCCTGTTAACTGTGGGGTTAACTGATTCTTCTGTTCTCTCTGCATATTCTGTCCCTAAGAGATTTTTTTATCTGTTCCTCTATATTTGACCTTCACAATGCAGCAAATTCTGTCCATCTTTTCTGTCCTAACCTTGATTTCTTCCATCTCTTTTCATATGAAGTTGAAACACAGTCTCTCCTTTTCACCATCACATTTATTTGCATCCATGTTTAACTAGATTTCTAGTAAGACCTTAGAGAGCAAGGTCTTTTTTTCTTTGTATTCCTCCTTGGAAATCTTCCCTGTCTAGATTTTCCACCATTGTTGAGGAATGACGTCTATACCTTTACTTATCTTCCACATAGGAATTTCTGAGTCATTGTTTACTTTCTGTTTCCAAGTCTGTTTCTTAAATATGCCTATTTTTCTCTTTCCAAGGTCAGATATTTTTGTTTATGTCTATAATTTTCAGTGAACCAATCTAGGTACCTTAATCTCCCACTATCACAGATGATTTCTATGTTTCCCTGTGGCTTTTACAGTAAGCAGCTTTTAAGCATACTGTACTTAAATATCTTTCTCAGCTACTGCTAATAAGCAGATTTTTTTTTTAATAAAAGACCTTAGATCACCTAATCTAACCTCATTTTATAGTGAGTGAACAGAGACCAAGAGAAATTAACGTCTAAAATCATGTAACTAGTGACAGAGACATGACTAGAATTCAAGTCTTCTGATTTCCAAACCATTGTTTTTTTCTTCCATGTTGCTGGTCCTCTACAATAGCAATGTCACTCTCTTTCAAAGAACCCTAACTGGTACATACTGTTCTCCAAAGTGTTAAAGATTGATGTCCTAATTTTCTAGTAAATTTTATGTTGTTTTTAAATAATCTTAACATTTATGACTATAATCTTGCTTTTAAATTTTTTTTAACATCATAACTTCTGGGAGAACATTATTTGAAACATTCTCATGTAAGTCCATAGCTGATTTTTTACATAGTAATATTGGTATGTTACATCCAGCATGGTTCTTCCTTAAAGTTGATAGTAGTTCATCATAAGCTTTTTGAAGACAAAAATTATATTGTGAATATGTAGCATATTAGTGAGGTATATCATGAGTTACCTGAATTATTACTTATAATGTAGTTAATTAATGTTACACCATTTAGTTAACTCAGAGTCTCAGTTAACCCTGAAACTTTCCCAGTGCATTTATAGGAACATATATTGATATAGCAAAATAAAAGATTGCATATTTTGAAAGCTTAAAATATTAACTATGCTGTTGCCTAAAGCAGTGCTTTTGATCTTTATAGTGTCACAAATTATCTTATGTTTTCCAGTGATCCTGATAATAAAATTATACCTGCTGCAGCGTTGGTATCAGACCATCCTAAAGCTTCTTCATCAATAGCAATTAGTGCACTAATGGAAGAAAAGGTAACTTTATTTGAGTAATAGAGTTTTTAAGGTTATTAGGGTATTTTTTTTCCAATAATAATATTTGACAATTTTGGGGTTTTTTATTTTGTTTTTTGCTGTTCTGTCCCCTTCTTGATTTTCCACAAGGGCTATCAGGTGCCTGTACTTGGAACGCCTTCTTTGCTTGGACAGTCCCTTTTGCATGGACAGTTGATACCTACAACCGGTGAGTAATATAACATTAGTTTAAAACCATTTTTGAAAATCTATTTCTATCGTCACTTAATGCATGCTATGTTATTTATCTATTCAAAGGTCCAGTAAGAATAAATGCTGCTCGTTCTGCTGGTGGTAGGCCTGGTTGGGAACCGTAAGTATATTTGCAGGGAAATTGTCTTCAAATAAATACATTAAGTTAGGTAATTGAACATATAAACTTAAGTAGTTACTTGTTGAATGTTCATTATAAACGTTTAGTTTGATCCAGTTTAATTTAGATAGAATTTAATTTAATTAAACCTCACTGATTGAGAATATATTAATGCCTCATCTAAGTTAATAAAATGTTATTGGGTGTGCCAGATGTCCAGTATTATTACTTATGAGAACATAGTTTTTTATTTTCAAATTGTCATTGGATGTGTGGACAAAGAGATATTGTCAAGAGCTGCTTTAGTGAACAAGCATCTTCTGTAGGAAGTAGCATTGAGCCAGAAGCCAAAATACCTGGTCAAATCCCAGTTCTGTTGCTAATGAGGTATAATGATCTTGATCAAGTAAATTCCCCATTTGGGGCCTCATTTGCCTCATTTATAAAATGAGGGGGTTGGACTAGAAGATATGTATCTAAGGTCACTATCAGCACAAACTGTCATTCTTACCATTCCTCATCAGAGAAACTCAGTATCCCATCTCTGCTCCTTCTCATTTACCACCATTTCCTCCCCTTTTCCCCTCCATGCATGGAGTTCCTTTTTCACATTCATATCTTAGAATTCTCAGTTTTCTTCAAGACTCACCTTAAATGCTGCTTTCTACATAATGCCATTTTCTAACCTCCTAGCTAATAATGCCTTTTCCCCTTCAAACTGTCTTGGAATATACCTTGTATATTTTGTATATGGCTATACTTACTGTCTTCTCCTGTCTAAAGAATGTGAGTTCCTTGAGAGCAGGGATTGCTTCATTGTTGTCTCTGTATCCCTAGTGATGGTACATTAATAGGTGTTTAATAAACACTTGTTGATTGATTGAATAAATATGACAAAACTGTCTTCACACTTCTATAAGCATTTATTTTACCAAGGAGGCTAAATATTTTCCCTGTCTTAATTGAACTAATAAAATTGAGGTTTGCTGAGTAAATTGGTAACATAAAGAAATCTGTTCAATTCTGATTTCAGTGGAATCCAAAGTATATACTAAAATCTAAAGAATGGGTTTTCTTTTTTAATTCCTAAAAACACAAGGAATTTTACACTGTGGTCACAAAATGAATGTGAATTAATCATGAATTAAGATGGTTTTTGGTTTTTCACTTTAGAAGCATAAATCGAGGACGACACCATGGTGAACGCTCACAGAGGACTCAAGGCCCATCACTACCAGCAACACCTGTCTTTGTACCTGTACCACCACCTCCTTTGTATCCACCACCTCCCCACACACTTCCTCTCCCTCCAGGTGTTCCTCCACCACAGTTCCCTCCACAGTTTCCACCTGGGCAACCACCACCTGCTGGCTACAGTGTCCCTCCTCCAGGTTTCCCTCCAGCACCTGCAAATTTATCAACACCTTGGGTATCAACAGCAGTACAAACAGCTCATTCAAATACTATCCCAACAACACAAGCTCCACCCTTATCCAGGGAAGAGTTCTACAGAGAGCAAAGAAGACTAAAAGAGGAGTGAGTATTTAATTTACAAATTTTAATGATGATAAGTATATATTAAAATGGATGCTTGTGGAAACATTTTCCAGTGTACTCTTTAGAAAAAAGGTAAACCACAATAAAGATTTAAAATAAGGCATTTAAGAAACTTAATAGGGATTCCTAGTTACTGTTTTAAAATGAAAAACTTGACTATTTCATTCATTTGCCTCATGATCTAATTATATTTGTCTTCTTAGTTCTTACACAGTTTTTTGTTAACATTTACTCTTTAACTTTATTTTACTAGGGAAAAGAAAAAGTCCAAACTAGATGAGTTTACAAATGATTTTGCTAAGGAATTGATGGAATACAAAAAGATTCAAAAGGAGCGTAGGCGCTCATTTTCAAGGTTAGTGTTTTGTAAGCCTTCATGATAGAATAAAAAGTAATCTAGCAGGACACAAGCTAGGAGATTTTTTTTAAATGGGACTGGATATTCAAGGAAATATCTGAATACAAGATTGTACTTTTGTCTTTATAATTCAGTCTAAATTGATAGAAATGGAAAACTAACATTTCTTGTCATCTGTTGGTTCATTTAAATTTACAGTTGTAAATCCTATTTTCCAGAATAAGAGATTATGGGAATTAAATTACTCTTCCATAGAGTTGTTCCCTGTAGAAGTTGAGCATATATGGTGAAGTAGTTAAATCTTTGAGCAGTATTTCAACATACAGTTATGTCTTATCATTGGACCGTTAACCTAGTAATTATGAAGCGACAGTATACTTCAGGTTGTTTTATTAATAGCAAAACAGAGTTGGAATTCCCCTGAAAGTTTATTTAAAGGAATTTTATCTTTAAAATTCACAACTGATTGTGACTTGATTGTTTTTAAAAGCTAGCACTAGTTATTTGATGTTTGTACTTTATTCTTTTTGCAATATTATTGGACAAAGTATTGTCACAAATTTTCAACATAACAAATGGAGAATAAAGCTAAATAGAGCTATTAGTCTTGTATGCTGTTAAAAAAAATTATGTCCTCAGGCATGTTGCAGCAGGTTACTTCTTAGTGCACTACATTCCACTTGGATGGAATTTGCCTTCATTGAACAGATTTTCTGTGGACCCACCCTGGTGTGTTTATCATCCACATACCAGTAGGGGTCTCTATCTCCTCAGATAAACTAAAATATGACAGTTATTGAAAAAAAACAGAAAACTGAAAAGAGAGAGGTCTTAGAAGTTGAAAAAGCTACATTTGATTAGTATTCATTCCTCAATCCTGGGTTTTGCTTTGTTTTCAGGTCTAAATCCCCATATAGTGGCTCCTCTTATTCAAGAAGTTCTTATACCTATTCTAAATCAAGATCTGGTTCCTCACGTTCACGTTCCTATTCTCGATCCTTTAGTCGTTCACACTCTCGTTCTTATTCACGATCACCTCCATATCCCAGAAGAGGTAGAGGGAAAAGTCGAAATTATCGTTCAAGATCCAGGTCTCATGGATATCACCGCTCCAGATCAAGGTCACCCCCATATCGGCGATACCATTCACGATCAAGGTCTCCTCCAGTTTTTAGGGGACAGTCTCCTAATAAACGAAATATACCTCAAGGAGAAACAGAACGTGAATACTTTAATAGATACAGAGAAGTTCCACCACCTTATGATATTAAAGCTTACTATGGTAGGAATGTTGACTTTAGAGACCCATTTGAAAAAGAACGTTATAGAGAATGGGAAAGAAATTACAGAGAATGGTATGAAAAATATTACAAAGGTTATGCTGCTGGAGCACAGCCTAGACCTCCAGCAAATAGGGAGAACTTTTCTCCAGAGAGATTTGGACCATTGGGCAACAGAAGAGAGAATTCTCCCTTTGCTCGAGGTCGAAGGGAAGATTATTCTAGTGTACAAGGTCATCGAAGTCGCAACATAGGTGGCAATTACCCAGAAAAGCTTTCAGCAAGAGATGGTCACACCATGAAGGATAATGCCAAGTCAAAAGAGA
Organism: Pseudocheirus occidentalis; assembly: GCA_028646575.1. NCBI lineage: Eukaryota > Metazoa > Chordata > Mammalia > Diprotodontia > Pseudocheiridae > Pseudocheirus > Pseudocheirus occidentalis. The sequence continues at coordinate 110,594,919 of CM053599.1, read as the reverse complement.
AGGAGAGTGAAAATCCACCAGGAAATGGAAAAGGAAACAAACATAAGAAACATCGAAAGAGAAGAAAGGGGGAAGAAAATGAAGGCTTTCCTAACACAGAGTTGTTAGAGAGTTCTAGAAAACAAAGAGAACCTGTAGGTGGGGAAGATATTAAAACAGACTCCTTGTTCATTCTCCCCAGTAGAGATGATGCCACCCCTGTTAGAGATGAACCTATGGAGGCAGAGTCAATCACTTTTAAACCTGTATCAGAAAAGGAAAAGAAAGAAAAAGACAAACCAAAAGCAAAAGGTGACAAGACTAAACGTAAAAATGAAGGAACTGCTGGTTCTAAAAAAGAGAGCACTGCAAAACCTGTTAAAGCATCCCAGGAAAAAATAGATGTAGAACGTGAAAAGTCTCCAAGATCTGAACCACCATCCAAAAAAGCCAAAGAGGAGGTGCCAAAGACAGAGAGTACTAAATCCTCCTCCCAAAAAGATGAAAAGACCATTAGTACACCCAGAAAAGCTCATCCCAAGATGACAAAAGAACATCAAGAAACTAAATCCACCAAGGAGGAAAAAGTTAAAAAGGAATATTCAAAAGATGCCAAACAAGAAAAGCTAGCTAACAAGGAGGAAAAATCGAAAAAGACTAATGAGAAAAGTAAGCCGGCTGATGCCAAGCCAGAAAAAAGAAAAAGAAAAGCTGAAGAAAAGGGTATAGATAAAGAACATGAGATTTTGTCACTGAAAAACTCTAAACCAGAAGTTGCTGAAATGATGAAGCCATCACCAAAGCGCAAAATTGAGCCAGATGCTGAGAAAACAGATAGGACCCCAGAAAAAGACAAAACTGTATTAACTGCTCCAGCCAAAAAGATAAAGCTGAACAGAGAAACGGGGAAAAAAATTGGAAGTGGAGAAAATCTGCCCAATGCAAAAGAACTCACTGAAAAATTGGAGCCAACATCCAGTAAAATTAAGCAAGAAAAAGTTAAAGGAAAAGTAAGAAGAAAAGTGACAGCAACTGAAGGATCTAGTTCAACTCTTGTAGATTATACCAGGTAATTTTTTTTCCTTCACTGCAGTTCTATAATACAATTCAGTTTCATTTATAAGAATTCTACTAATACAGAATTTGTGGTAATTTGGGCCTGGTTCACTTTTGTACTATGTCTGGGGAGACAGATTTGTTAAGAAAATACAAATAACATTTTAGGAAAAATGTGAGCTCTGAGGGGCATGTTCCCATAAAGTCCATAACATTCGTGTATCCATTTGAAAATGCAAATGTTTTGCTGATGAACAACTTAATTTCTTGATTCTATGTAGCATCTAAGTCAGTAGTTCTCAACCTTCCTAATGCCATGACCCTTTAATACAGTTCCTCCTGTTGTGGTGACCCCCAACCATAAAATTATTTTAGTTGCCACTTCATAACTGTAATTTTGCTACTGTTATGAATTACAATGTAAATATCTTATATGCAGGATGTATTCTCATTGTTACAAATTGAACATAACCCACAGGTTGAGAACCAATGATCTAAGTGATGATGTACAAAAAAGATTTTTCTGCTTAGTCCTGGAGAACAGAACCAGGACCAGTGAGTGAAATCTACAGGGAGGCTGACTTAGCTTTAGTGTAAAGCTTGTTAACAGTTCTGGTCAAAAATAGAATGAGCTGTTTCAGGAAGTAATCATTTACCTAATATTGGAGGTGTTTAAGCCAGAAGCTAATGACTGTTAATCAGGGATGTTAAGAATTTATGAGTTAGGTAGTTTGGGCTACATTCCCAATGAAACAAAAACATTTCTAACCCTTTGCACTCCGAACCATTCTGGACATTGGCTACCAGCTATTCAACGCTACCTTGCAGCGAAAACGTGCATTTACAGACCCTCGTATTATTTAGTATAATTTTGGAACCAAGTAACATATTATAATGATATTGGACTTATATGAATTGGGTGACATCGAGGAATGTATATTTGCAAAAAAAACAATATTTTATTGTTTATAATTTTGTACAGTATGATAAGTTTTGAAACACTCCCCAATATGCATTGCAGGCTGGTTAGTGCACATTTGACAGTAATAAGTGGTTTGACGCCTGCCACCAGGTGTTTTCCTGTTAGAACACACAATGCAGTCCCGTTTTCTTTGTCCCAATTTACGGAGGAAACAATACGTCGAAGCGTATTGATCCGCATGATCCACACCACCCATATTTGCCGTATAT
>CM053599.1:110576878-110592193 GCA_028646575.1 Pseudocheirus occidentalis | reverse complement strand
TCATTCAGTGAGGTGGAGGACTTTCAAGCATTCTTGATGAAAAAACCAGAACTGGATAAAAAATTTAACATTCAAATACAAGAAATGGTCAAAATCCATTTGTTACAACCCTTCTATAAAACCAGACTAATGTCTAATGTGAAAGTATTTGCAGATCCTGTACTTGATTGCATGCTGCCATGGGGGGGGAATGTGGGCGGGGAGGAAGGGGAGATTGCCATTCAAATATATACATATGTATATGTGTATGTATACATACACATATGTCTATATAGGAGGGTATATATGCATATGAAGACATATGTGAGTGTGTGTATATATGTGTACATAGACAGAGGGCACAGGATCAATTGACTAGGAAGGGATGATATTTTAAAAGTTGAAATTGAGAGGTGGGAGAGGAATAGAGTGAGAGGAGACAGGGACAGAATGGGGTTAATTATCTCATATAGAAGAGTCAAGGGATAACTGTTACAATGGAGGGGAAGTACAAGAAGGCAAAAGGGAACAGGTCAACCTTACTCTCATTGAATTTGGCTTAGGGAGGGAATGATATACACTCTAAATTGGGTATCTTGCCCTACAGGAGAGTAGGGGGGAAGGAGATGAGACAGAGGATGATGGAGGGGAGGGTTGTTAGAAGTATACACTTCTGTAAAGGGACAGGGACAGAATAGAGAATAGAATATTCAGGGGGTGGGATAGGATGGAGGGAAATATAGTCAGTCTTTCACAATATGCCCATTGTAGAGATGTTCTGTGTAACTACATATATACAGCCTGTATTGAATTGCTTGTCTTTCCAGTAGGGGTGAGTGATGAGGGAGGAAGGGAAAGAAACTAGAATTTAAAGTTTTAAAATCAAATGTTTAAAATAATGATGATAATAATAATAATAATAATAATAATTGTTATGTACATGCAACTGGGAAATAAGATATACAGGTAGGGAGATCCATCTTGCCCTAATGTAAAGTCAGAGGGGTTATGGGGGAGGATATAGGAGAGAACAGACTGGGGGAAAGGATATACAGTGGGATAGCTGTTTTGGGGTGGTGGGTAGGGGAAAGATAGGGACAAAATTTGTAACTCAAAATCTTGTGGAAATGAATGATGTAAACTAAAAATAAACAAAAGTTAATTTAAAACAAGAAAAAAAAGAAAAATTGTTAATGATGAAAGAACTGTTATTCAAAGCTATATACAAAACTCTGTGCTAAGTGCTGGTACAAACAGAAAAGTAAGATAGTCCCTTTCAATGAGCTTACATTCTAATGGATGAGACAACACATAATTTTTAGTTTCAAGTCTGAAGGAAAGGCCCCAAGGTCCTTAGGGTATAGCAGCAAAGTAGATGGCAATGCCTCTTCTTTAATGTCACTTCCATTGATGACATAATATCAATTTCTGATGCTGAGCTATTTGACAATGCCAAGGACTTAAGTGGCAAGAACTTTCTTTTCTGGGTCTTCAGTAGTTGTGCAAACATTTGCAAAAACATTTTCCAGTCTGCATCTCTATAAGGATTCTCTGAATGATGGCTGTAAGGGCTTGCCTGGATGAATGACCACTCCTGAGGTTCTTGGGCTTACTTGTCTATCAGTGATAGTTGTTCAGTCATTAGTATTATTGTTGGTAAGGAAGGTAGGTACATTGCTATTCCCAAGTCAGAATCTGGGCTGTTTCCATTCAGACCTCAGAGGCAGTGATAGTCAAGGTGGTAGTAGTGCTTTGTCTCAATTGTACAAGCTGCATGCTTTCTCTCAGGAAGAAAGGATATAAATAAATAAATATAAATATATCCTAGCTCAGTTTTGTAACACTGAACTCATATATATATATGTATGTATATATATATATATATGTGTGCATATATATATGAACTATATATAGGTGTGAGGTGGTACCTCAGAATTGTTTTAATTTGCATTTCTCTAATCAATAGTGATTTGGTAGAAGCTACTCAATGTTTGAGACACTAAATGGGTCAGCCCTCCCTTGAACTATATCATTCATAATCCTTCACCAATGTTTCCTTTTACAAACCAGTCATAAGACACATTATTAAAAAAAAAAAGACATTTACTCAAATAGCATAGCAAGTAAAGTTATATAGTAAATATCATAGCAAATAGTCATGACAACATGTGGTACATCTTCCACAGGTTACCACACCATTAGTGAAGGAAGACACACAGGCACACACAGAATGCTTGTGACCAATACACATACTTAAAACCAAAGAATGAAAATGGAGGGTAAAAATGCTGAGTATATATGGCCAGGGAATATGGATGAAGGAGCACATGCCAAGAGTCCATGTGACTAAAATACTCATGTGGCTCAAGTAATTCATGCCTTCCATGTAAGAGCTGCCAGCATCTTCTGTTCGCATTGTTGGGTTGCTCTCTGTCAGGTAGGTCACCTTGGTTGTATATATGATCTCTTTGCTGGGCAGCACATCTCTGCTCTCCATCATGTCATCTCTGCTGGTTTGGGTTCCCTATGTAGCTAAGCCTCTACCATTGCTTGGTGTTAGCTGTTCCTTCTATTATCATCAGGATGTATGACTAGAAAGCCTCTACTTATAAGCAAAAGCTATAGCGGTTTTTTTTTAACATCATAACTGAGGGCTATGAAACATCACATGTGGTTGGGCTATAGCCAATAAAACCCAGCAGAAGCCCAAGGTTAAGATAAACTATAATTGCAACTGTCTATTTCTGACAATGTCTGTGGTCCCAGACAACAATCTGACTTCATTAAGAACTTTCTTGTAACTCCTGTTACATACCTGATAGGGATTCTCAAGGCTCATTTTGGGAACTCTGCTGAAAAAACAACGATCTCATAGTAGTTGTGTGGAGGTTGGAGATCAAAGTGAACCTCAACCAATTCCCTATTCCATCCCTTAATTGTCCTCCTGTGGTTCTTTTTGATTGGCATGCAAATGAAGACAGATTAAGAAGAAAAGCTAGGTTAAGATGGTCTGTCATTTACCATTATACAACTTCGGTCCCTATTCCTTTCTTTGTTATGTACATCCAGCAAGAAACAAAACCTCATTCCTTGCTTATTTACCTCTACTTAGTACCTATATAGTATAGACAGTAATATTCTTCCTGGGATTTGTAGTGAAGAGTATAAGATTTGGGGGTTATAGAGTTATAGAACCTAGGTCTGAATCTCAGCTTTGCCATTTAATACTTGTGTGACCTAGGATAACCCCTCTCTTAGCCTCAGTTTTCTTATTTTTAAAAGAAAGGATTGGACTTGATCTCTAGGTTTCTGCCAGGCCTAAAATTAGGATGCTGCAAACTTTTGAGAACCATGATTCCTATGGTCAAAGCCATCTATGACCATGGAGGGCATCAGCCCTGTGAATCACAACTCTAACAGAACTATCTGGGCACAATGGGCTAGGTCTGGACCCTATAACTCCAGCTATTGGTCCATATGATTAAAAGGCTAGAAAGTTAGATCTTGTCTAGTGTCCTGCGCCCAGGAGACCCAAATCTCTCAAGGATTAAAGAACTAGTTGACATGAATGCAAGTGAAAATAATTAAATGCAAATAAAAACATAGAGAAGAGTTACTTTTAGAGATGATTGAACAGTTTAGACTAGTTCCTTTCCAACTCCACCCAGGGCTGAAGAAATGGGATTAAGCACAGGCAAAATTATAGATTTAGGCTATCCACAAATTAAAAATTTTGTAACACTGAACAAATGCTATATATGCAGTCACTTTGATATTATTGCCTTTCATTCAGGAGATAGAGCTAATAAGGAACATAATTGTGCATCTTCTGGAAGAAGAAAGTTGGGGTGGGTTGGGGAAGTAAGACTAATTCTGAGATCTGTTTTAAAAGATCAGGACCTGGGGAGCCAAGATGGTGGCAGATAGGAAGCAACTCAAGTGAACTCTCCCCACATTCCCCTACAACTTTAAAATAATGCCTCAAATAAAATTTTAGGATGGTAGCACCAACAAAAAGTCAGAGTGAGACATTTTTCCAGAATAAGACAATTTAGAAGGTAAGCAGAAGAGGTCTGTGACCAAGGGGGCCTTACAGGCAACTACAATAGCAGCAAGTTCTGGAGCTCTCTGCCCAGAGATGGTAAGGGAATCAGACAATTGGTCAGAAAGAGATTAGAGGAGACCTTTTGCTAGCACTGGGTATGGCTGGCACTATTTGACTTTATTGCCTCTATGCAATTCTTGGTGGTAGTTCCAGGGCAATGAGAAGCACTTGTACTTGTGGCTGCAGGATGGTAGGGAACGTGGGCATAGTTCCAAGGCCAAGAAGAGCAGTAGTGCTTGTATGTGCAGGAAAGCAGGGGTCCTTTCTGGGTAAAGACCAGAGTGCAGACCAGGAGAGCAATGATCACACCACTTTGGAAGCATAGAAAACTTGCAGACCTCAAGAACTAGCTCTGAAAATAGCAACATGAGGAAGACTGAAACTTGGGACTATACTTTCCCACCCCTAGCTGAGCAGAGCCAAATTTTAACATAAAGTTCAAAGTCAAGAAATAGGCTGGAAAAATGAGTAAACAACAAAAGAACTTGATCATAAAAATCTATTTCAGTGTCAGAGAAGACCAAGACACAAACTCAGAATGAAAATAGCTATAAGCAAAGCTTCATATGAAAATGTTAATTGGACCCAAGGCCAACAAGAATTTCTGGAAGAGTTAAGGAAAGAGATACGAATGACAGAGGAAAACTGGGAAAAGTAATGAGTGATGTAAGAAAATTATGAAAAGAGAATCAATGCCTTGGTAAAAGAGGCACAAAAAATACTGAAGAAAAAATTATTTAAAAAACAAAACTAGTTTAATGGTAAAGGAGTTACACAGTTTCACTGAAGAAAAGAACTCCTTAAAAAGCAGAATGGGACAAATAGAAAAAGAAGTACAAAAATTCACTGATGAAAAGAACTCCTTAAAAAAAGAATTGGTCAAATGGAAAAAAGATGTATAAAAGTTCGCTGAAGAGGGGCGGCTAGGTGGTGCAGTGAATAGAGCACCGGCCCTGGAGTCAGGAGTACCTGGGTTCAAATCCGGCCTCAGACACTTAACACAAAAAACTAGCCGTATGACCTTGGGCAAGTCACTTAACCCCCCCCCCCAAAGTAAAAAAAAAAATTCACTGAAGAAACTAATTACTTAAAAATTAGAATCAGGCAAGTGGAAGCTAATGACTCCATAAGACTTCAAGAAACAGTAAAACAAAGTCTAAATAATGAAAAAAAAGAAGAAAATGTGAAATATCTCATCAGAAAAATAACTAACCTGGAAAATAGACCAGGGAATTATAATTTAAGAATTATTAGGCCACCTGAAAGCCATGATGACAAAAGGGGGAGGGGGTAGCAATGTGTTCTTGTTCATTCTCTCTCTCTCTCTCTCTCTCTCTCTCTCCAGAATCTATCTTACCTAATAGGGAAACAGGAGGGGAAGGAGATAAGAGATATTTGTGGAGGAAATGATAAAAGGGAGAAAGAGTTACCTTAAGGAAGGCAGTGGTCAGAAGCAAAACAGATTTTTGAGGAGAAACAGGATAAAGAGAGAAAAGTATAAATAGAAGAAAAATAAGATGGAGGGAAATGCACAGTAATCACAACTTGAATGTAGGGCAGCTAGGTGGTACAGTGGATAAAGCACTGATTCTGGACTCAGGAGAACCTGAGTTCAAATCTGGCCTCAGACACATAGCTGTGCGACCCATGGAAAGTCACTTAACCTTGATTACTTCCACCCTCCCATCCCCTCCAAAGAACAACAACAAAAACAATGTGGATGGGATGAACTAACCCATAAAATAGAAGACAGAAGAATGGATTAAAAACCAGAATTAAAAAACATGTTGTTTACAAGAAACACACTTGAATCAGAAAGACATTTAGGGGTAAAATAAAAGGTGGAAGCATCATCTATTATGCTTCATTTGGCTAAAGTAAAAAAGGCAAGGGTAATAATCATAATCTCAGACAAAGCAGAAGCAAAAATAGACCCAACTAAAAGAGATAATTAGGGTAAGCACATTTTGGTAAAAATTACTATAGACAATGAAGAAAAGTAAAAAATTTATACAGCAAGCTTTTTTGATAAAGGCCTTATTACTCCAACATATGGCGAGCTAAATCAATGATCAAAACAAGACCCATTCCTCAACTGATCAAGGGATATGAACAGTTTTCAGAAGAAGAAATCAAAGCTAATTATACTCATATGAAAAAAGGCCCTAAATTATTGTCAATTAGAGAAAACAGAAATGATAATGAAAATAATAAGAAAATGATAAAAATAAGAAAACAGAAATGATAACAACTATAAAGTACCATTTCACACATCAGGAATGACATGCTGGAGGGGATGAGGGAAAATAGGTCTAATAATAAACTGTTGGTAGAGTTGTGAACTGATCCAACCATTCTGGAGAACAACTTTGAATTATGCCCACAGGGCTATAAAACTGCATACCTGTTAAAAATTTACCAGCATATCACTTCCTCAATTCTTGACTTCACCACTCTTAAATCTGTTTTTCACCCTTATTAAAACTTCCAGGAGGGGTGGCTAGGTGGTGCAGTGAGTAGAGCACAGGTCCTGAAGTCAGGAGGACCTGAATTCAAATCTGGCCTCAGACACTTAACACACTTCCTAGCCATGTGACCTTGGGCAAGTCACTTAACTCCAACTGCCCTCCAAAAAGCAAAAAAGAAAAAAGAAAAAAAAAAGGAAACGGTAAGAAAATTTCCAGGAACAGTTACCTTAGCCAGCAAAGAAAACACTTGACTTTTTTTTTTTTTTGGTGGATAAAGGGCATGTTGAGAGGTTCACTTCAAAAGCCACAGAAGGATTTTTGTAGAGAAAAGCTTTGAGACCTGAGTGAGAGCGCACGTTTTATAACTCTGGGGTTAACTGAAAGCTTGGTGTGGCTAATAGCCTAAATGTCTTCTATCTCTACCTCATTCTGAGGCAGCTGTTACTCTTTCTTGAAGAACTCAACAGATAGAGGGAAGTAACTCCAGTGGCAATGAAACAATGGGAATCTTGATGAAAGAGGCTGGAGACGGAGATGTCCAAGGAATAACAAGGCACAGGACCCTCAGCAGGTCTTTGTTTGGAACTTTGTACCTCATTTTGCCTCATTCAAGATAGTACTGACTCTTGTGGAATGTATAGATCCAAGGGATGGGTTTGAAACTAGAGAACCCCAATTTTGTTCCCCATAGGGTAGATAAGACAATGATAAAAAATGAGAGGAAGTAGAACTATTCAAGTATTACTTTGCTGCTTTTTTTTTTCTGCCAAGGAGAATGACCTTTTAACTGGAAAGGTCAAATAAGAAATAGTCAAAGGGCACTGAAACCCAAAAGAAGTACAGAGATATGAAAGAGCACCCAGATGTTTTTGATGAGTTTGACTCCCCAGGCCCAGATGAATTGTAGCCCAGGGTACTTATAGAACAGACAGATATATAGGCTGGGCCTATCAGTAGTTTTTGAAAGAATCATGGAAAGAGTTGCCATAGAACTGACAAGGGGCAAATGTCCTGATTTTCAACAAAGTTTGCAAACTATAAGGTAATGAACTCAACTTTGTTCTCTTCAAAAGTTGTAGAGAATGTATTACTAAACTGGTTGTTAATGAACATCTGAAAAAGAACAGGTCATGCAAAAGCCAGGGGTGGAGGCCTCTGGCCTCAAGGCCACATGTGGCCCTCAAGTGCAGTCCTCTGACTGAATACAAACTTCACAGGACAAATCCCCTTAATAAAAGGATTTGTTCTGCAAAACTAGGATGCAGTCAGAAGGCTGAACCCAAGGACCTAGAAGGTCACATGGCCTCAGGTTCCCCACCCTTGTGCTAACTTTATTTTCTTTAACAAGTTTATTAGATTGAAGATGAGGGAAATGCTTTATGTTTAGTAGACATATATCTAGATTTTAACAAAGCCTTTGACACAAAAGTCTCTCATGCTATTTTTGCAGTTATGATGTGAGATAAGGACTAGAAAATAGTACCATTAAATGGATTCAGGGCTGATTGAATTCAGAACAAATTTATGGAAGGCAGCATAGTATAGTGAAAAGTATCTTGTATTTGGAGTCAGAGGACTTGAGTTAAAACCCCTGTACTGTCACTAGTACTACCCATGTGACTTTGGCCAATTCATGTAACCTCTTGGGGCTGGTATTTCCTAATCTGCAAAATTAGGAGTTTGAACCATGTAGGTCTAAATTTATGGACCTAAGAGTGTTAATTATTGGTATGTCAACTTGAAAGTTGAGTGGAGAACACTACTGTGAACTATGCTTGTTCTTTGCTGTTTCTTGAATATTTAATAAAGGGGGTTCTCCCATTCAGGTACAATTTGAATAAAATCTTGAAGTGTCTTCCAACTCCAAGATTCTGTGGAAAACCTAAGGTGGGAAGATCTTTCAGAGGCTACTGAAATAGTTTGGGGCATGACCACTTTGGCTGGAGTAGTAATGAACGGAAAAAACTGAAGACAGAACAGGACCTAGCAAGTGACTGGTTTCATGAGATAAAAGAGGAATCAGAGGATTCTGAAGTTACAATCATGGGTGACTAAGGAAATAGTATTACTAATTACATCAAGAAGAACAGGTTTAAGAGGGAAAGATAGGTCTTAATCATATGAATGTCTAGATATTTATGCACATATACATATATATGTATATACTGACATTAAATAGGACATCCAGCTCTCAATATCTGGTAGGCAATCATCGAGTACTGTTGACCTCAGGTTTTGGAAGGCTATGACAAGAGTGAAAATTCTATCTGGACTTTCCAAATTTGAAAGGTCTGAGTTTGAGTATGGCAACATCTCTATCTACCATCCAAGTAATCCTAAATTTGGAGATTATCAAAAGTTTGTCCCACAAGGGATGAATTTGGAGTGTAGGGAGAGATGCAATCCATGAAATACACCTAAGTTTTGGAAAGGATCTGGGAACAGAGTTCCCATGGATCTTATGTATACTTGAAGTTTCATGACTTGGGTGGGGGGCACGTTAAAAAGTATTGGTTAAGGCATGAGTAGTATCCCTAATTGTTAAGTAAATTTACATACACAATATATGTGTATGAATTTATATGTATATGCACATAAGGCTAAAATTTAAAATCATATATACATATACATGTAAATTTATACACACAAGCTGAAAATCATGCCTTTAACAGTACCTACAGGTAGAATTTGTTGAGTAGTTCCTACTCTATGTTGCTATTTATATTTTCAATACTTCAAAAAAGGTTTATTTCAATGGGGTGGGTACTCACTTCCAGTAATGGACTACAAACTTTCTATACCTTTGAATTTAATAAGTTGCCATGGCCAACCAAAATTTCTCCCATGGTAGGTTAGCTAGTCTTTTAGTAATGAATCAAAACTAAGATGGTTCTTTCTAGAATAGGCTCACAATTCATAGTTGGGTTCATACTTAGGCATTTGTAGGACCTGCCAGAGATTGTGCTCTGCAAGAATAGCCTTGGAGAACTCAGGCTCAGCACCACACTATAAGGTAGATATTGTAAAATTAAAAAGAAGTTGTTTTGTGAAGTGTCTATTTATTAAAGAGCCCTCCACAACACAATTCTTTATTTTACAATGTGAGAAATAGATTGTAAAATTTAGGGGGAGAAGGTTGTAACAGGGAAAATGGGAAGTCAGATAGTTTTAAAAACACCCCAGCATGCTCATCCTAAACAATTTGTCTGATAAGTTTTCAAATTTGTTTACTGGGGATTTTTCCTCTAGCAATATAGCTATATATATATATATATATATATATATATATATATATATATATATATATATATACAATCTCATATTGAAATTTAATGGGGGAAAAGTAAAATTCTTTATTAGCTTAACTTATGGGAATCTCTACTTCAGTACCATAAACATCTTAATACCTTAAGATTTATAGTCCTTTACTTTGTTTATTTCTTACTTTGATGTTCCAATATAGAGATAACTTGTACTTGCAGACTACAGTTCTAACAGGGCTTAGACTAAGCTTATTTAAGTAAGGTCCCTACTATAGACTGAATGTACTACTTAAGAACCAATATAATCAACTATAGAAAGGCACCTTATTAGTAGTAAACTGGAAACCAGGTGATAAATTTTTGAAAACCTGTTTCTAGCAGATAAATGCTTTCTTCAAATTCTCTGAAAAACTTCCATCACAAATATATGTAAGAGCCACCCAAAAATACCAGGACTCTTTTTTAAGTAACTCAAGCTGGCCACTACTAGATATAACTTCTGTGTCTATCAGGATTCAGCGAACAATTGGCAACTTTGCTACTACCTACCACACCGACTCAAGTTCAAGATCAAGTTCAAATTCTTGAATTCCTCATCCTAATTTCAACTCTTTTCCCTGGCATAAGCTCTTACTCCAAATTTGCTCTCCTTATCATACAATATTTTTTCCCCTCCAAATTCTATCCTTTTGAATCCCGTTTTTGTTTGCTCCAGTCCACATTGTTTTCAATTTCTTTATCACTACTACAGCTCTTACATACACTGTCATGTATTTTTCCCATTCTTCTACCACAATGTGAAGTTAACTCTGCTTTCTTTTAAGATGCGCCCAAGGCATGCCCTCTTGCAGGTTGGAAAGTTTATATGTAAAGTAATGATTGTTCATGATAGAGAATGAGACTAGGTAATTGCCCAGAGGCTCATTGCCAGGAACTGGTCACAGCAATTCACGAAAACTACATTAGGGCATGGATGTGCAGCAATCTATTGGGGGTAAAGGAGTGGCCACAGCAAAGAAATCATGGACCTTTTGAAGTACTTAAATTGTGTACAACCAAGGAAAAAGTCAAATGACCTTTAAATATTAGTGTTGCCACATTACTTGTATTAGACTGTTAAATCTCTAGGCTTTCATTTCATATGAAGATGCAGTTAAAGTAGAAGGTACATTTATTTACCCTTTACCCCTCAACCTCATTAAAACAATTTTATTTTTACTGAATATCTGGGTAAAGAATGGTCTGCTTTCTTCACATCAGACTTGGTAAAAGGAAAAATTTGTGAATATGGCCATGTCAATGATGAAGCAGTGATGACCAAACATTATTGTATATATTATTATATATTATATGTATTATTGTAAAATGTTAAGATAATAGAATAAAGCAGTTAAATTTTCCTTGCTATGATGTGAAAATAGCAGTTGAAAAGCTATACAGCTGAATGTGGCATTTGCTCTGAACTGAGGTCAAACAGTGTATATTTTTTGGTTGAGAACTTATTGTGCCCCCTAAAAGATGGAATGAAGATTAAATTACTTTTGCTGAATAAGTAGTTTGTTTTTTTGTTTTCCCACTTGAATTTTACTACTAAAAGGACAATACATACACATAATATTCTTGGGTGATGTGAACCTTGAAACTGATGAAAAGAATCCATAGCAGACTCAAGGGTACTTTTGGGGATTTTGGGGGGGTGTGCTTTATGCAAAATACGACACAATTGAAAAGTTTACTGAAAACTTTTATTGTAATCAAAAAGTGACATAACAGGGCTGTAATGAATTCTGCAAATCATTCTGCTGATATTTTAGAACGGATACCAGCTTTTTCTGCCAGGCAATTAAAAAAATTCAAATGTGAAAATTTCACAGTACAGTAAACTCCACCCAAACTAATTAATGGTGGTTAAAAATAAGATGCCCCAGGCAAAACCTCTCATGTTACATGGTCACAACTCACAATTCTGTACAAAAAGTTTGTGTTATAAAGCTCTGATGTAAAAATCAAATAATCAAGCAGCAATATTTTAAGTGCAGCACAGGGTCTTCCATGTCATTATTTACAAAGCTTGAATCTGTTTACATTATAACAAAATTTAATACAGATGACTTAGTAATTAAGTCAATTTTTTTAATCTGTCATTTTATACTGTGACAGATTTAACTTTTTGGTCATCCTTTTCCTTTTCCTTCTCCTTTTCTTTATCTTTGCTTTTCTTAGACTTTTTCTTCTTATGCTTGTGTTTTTGGCTCTTTTCCAATTCTAATTCAGTGCCTGTGTGTTTCTTATGTTTCTTATGTTTTTTATGTTTCTTGTGCTTCTTTTTTTCCTTTTTCTTTTTCTTCTTCTTGCTGTCCTGACTTTCTGCTGAGCTAGCGCTGCTGCTGTGGCTTCGTGTTTGGCTTCCAGAAGGGCTATGACTGCGACTTCGGCTAACACTAGGACTACTTTGACTCTGACTTCTTGCACCTATTTGGCCAAATACTGTTGCATCCAGGCTCTCTTTCGGTTTCTCGGTCACCTTATCTTTCAGTGCCTTAGGATTTTTTCCCAGAGTTTCTTCCTCTTTTGCAGACACATTACTCTCACTGTCACTTTCATTATAGTCTGGTACAAAAGCAGCCTCATCAGTTTCTCTTGTTAAGTCAGAAGAAAGTCGAGAAGAGTGGCTTAACTGGGGCTTAGGTTTGACAACAGTCTTATCATTCTGTCCAGTAACATGCTCTTTTTCAATTTGTGTATCTGGTGAGCTATGTCTACAAAATAATTTATTTCCACTTAACTCTTTGTCTTTATTGTTCTTGGCTTCTGATACATGCTTCTCTCGCTCTTTAACTGGATTTTTGTCTATAGATTTATTGTCATCATTTGAACGTTTGGAATCATGAGCAGCTTTGTGATCATATGGTCTTCTGTCCTTTGAAGGACTAGTGTTGCTTCTTTTTGATTCTCCTACTCCCTTTTTAGGCAAATCTGTCCTTTCATCCTTCAGTTTATTTTTCTGACCCAATGAAGATTCTAATTTAGTTCGAGAAGGAGAATCTTTTCTTCTTGTTAAGTCACTCCTTTCATCTCTTCGTTTGGAACCAGAGTGATCCCTGTTATCATAGTCTACTTTTTTGTCTCTATTAGGGGTAAAGTCTTTACTTGAGGAACCACGGCCAGAATCATGCTTATCTGAAGTTCTACTGTCTTTGGATGACTGAGAAAGACTTTTAAAGTTTCCTTGTTCATTTATACGATCTACATTAATATCTTTTTCTGTCTGAACGCTGCTTTTCCTTTTTTCGGAGTTTTCCTTATCTGACACGGAATGATCCCGATCTTTGGTTTTCCCTTTTTCACTGGATGAACAAGTTTTTGAACTTTTGGCCTCATGCTGTACACCTTCATGGCTTACTTCTTTTGTGGGCTTCTGAATTTTCTCTGATGGCTCACTTTCTTTTTCCATATGCTTAACAGGATTTGATGATTTAGTGCTAACATTTTTTATAACACTAGCAGGCTTTCCTACATTTGACAAAGCTTGTGTAGATTTAATGTCTTCCTCTTCAGATTCAAAATCATCTTTGTCCCACTTTGACTGAGGAACCTGAATCATAATAATAACATCTTCAGCAGGAGCTGTATTATCATTATTATATTCCTCCATGGTCTTAATGACAGTTCGCTTTGTGTCTGTTTTTTCTTCAGACTTCCTTACAGGGCTGCCTCCGGTTGAGCTTGTACTAAAGAAAATCAAAACATTAATTGGTACCTTAAATTTAAACACTTTCATAGACCAGTAATATTTCCTTTAAAGATAACCAATGAAATACTAACTTTTACTTAATGACTTATTTTGAAAACATTTCAAAATGGCCTTTTAAGGAATATACAGATAAGGGATATATAGAAATTAAATGTTAATCAAAGATTAAATAATCCTGGTTTAATGTTCAACTCTTGAAGTTGAAAGAATTTTTTCTTTCCCAGTAGAGTTGCTGTTTCATTGTTTACTCTTGTAAGATTATATCCTCATGGTTTTTATGACTGGTAAAGTGAAAGTATTTAGCAAATATCAATATAGCATTTGTTTTTATATAAAGCAACTATGGGCTGACAGACCTCAGTAATGGCAGAGGATACCCAATCTTGCCCTAACCAATAAAGTTTTCACAATAATACTGACACATAATAAAATCCTATGATGACATCATGATATTCTGTCGTGACATAATCCCTAAGGAGCTAAACAGCTTCAATTAAAAAAACTGATCCATCCAAAATCTTGCCTTCTCAGGTATCCAAGAATGATAGTTGGCAAGATATTTTTTTACTCCATTAAGGTGAAAAGCCTTGAATGTTAGATAACTGGTAACTTCTATGCATGTCAACACAGGATACTGGTTAGATGGTGGTCTCATCCCCGCCTCAACATAAGCTATCACTGGTAGACACACTGCACCACCTAAATTCTCTATAGCGTTTCTTCCACTCTCTGCATCATATAAGTCGATTCTTTTATTCTCTTTCAATTGAAAATCTGGATTCCATAAAAACATTGAGTGCAGGGTAGAGGGATAAGCATGGACAATATGCAGCAACCTGAGAACTGTTAAGCAGAGCAGTGTGGCATGACTGTTCTGAGTTATCTTATTATTGTTCATTTAGTTTAGCTTAATTTCATTAACTGAAAGTTAATGGAGAAAGTCTAATTAATTAATGAATTATTATCAAAGTATGAATTGCAGAATACACAGAGAAATACTGTCATTACATTAAATAACTCAAATTGTTGTGTATAAGTTAACACTTAGGGCAGTGGTTCTCAAACTTTTTGGTCTTAAAAATTATTAGACAATCACCTCCTTCCCCTTCAAAAGAGGTTTTATGTGGGTTTAGCTATCCATATTTACCATATATTTGAAATTATAACATCTTAGTGTACTAATTATGAAAAGTTTTGACCTTATAAATTCTTTCTGCAAGGGTCTCAGGGACTTCTAGGGCTCCCCAGATCACAGCGATTAACATTGAGTAAAAGGAACTATTTTAATGAATAGAAAAGGATGATTTAACATGAATTTTAAAACTGACAAAGATGATAAAGATTTCTAAAAGCAAATGCTTAGCCCTTTGCACTCTGCTGTCCCCTCTCAGGGGACATCGGAATTCTAGCATATCACTCAGATGTCCCCTCTCAAGCACTAAAACAGTTGCATACAGAAAGTATAATACTACGCTTCTTGCGTGGAAAGATAAAAGAATTATTACCATGTTCACCAATTATTATAACACAAACCTACAATCTACCCAGACAACATTACATGGTGGACATATCGTAACAGTCAGTAAGCCTGAAATGGTGTCAGAATATACGGCAAATATGGGTGGTGTGGATCATGCGGATCAATACGCTTCGACGTATTGTTTCCTCCGTAAATTGGGACAAAGAAAACGGGACTGCATTGTGTGTTCTAACAGGAAAACACCTGGTGGCAGGCGTCAAACCACT